>CAJNDT010002243.1:0-34025 GCA_905221615.1 Symbiodinium sp. CCMP2592
GAAGCTCTCCTGTACATACAGATGATTCTATGTATCATTCAGCAAACAAAGAACTGAAGCACAAAGATCGGAAATGACCAACAACTAGGTTCAACAGCTATAGCATGCACCGTGAGAATCCTTTTGGAAGTTGTGTTTGACCAGCAACTTGAGAAGGCCCTCGCGCTCGTTGCCACCAGCCACGTATTTGTCAACCACCTCTTTCGGAACAGCATACGTGCCGTTAGCACGAGGGGCACAAAGCCTCCTCAATCGTTGCCTCGCTGCTGGCAGGGCGACCTGGTCCTCCTGCTCGGCCTTGGCTGCTCCGTTGGCAGCCATCTGCCCCTCAGCGGCAGACTGCATAGCTTCACGTGCAGCTTCACGAGCAGCTTCACGTGCAGCTTCACGTGCCGCTTCCTTCTCAGCTTCACGCTGAATCTGAGCCTTGGGGCCATGATCAGCATGAAGCTTGGCATTCATCATGAACAGCATTTGCTTCAGCTGGGCAATCTCAGCATCTTTGGAAGTCTCACTTGAACCACCGGTGCTGCCATTGCCCTCTGCCATCTGCCCTGCAGCTTTCACCACTGCACCCTCCTCCGAATCGAGCTGTAACCCTAAGGCCTCGAACTTCTGCTGGAGGGAAAGGATCCCCGGGGTCTCTTGTGAGTGAACCATGGAAGTTCCCGAAGGCTTCGGAAGGCCTGTAGCACTTGAAGCCATCCCAGGATCCACTGCAACCGGCGGCGATGCAACCTGGGATCGTGGGCTTTGGATTTGGTGATGTAGTGACTCGGCTTTGGGTTGCTAGTTCGTGACAGGCTATCTAAATTCGGAAAGGTTGCTACATGGCCATCATAGGGGTCCATCTCGGTCGGTGGGCAAGGAGACGTCACCATGGTGTCCATGAAGTGGATGTGCCGCTTTGGGGTGATTCCAGGCTGGGTTTCGGCATCTGCCACGGGATCATAGGGAGTCTTCGAGGGACCAGGAGTCTTCGAGGGAGTCTTCGAGGGACCAGGAGTCTTCGATGGAGTCTTCGAGGTTGTCTTCGACGGAGTCGGAGTCTCGGGCTTGTAAGGACTCAGGAAGAGCTTTGCAGGCGAGACATCCATGTCATATCCATCCTCTAGTATAGGGTCCATCATCTGCTTGGTTTCTGGGCCTGGGGAGGGGCTGCCGAGCTGATCCTTTAGTGCTGTGAGCAGCACATCATCATTCTCCAACAGCACACAATCCAGGTCCCCGGAGTCCATCTGTGCCCTGTGCTTCTTAAGTGTGGGCTGAGGTGAAGGAGTGGCCCCAGCCACCGGTGTGCACCTCGTGCCACGCTTCGCATTGAGCTCCTCGCGCTCGATTTCAGCCTCGAGGGCCTGCCAGTCACTGTGGATTTCAGGGAGTAATTGGGCCTTAGGTCGACAAGTTAGGGCCGGGATTGGTCGGGTAGGACTACTTCAAGCATATAATTAGTATGGAATCCACACCTGTAGAAACCTTAGACCACATGCAAACCCTACATCAAACCCTACACCACCTGGGAATTGCTGGTTTGTCCTCGAGATTTTCTTAGGGCTTGCATGGGGCCTTTATAGGGGTTCAAAGGAGGGTTTGTTTATAGTCGGCTTGCATGGGGCCTTTATAGGGGTTCAAAAGAGGGTTTGTTTATAGTCGGGACACCTTACTTACACTTCCTCTAGGCCCCGTACCACCTCCTATGCATACCCTGTACAAGCCAAAACATCAACACTCAAAGCCAGGGTTTTGTCTTGGAGTCCTTTAGACTGTATTTATATACACATACAATATATACATATGTACACTTATGAGGCCTCATTATTTGTCTACGTAACATGTAAGACAACGTGTATAAGTTGTAGAATAGACTGTGTAGGTAACCGTACCGGTCTGGGTGTTCAGGAAGCCAGGCAGTGCTAAAGCTCTACATCGAGCTTTGGGTGGGATGACCATGTGTATATATATATGTATATATATATAATGTATATGAGTGTATGTGCATTATTGTTTATATGCAATGGTTCATTTTGCACTTAATTGTTCATTAGTTTAACCTCTAGTTCAAAAAACAACTGGCTCTAAGCAATCCCCTGCATGAGTTTCAAGCCGAAGCAGCACACTCCATGCAAGCATCGATCATCCCACACAAAGAACCCTGTACTACCACACTCTCAGACCCAATAGATTCGGCAACGATCTTCAAGATACCGAAAGAACCGAATAGAACACCCTCTCAATGTGCCCACCTTGATATCAGCATCAATCTGCTCGTCCTTGACCTGCTGCTGGTCCACCAAGGAAAGCGCTTCCTGCAAAGTGGCCGTGCTGAAAGACTTCGACACAAGGTGTCTCGTCTCAGGTGGGGCCTCCGACATGATCAGACGAGCCTCGAAAGGCCCCCTTGCTAAAGCAGCTAGGCACGAAAAATCCTTGAGGATCCCAGGCAATATCAGGCACGGGGCATGACTCAGCAGCTGCATGTGAGGCAAGTCAAGACTATGCCGGCTATGCATGTGGTATATTAGTTCATCGCAAGCTGACACAGCTGGCCCACTAAACTTCTCTCATGCTGGATTCGGTGCAACGATAATCCATGCTGCACTCAGAAGCCCAAATCGGCACTCAGTAGTACCTAGGGCAAAATAATTACCGGGGCCTCCTGCAGATGAACGGATAATAACAATTGGATTCAGGGATAACACCAATCCGTGTGCATATGGACTCAGTCAAATAGCCTTGCAGAGTGCATGCAACTTACAAACGATTTCAGCAGGCCCCGAAGCCGGTGTGAGCAAGCACACACCAGTCATTGTGACAGGTACCGTTGCTAGCATTTAAGCCACCAAAGAAGCTTCGCCACGGCTCTGTATTTATAAAGTGACAGCCATACCTTGCAAGACACACTATTTCCTAACATTGGGAAGCACAGCTATGTCCTTTTGGCCAAAGCACACTTCGGTGGGACAAGGCAACGATAAACCACATATGCAAAAAAGGGCCCAGCACCTGAAAGGTCAACCCCTTCCCCTCCCCTTCTGATGTTCATATTACCCGGACTGCCCTGGTAACGGCGGATAAGGGCGGCTTCTACGAATCCCACAGCGACTGGATCCCTCAGAGCTACCAGGACCTTCATTTCTGACCAGGCTTGGGTGGTGTCTTTGACATATCCGATCTGCCAACGTTCGACTGGGTTGCGAGTTATGCCTATCTTGTATATGGCAGGGTATTTGCCAAATACGGAGTTTATGGAGATCTCGCAGTGGTCCAGGATAGCAGAGGGTACAGTAGCCCCACATAGGTTGGCGAAGGACGTGCTTCGAAGAGATGGTATGATGTCATCCAGCATTCTAGGCAAACCTGTAACCGTCTCAGGCAGCAGAGTAAGCCAGTGCCAAGGGTCGCGGTTTTGTTTTCGGGACATACCGGGCTTCTTCACTGTGAGCTCATTGGAAGGCACTGCAGGAAGGGATGCCACTTTCAATCGGATATGCAGGTCTTGGGCAAGGGCACGTAGATTTTCAATCTCCTGCTGAAGACTCCTTATCTGCGCATCCTTGCCACAGCAACAAGCAGCCGGTTGCGAGGCCAGCCAATCCTCGAACGTGACCTCTTCGTCTGTCTCCCAGAGACACGAACCCAAGCTCCGAAGTCGTTTTGCCATGGTGGGATCTTTGCTACGGAGTACTAGTAACTCTTGTACCAAATATGAGAAATAATTATCGGGTTTATACATCTCTATTGGGTGCAGTGTATATAGCTTTTCCAAATCTAGCATTGGGTTTTGAACATAAAATTCAAGGATTGCAGGAACTTCCTTATCGACACATCACATAGCACAGTCTGGAGGGTTGTGCAAGGCTGCTGATCGCTGGAGCACGACAGAACACTTGCATTTACCACTACAAAGGCACGAGCTGGGATGCTAGCTAGATCGTCTAAAACAACCACGGCCAGCGTTGAACTAGGCATGGCTACAATACTGGGTTTCTGGGGCACTTTGTGTGGGGAGTACACAGAATTGGCTGCGGGGTACCACCAAAGAGTGTAAGGGACGTTTACAAAGCATACAGGCACGTAGGGGCGTGTACGGGCGTGTACGGGCGTGTACGGGCGTGTACGCCCGAGCACGGTGCACGCTTATTTTCGGCCTTTTGTTGGGAGAATCCGGCCTATGTACGGGTACAGCTGTGTACGGGTTGTTTTGTCGGTACTACAGGCGTGTACGGGTTGCGGTGTCCCGGGGTGAACCCGAACCGAACCGAAGAGAAACGAACAGAACCGAACACACCCACACCCCACACACACAACTACAGCCCCCAAACTCATCGATAGAGCTTTAGCAGCCTGCCGAACCCCGAGCCCAGCCCCGACTACTCCCTTTCGAGAACAATAAGACAATAAGAACCCATCTAAGAGTCTTCATCGATTGCCCCATGGTGTGCATGCCAAACCTGAATCTGTAGCTGTTAGGTGTACAGTCTAACTCCAGTAACCGACCATGGCAACAGTTTGTTTCAGAGCAGGGTTGGCAACACACGTCGCCATTCTTCATTTGGGATTCTCAAAGACTTGCTACCCCTCACATAGTAGATGGCATCCACTAACTTTGCATCGTGCCAGAGGTCACCCAGCGGCATGCTCCCGAACTCCTCCATGATGTTCAGGCCGGCAATTGTCTCGGCAGCAAGGAGCTACAAAGGGGCTATATACTTGTTCCTGCAACACAGAAATGCAGAAGAGTCGCAGGGGGTTCAGATTTGGTGTTGGGGTCGGTCAACGAAGGCATAGTCTGGATCACTTTGCGGGCAAAATGGAATGTGTACGTCCTCAAGTGCAGTGTTTCTTCGAACAGGATGCTATAGCTCTACAGTATTACAGCCATGTTTAGACATACATCTTCACAACGAAGCAATTGAGGATGCTGCTGTGTCGACTTCAAGGATCGAGTCCCTGTAAACCCAGCCCGCCCCCTCTTCGTCGGCCCACGAACAACAGTCTTCAACCGTGTTTGTCGCTGCATTTGAGCACGTGTTAACTTGCCATAGTCGAAACGTCGTATCGAAGAGGAGTTGCTCCATAGGAATGTCCTTTTAGGAGACGGAGCCTTGAAGTGCATCATCCAGAAAGATTGCTTGAATACCTTGGAGGGCAATGCGTTTATCAGCAGCTGCACAGCTACAGTACCACACATTTCCAGCCACTGTGCAAAACAGATCAGCCAGAATCTTGAAAAGCCTGGTTTCGTTGACCCTCCCCATCCAACTTTCCACCAACTCTGAAAGTCGGTCATGCTCGAAGAGCAAGCTTCCTCGAGGCTGCTCCACCACCCATGTGGCACCGACGGCCACGGCGAGCTGCAGCAGCAGAGCCAGTCTGCAGGGGATTTACGGTTTGAACATGCTTTGTTTTTTTGCAAATATGGACTAAAGGTACTACAGACATGTATACACACAGGAACGAGTAGCATTCCTTGGCGATTCGTTAATTGGTGCTAAGAAGTATAAGCACATCCACTGGTTTTGTCGCGATTGTAGTGTTATCGCGCGCTACATTACGGAGTAGGTTGGGGGTTTTGTCTAGTCCGAGGGTTGAGGCAAAGCAGGGGTGGGTGCTGAAGCAAGGGCTCAATCATGCTAAGTCTCGCGTCAGGGAGCATGGAAGAGATGGGTGCTTAAGCAGGGGCTAAGTTATGTCGCTGTATACCCTTGATTGGTCGGTATTGAAACCTTGAACCCCAAAACCCCTATAAACCCTTTAATCCTTTCTAATCAAGCCTGAAAGACTGCGGTTGGGCTGGTAATTGATGCAGCCAGACTGCAACAAAGCATCTCCCCAACCCCTGAAGCCCCCAACCCCAAGCCAAGGTCGTAGATAAGGATTGATCGAAAACATGAAGAATCCAAATCCCTGATCAGCACGAGAGCCTATCTAGAATCCACACAACAGCAAGTTCCCGAAACACCCAAAACCCACAAAACAGAGGCATCCCCTCACAAAGCAACTCAACAGATCGTTTACATAACAAGGTTTTCAAAGCAATGCCTGCTAGCGAGAAGGTTGGCTGTCCTGACCTTCGCAAATGCCGTATTCCCCAGGGGTAGTAGAATCGACCTGCCCGTGGTACTTCGGGAAATTGTCACAAAGGAAGAGCAACATATGGCGAAGAATGCCATGGATGAATCAAGGCGTAGTCTGAGTACAAGAAGAACCAGCAGCCTCGGTTGTGGGTACAATTCTGAATACACCGATCGGTTTGGACCGTCAGCAAAAACCTTGTCTCACTCATCATGTTGTCGCATTGACTGCTGGCAAGAGACACAAAGCCTGAGGGTGTTGTTAAATCCATCCCCCCTTTTCTGAATGCGTGGGTATCATAGGAAAGGTCAGCAGCTGCTGCATGTATGTTGCACTTGCGACACGATCGTGATAACTCTGCACGCCCAGCAAAAGCTTCCACCAAGTCGTATGACTTGTGGCCGAGTTGAGCAAAGTTCAGCCAGGAGCACAACAGGACCAACATGACGAATGCCTCGAAAGCATAGATCTGGGGACTCTGAGCACATGAACTTGTGGAGCCGAGGATCCTTCGGCGAGCCCAATCGGATGAGCCTGGCGACCACTGCATCCATCTCTGACGGCTGGACCATCTTGAAGGCAGTGGGAGGTCTCGGGACTTAAGCTTTCAAAGTGAGCACCCCACGAAGCTGGGGTTTGTTATTCTTCATGGTCTACAGGGTTTGTATCAGCCGGAATGGATTGCATAGGGCTTATATATATATGTGTATATATTAGAAGCTGCCACCACCCTGTAATAGTGACCATAAGGGTTATATAGGATTATATTAGGGCCCTATTATATTCCTATTATACCACTCTTACAGGGTGGGGGCAGCTTCTAGTGTGTATATAGGTATATATATATATATATATATATATATATATATATAGAGGGGGGGTTATGCACGGGGCTTCTACAAAATTATCTATGGGTCTGAAAGGGCTTACATAAAAGGCTTTAGAACCAGTTCCGGTGTTAAGGGTTTAGAGACAGGATTTGTTACTTTTACACAGAATGTGCGTGTAGGCTATGCTTCTGGCGATGCTTGTGCTCAAACGGCGAAACCTGCATCTCAATTAGCCTGAGCCGGACGAAACTCGCGAACACGGTTTCGGAAGGCTGCACACATGGGGCTTCGAGGGTTTCTATTGTCGGGCTTTTCGGTGCTTCAGTGGCTTCCTGGGTACATGGCTTGATCAAAACCTTACTGCACAGGCGGGAGGGGGCGCACCATCTCTTTTGTTCTGGCCGAACTTCACGGCGTGCATGAGGAAGGGCATCGTGTGGACCTGGGAGACAAATGCATCCATATTTTGGTAAGGGGATCATCAAGGACGAAAGGCAATCTTCAAGCTTGCAGCTTCAGGTCACAAGGCTGTGCAAAAGCAGTTCTGAGAATTGTTTCAGGCTGCCCTCCGTTGCTCGTTGAAACTGAAGAGCTGTGCTCTGATGCATACTGAATTTCATGATTGCTGCATTGCCTTTGGCATATTGTAGCAGCTGGAATCACAACTGCATCCTTTGAAGAACAGCTTTGAATAAAAGCTTCAGCACCATGCACACAAGCACCATTGGTATCGGAACCGTTCGCCAGGCTCACTCGACTCACTAGACCTCGGACCTGTTTGCAAAGTCCTCCTTAATCGTTGCCAGCTTCTCCACGAGTGCTGGCGTCAGGTGGCCCTTTGCCTTTTCAACGAGATCAGCCTCAGAGAGGCAGGGGATTTTGTGAATTGAATCTCTAAGGATGGTGGGAATGAATGGTTTAATTTGTAGACAAACAGCTGCTGGTCTTGCAAACTTCCACATCGTGATCATCGCAGTGTGCTCGGCAACACCTTTGTAGCCCAAGTAGAGAACCTCGGCTCGGGTTGGCGATGGGCTCATTGATTGCAGAGGTTATGTAGGATTTAGAGAATATATAGGGTCCATGCACGGTACCGCATCACAACCTCACCATAAACCCTCAACCCCCAAAACCCTGACCCTGACCCCTATAGTATAGAGTCACACTCCAATCCTACACAGCCCTGCCGTCTCAGACCAATATTTGGAACAGGACATGTTTCGTCACACACACACACTGTCTCTCTCTCTCTCTCTCTCTCTCTCTGTCTCTCTCTCTCTCTCTCTCTCTCTCTCTCTCTCTCTCTCACGTACATATGTGTATACATGTGTGTGTGATAACCGAGATCTTACAACATGATTTGCAAGGACAGCGTTTGCGTACGGTTTGAGCCACGTAATGTATAGTTGTGACATAGACATATATATATATATATATATATACATGTACATGTGTAGTTTTGTATATATATGTATGTGTGTAAATATATATGTATGTATGTATATATATATATATATATATATATATATATAGACAGAGAGGGAGAGAGAGCTTAATCCTCGTACATCCGGGTGGCTTGCTTTCCCTGTTCCTCCACATTCGCACAGTTGCGAAGTTTCACACCCATGCCGTTGCGACTCCAGTAGAAGTCGATATCCACAAACGAATACACAGGCATGTCCAGGCCATCTCGGATAGCTTTGCGGCGGGCCTGCTGGGCTTTCTTATCGGAGTTGGCACTGCTTGATGCATTGGCCTCCTTTTCGGCAGCCTCAGCATTCTCCTTTGCAACATTGGTTCTGGTCCTCTTGGCCTTTGGGGCTTCGGTTTGCTCAGCAGCATCCTTCGCTGGTGTGCTCCTCTTGGGCTTGGGGGGCTCTGCATCCTTGGTCCCGCCGGCCTTGGGTGGCCGGCCTCTCCTCGGCTTGGGTGCGTGGGCCTCGGTTGGCTCGGTAGGCGGCGCGCTCTCCTTTGCATCCTTGGTCCTCTTGGCGGGCTTGGCTTCCGTTGGCTCGGTCGGCGATGCGCTCCCGTTTGCATCCTTGGTCCTCTTGGCGGGCTTGGCTTCCTTCGGCTCGGCCGGCGATGCGCTCTCCTCTGCATGCTTGGTCCTCTTGGCGGGCTTGGCTTCCTTCGGCTCGGCCGGCGATGCGCTCTCCTCTGCATCCTTGGTCCTCTTGGCGGGCTTGGCTTCGGTTGGCTCGGTAGGCGATGCGCTCTCCTCTGCATCCTTGGTCCTCTTGGCAGGCTTGGCTTCGGTTGGCTCGGTAGGCGGTGCGCTCTCCTTTGCATCCTTGGTCCTCTTGGTCCTCTTGGTTGGCTGGGCTTCGGTTGGCTCGGCTGGCTCCGACGCATGCTTCTTTGCATTCTTGGTCCTCTTGGATGGCTTGGCTTCGGTCGGCTCGGGCTCCGCCTCCTCCTCATCATCAGCAGTTAAGGGGGTCTTTCCACGTCCTCGTCCACCCCTTCCTCTGCCCCCCCTTCCACGACCTCCCCCCCCGTGACCTGGCTTTGCATCCTCGTTGGCTTTGGTTGCTTCCATCATGGCATCCTGTTTTTCCTTTGTCAAGACTTCAGCAGCCGCCGCCTTTAGGGAATGTGCACATTAGCTAGCACAGATCGACACACCTATCATATCACTCCAAAAACCTGACACCCTGAATACTATACTTCTTGCGACTCCGAAGCCCCCTGCCTTCATGTCATACATTTGCGCACGTTCAGCAAAGCTTTTTGCCCTAGCAAGATGAACACCACGGGACTCTGAAGGTTCGGGGTCGCGTGCAGCCTCAGGATCCGGTAACCTCTTTAGGGGCAACTTGTCCGAATCCCCAGAAGACCCAGAAGCTTCCGAAGCCACAGCTGCTTCGGTTTCCAGGTCCACCAACTCTCCATCCACGCTGCCGGCGTTCTGCCAGCGCTCGGCAACGGCTTCGATGTCGTACGTTTGTGTCTCCACACGACCTGGGCACTGGCTGCATTTATGGATTTGGGAAGGGATACAGGGTTGTTCAGGGTTTTGATTGGGTTTTAAGAAAAAGGATAAACTAAGACTATTGTAGGGTTGCAAAAACAGACAAGCTAGCTAGGTTGATAACAGGGTTGTTCAAGGTTTGGGTTTGAATTGAGAACGAGGGTGTTGCGATCTTCGGTGCATGCAATCCGAGGGTGCTAGGAGGCACAGAACAGCTGTAGATAAGGTTTCTGTTCAGGGGTTGCCATATAGGGCTGTATAGGGTTTAGGGATCCTCGGTTTGGGGTTTGACGGAGGCATTCTGGAGCTACAAGGATTCCATGGTGGCTGTAGGTAAGGTTCATTTACCATAACTGAAAGTTCAACACGGGCTGACTATGGGGTTTAAGGGACTTAGTGAGGGTTGGAAGTTTCGGGATCAGGGTTTCGGGTTGGCATTTGCAAATGCATCGGTGCCGGGGTTTATAGGCTTGGCTGGGGCTGCAATACATTAATCATAACCCAGGCGTGCTCGGACAGCAATTGCTACGAGTGGCTAGGGTCACCACGGACGGGACCATCGCGGCGGAAGGTCGTCTTTGCGACTCGATCCTCCTTCGTCTGCTTCCTGGGCGGAGTATGAACCACAGTGTAGGATATATATCAAACATGTACACACACACACACATATGCTCGTGTCACAATTGCATATACATGCCAAGGATCAACTGCAACAGTCGCTGCTTGAGATCGTTGAGGCGTTCGGCTTTTGACATAGCCATGAAAGCCCTAGCTCGAAGCGGCGTGGGAACAGGACGTTTAGGGGCCTCGTTCTCCTCATCCGAACACAGAATCAACTCAGGTTCCGCAGATGCTTCAGCCGTCGATGCCAGGACAGCACTGTTGCCAGACGTGTGCCCCGAGACCCGTGTGGCTTGTGTTGCCCTGGAATCCTCATTCTCAGCCCTCGCATTGCCTATGTGTCCGGAGACCTCCACTGTAAGTGGCTTTGCACTGGAATCCTCATTCTCAGCCCTTGCATTGCTTATGTGTCCCGGGACCTCCACTGTAGGTGGCTCTGCACTAGAACCCTCAGCCTCATTCGAAAGCGCTAAGACAGCATCTGTCGACGGCTCATCGTCCTCATCTGCATCGTCCAGTCGTCCGTGCATGTAAGCTACAACGTCTTCATTCTCCTCGGGTTCAGGGTCCTGGTCATCTGCCAAGTTCTCGTAATCATCGTCATCAGCTTCAGCAGCTGGGGCATTGGCATCCTGCAGCACACGAGAGAGAGTCGGGAGAGAATACAGGGGCCACTACGGGGTTCAAAAATAATTTAGTATCATCAAAACATGCTAGGGTCCTCTTCGTCGTCACTGAGTAACTCGGATACACGATCAGGGTACCATGCCTCCATCAAGATTTTCTTCAGCTTCCGGTTGCTCTTTTCCTTGGTAGGATGCTTAATTATACACATCTTCGAGTCAGGATTGCACACATGCATAATGCGAAATTTGCACGGCTTGCTCAGCCTAGAGGCACGTGGCCGGGTGGTTTGTGCCAAGCGCTTGATGAAGAAGGAAAGGAATTTCCGAAATCCCCAAGCATCGCACTGAATTTCTCCCTTGGTAGATTTCAGGCCGGTGAGGTTCCAAACCGCTTTCACCTGGTGGGGATGTTGCAAAACCAACTAGCTAACTAGCTAGCAGCATTAATCCTATCAAGCCTTCTATAGAACAGGAACTATCAAAGCCCCCGGCCTCTGCCAGTAGAGAAGTCACCCTCGGCGACTTTGGAAGTGGCATGTTCGCCGCCCACAAACGGAACAGGGGTTCCAAACTTTCATAGTTTAGCGCAGCACTCGCATATGATGGGACACCAGTAAGTTCGGCCTTGGGCCACTTTAACAAGTAGCCGTCCAGCAACAAACGACGTCTGGAAGCCGAGCATGCCTCCCACTCGGAAGCAAGGCCTTCCAAGGCCTGCCGTTCCGCATTGGCTCTTGCAGCCATGGTGCACTGTAGCCCTCAAAGCTAAAGCTAAAAGAGCTTAAGATCTGAACAAAATCCTTCATAGAGCCCATGCACAACGGTACGATCGAAACCTCAATGCATGCATGCACTGCATCGGATCAGAACTGTGAAGGACCTGTCGCGCTGCACTGGATCCGGGGTCGCTGCTGCTGCTCGTGTCGGCGAGTCGACCAGGCAGCACCTGCGCATTGAGGGCGATGCACACGGATCTACTCCACACACAGCAGCCGGAAAGCACACCCACACATGTTTCACTCCTGCACAGCACTGCATGTGGATGCAGCCAAAGTCGTGAAGCCCGGCAGCTGAACTCTTGTAAGAAGCCATGCTCATATGCCCAGTAGAAGCTGAGATCTAGAATGGTTTAGCACAGGCTGTCCAGCATATGCCTAGCCCTGCTGACTCTCACTTCCGACAGGCTCTGCGCCCTCGCTGCGCGCATCTGAACCAAAGGTTTCCTGAGGAAGAGGGCAGTGGATTCTTGTAGTAGTTGTACTTAGATTAATTACTGCCCTTTTCAACTGAATCTTGCTATCCCCTCTTCGTTTCAATCCCGGGCACTGCCGACGAGCCGTCAGTGAGCGATCCTGACAGAGGAGAGAAAAGGTTTGGGGACCGAACTACGGGGCAGCTATAGGGCTTCGAGATCAAGCTCAGGGCTTATATAGGGTTTCGGGTTTGTAGGTTCAGGGTTGCATGGGACCCGGAGAAACGGCGAATTGAATGTTCATGGGGGCTTCAAACGTGCATGAGTCCTGTAAGGTAGGACTGGGCAAGATCTTTTGCGAAGCCACCCACACGATGGTTCACCATCACCGTCTTGACCATGCTCGGCTTCACGTTGCAGCCCTCCTGGAATACACTTTGGGTTATTGAGCACTGAGACAGGGCTAATAAACTGATGGTTCCAAACAAAGGTCCTGCCAGTCCGGCACTAGCACAAGGAAAGCTTTCGTCCAAAACTCCAGCGGCAAATCGCCCAGACCTGCATCGGGTAGTTTCTCTAGAAAGCTTCACAAAACATCGAAAAACAGGCAAGATTCCCGAACACTACAGGCCTTGATCAGTGATCTGCCTCCGGAGGCTCAGGTCCAACCCATCCCACCATGTACTCATGAGAGTGTATATCACACTAGGTCTACTCAAAGTTAAGCTGGTGGCTGCAGCACTCCGGCACTCATTGCATTCAAGAGCAGGCACATGCATCACATGATGGGTGTTGCACGAACAGCTGCATGAGCAACATCACAAAAGGCAGCAAGGGGGCGGCGGCACCTCAAAGCGAAAAGGAATTCCCAGAGCCATCGGTATCCATGCCACGAACTTGCGAATCTTCGGAAGACCCCTGTGTTTGATCAGAAGCAAACCTGTCACAACCTGTGTTGTACGGCAACTCCACAATGTTTGATTCCATGACCTTTCTGAATCCGAAACAGACCTGCAGTGATCCACTTGTGCTGAATCGGACCTCTTCGAACCATTCTCAGCTGGATTGCCGAGCGAAAGCTAATTTCGGGCACAGGTCTGATTTATACTATGAGACCGAATCAGAGGTTAGCGAAAGCCCGATTCAGACTAGCCCAAATATTTGGGCTCGCGGGGAAGTCCAGGTATAGGCCGCTGTTCACACACCCTAAACCCTAAGCGCGAAACATCCCGAGACCCCAAACCCTCAACCAGAAGTCCTGGTTGGCAACGGCATCCGCGCCTTGGAGGACAGAGCTCTGAAAAAGGCGCAAAAAGCACCCGAACTGCAAACCACAAAACCTCCGTTAAGGCGCCCTCGGGCAGAGGACACGTTGCAATCGAACGCCTTTCCCAAAGTCTACTACGGTTGATGATATAAATCCCGCATTACCCTAAAGACCCTAGACTATGGGAATTATGGTATATTTCTTATTATGGGTAATGCAGGGTTATTATCATCAACCGTATCGAGCAATGCGCCTCTGAATAGACTAAGGCTCGTGGTTGGAGTTTGCGGCTGCCAGGCATAGGGGGGGTAGGTAGGGTTCAACAATGGTCAATTTAGGGTTTTAGTTTAGGGTTCAGGGTTTAGGGTTTAGGGGTCATGGAAGGGTCTTTCGGCTTTTGGGAGGGTTTCTGCAGGTGTTATGCCAGGTTCCAACTCCTAAACCTTGGAGAGTGACAGAGCTTAATTGGAAAACAGGAGCTTCCCAACAGCTGCGGCCGCGGTGCAGCTCTTCGCGAAGTTGAGAGCGCAGAAGCCATTGGCACCCTTGTCTTCCTCTCCTGAACGGCTCTATATCGGGTTTAGGGTGTAAGGGGCCCCCAATTTCCCGCTCTTGAAGGCTGAGGGGACCTAGTAAGTAAGGCCATTAAGTGCCTGAATCAGGGTTATAAGTATAGTTATAACTTATAACTATAGAGTTACCGAGGGATTGCCAAGGATCTAGGGTTTACTGCAAGCACCGAGCCGTCCTTGAACTCTAAGCCTTGAACCCTAAACCCTACCAGGACCCCCCAAGTGTCCTTCAATAGAGCCTTATGGTCCTTAATAGCGGGTATCTAGGGTATGATAGAGGGTAGTTGGGAGTTGGGGGGTGCTGGTAAACCCTGAACCTAGTCTCTAAACCCTAAACCCCTCAAATTAACACCTGAACCCCAAACCCTGAACACTAAACTCTAAGCCCTGAACCCTCAACCCTAAACGCTAAAGCCCTAAACCCTAAACCCCAAAACCCTGAACCCTAAACTCTAAGCCCGAAAATTCCGGTTGATGATACAAATCCTGCATTACCTTAAGGACCCTAGACTATGGGAATTATGGTATATATACATATATATATATATATATACATATATATATATATATTCCCTATTATGGGTAATGCAGGGTTAATATCATCAACCGTCGGGAGCAACGAGTCCTCGCTTCCAAAGCTCGACGGCGGGCTTTGCCATGGACTGGGGGCCTCACTCTTCAAACGGCTCCTTTAAGGGTTCCTTTAGGGGGTTGCTGTAAGGATTCAAGGGTTCCTTCGAGGGTTCCTTTGCAGGGCTCCTTCAAAGGATCTACAGAGGTTTAGGGGTTTTCAGGGTTTTAAGGGTTTAGGGCGTTAGCGGGTTCAGGGGGTTTTGGGCCTGCCTTTTAGAGGGTTTAGCGTTTGCTGTTCGAGAGCGTGCTGGAGGATTCGAATCGGAGGAAGTCGGGGATCAGAAAGCCGCCTTAAGGACCAAAAAGACCCTTAACTGTAAGGACCCTATATTTATATGCTCACCCCCCCCGTTGACAGACCATGCCCTTGTGATAGTGTACTCTCGTTCGGTGACTAGGCTGAGATATTGTATCTAAACACACCACACATGACGACAATCTGTAAAGCAAATCCTTTACAGTACATATACCAAGTATATTTTTAACATGCCATGTACTGAGGACGCATGGACCAGACGCGCGACACGTGAGTTTTGAGTTTTGTGGTAGCATGGGTATAGGATGAGTATGAGTATTAATATTGGTATTAGTATTAGTATCAGCAATAGTATTAGTGTTTACTGTAAGTATATATATATATATATATATGTATATATCGACAGTAGTACGTATACATTAATGTTAGTGCTCATCTTCGTTTTAATCTTAGTGCTAGTGCCAGTGTCAATGCCAGTAATAGTACCACTGCTAGTATTAGTATCAGTCTTCATGCTGGGTTTAATATCAGTTAATAATGGCAGAGGTGCTAGTATTGGTATCAAAAGTAGAGTTAGTTTCGATATGTTACTATTCTGATAGTTTCGTAGATCAGCAGGTTAGTATATCAATACATTGATGTGTTCGAGAGGCAACATATTTGTATACTTGCATATTCGTAGATTTAATACTTTAGTACAACTGATGCATGAGTAAACTAGTAGTATATTAACATACCAGTATATTCGTACTTTAGTGTATTAGTATACGAGTATTGGCAATATACGTGTATTGTCTAAAGATTCATAAGTATGTCAGTATGTTGTCATATTAGTACACTAACCTGCCATGTCGGTATACTTGCATATAACAGTCGTCGTATACTAGTATAGTAGCATACTAGTATAATAGCATACTAGTATAGTATATTCACACATTAACAAGTAGTGTATTGTTACATTGGCATATGGGTATATGCTTGTCCTAAAACATCAGTACATGAATGCATTGATACATATCGGCATTTTAGGATAATGGTATGTGTTCTGGTGTGCATTAGCATATGCACGTGTCTTTTGTAATGGTAGTAGTCTTCACATCAATATGAATATGACTATTGGTATTCGTAGGAGTATTAATGTTAATATTCGTATTAGGATTATCCATAGCCGCATTAGCCTTAGTATAAGTGTTAAGAATGGTATTAATACTGGCAGTATCTTGAATATTCAACAAGTTGTCAATGTCAGTATTAGTATTGGTGACAGCATTACTGTTAACAGCATAAGAGTATACGCAGTAGTATACGTAGGAGTATCAATGCTTATGTAAATTTTGGTGTTGGTATAAACAGTGTGATTGGTATTAGTAATAGTGCTAGTGCTAGTGCTACTGCTAATATTAAAATGAGGTTATGTATTCGCATGAGCGTTTGTCTTATAGTAGTATTACTCCTGATTAAATGAAAATACTAACAGATAAATACATGCATGAGCTAATGTATTTGTACTTTAATATAGTGGTATGTATATTTATGTACATTGGTATATGTAGGTGTGTATTAGTATTGGTATTGAAATACACTACTACCAATATGGGCATAATTATTGATATGCGTAGGAGTATGAGCGTCAGTATTAATCATCATTAGTATTTGTATGGTGCCTATTCGTATTGGCTTAAAAACGTGTAAATATTAGTGTTAAGGCTGGTATTAGCTTGGGCAGTCAGCAAATGATCAATGTCAGTATTAGTATTGGTAATAGTATTCGTAGGAGTGCCAATTTTTAAAAAAATAATATATATATATATATATATAAATAAATAAACACTGACAATCGTCTAAACAGACCTTGCCTTTGCAAGTGAGTCGTAGTGCATGGTCTGTCATCCGATGGGTCACAATCAGCCCATTGAAAATCAATTCCAGAAGTTCCAAAATTTCCGAAATTTCCAAAATTTCCGAAATTTCCGAAATTTCCAAAATTTCCAAAACGGCCCGACCTAGTCGGCAGGATTTTTCCAAAACATAAGGGCTGACTTTTTGGAAATTTTGGAAATTTAAGAAATTTCGGAAATTTCGGAAATTTTGGAAATTTTGGAAATCCGGAAAGTTAGGGGATAGAATTTTGGAAATTGTGGAATTGAATGTTTTGAGAGCTGAGTGCCCCCTCCCCCCGATCACAGACCATGCGCTACGACTGAGTTGAAAGGGCATGGTCTGTCAACGGGGGGGGGTGTGACCATTTATATATACCCTTTTCCTATGACTCCCTATACGGTATATGAACTTGAAACCGGTTTCGGGTTCATGTCGCCTTTAAGGCAAAGACATATTTGTAACCAAAAACATGCGTGTGACCTGGCCCGACGGTTCGGTGCCCCCTTCGTTGATTTGGGGGGGACTGCACCACCTTCCTTCGAAAACCTTCTGTTGATGATATAAATCCTGCATTACCCAGAATAAGGAATATACCATAACTCCCATAGCTTAGGGTCCTGAAGGATGCAGGATTTATATCATCAACCGTCTGAGCCATAAAACTCGAGATGCAGCTCTTTTACAAAGTTACAAGCGATCTAGAGCAGAGGCGTAGGCTTTGTGAGGTTCAGGTGGTTCTTGCCTCTATAGACCCTAAACCCTAAACCCCATAGATCCCTTTAAGGAACCCTATAGATGCCCCGAAGGAGCCCTATAGATCCCTTTAAGGAGTCCCATGCTCCTCTAAGTAAGCCCTCCGCTAAGAAGCTAGAGACCTGAAGCCCGACTCCTTCTCCCCCAAGCCGAAGAAATCTGAAACCTAATCGGGTTTAGGGTTTAGGGTTTAGGGACCTAATCTTCGAAACTTGAAATCCGAAACAAAAATCCTTCCTACACCTTATGCCCTAAACCCAAATCCTAAACCCTACACCTTATAAGCCCCAAACCTTAAATATTAAAGCCCTCAGCCGTAAACCCTCTCTGAGGAAGTTGCTGGGACCTGTCGCAGAGGATTCACTGCCGCAGTCCGTCAGGAAGCGGTCATATTTCCTGGCCATGGGAGGTATGGGTTTAGGGTTCAGGGGTTTAGGGACAGACGCGTCTGTGACTTTAAAGTGCTATGGGCTGTGCTGTATTCGATATGCTGTTGCGGAGGAGCAGGAGGAGAAGGAGGACGAGAGCGACAGAATATCAACGGCGCAACCACGAACGCCAACCTGTGACAAGATGCTGAGCAAGCCGGAAAGCACGCAATACGAAAAAGTCTCAGATCTTCTTCGAGAGTAGTTTCCACATGTTGAGGTCAAGGCGTGGGGATTCGGGCCCATGACATAGACAGTCAAGGGATCAGACTTGTCACACACACACATGCATGTGTGTAAGTGTATGTGTATATATATATATACATATACGCATACACATATTTTCTGTTGCACTGCAAGCACAAAATATGAGATAGAAAGAAAGTCAGACCATCCGAATAATCGCTGAGCCCCAGTAGTGGAGCCCAAGACAGGCAGCAGAGGAGGCTGTCCTGTTCCCCAACCGCTCCGGGGAAGGCGTGTTGCAGAGCATGCAGACCTGCTTGTCGTTCAGGGCTCATGGCTATGGTGCTGGGCTGAGCTCTTGTTAAGGGAGTTCATTGAAGTACCCATAATAGGGATCTATAATAAATTTATATGGTCTCGTCAATATCGTACCTGAAATCAAATCCCTTAACAAGAACTCAGTGGAGGTTACCCTTTACCTTAAAACCTACTTGGACGGGCAGGGAACTTAGTAAGTAGGTTACAATTAGAGCTATAAGTACCCTTAATGGAGTTACCCCAATTATAAGCCTACTTAAAACCTACTTACTAAGTCCCCTGCCCCTCCAAGTAAACAATGCAAACTCAACCTGCTCTGGGGCCTCAAAAGCGAGAAATAGGAGCCCAGGGGTTTGGGATTCTAAGGTCGGGCCTGGACACCATCATCCCGAAAGCACCGAAGAAATGCTGGTCGAAACCCCCTAGCCTTGAAGCATCGAACCCAACATGCTTAAGCCCTAGCCCTAAACCTTAATCGGTGTGTTCTTTGTGTGGGAGGTCTCAGGGTCTTCGAGGGGTATGGGTCTACTAGTCTCCATTGTAGTTCCCTTTGTGGGTTACCTTCTTTTGCAGTTCTCTAGATTAAGGTCCCTTTTCACAATACTGTTTATAAGGATGGCGTACTATACTGAACCCCAAAAGGGACTCAAATTTAGAGAACTACACTTATAGAATCCTAACTACAAAAATGGCTAAACCAATAAAAGGAACTACAATGGAGGCTCAAGGTAGGAAACCCTAAACTCTAAACCATGGTGTTGTTTTCGTGCCGGGCTTCGGAGCTGATGGTTCAGGGTCTCTCGTTCATGACAGGGGGTGGGATTTGCGGGGTTTGAGGTTCAGACTTGTTGCCAAAGGTTCAGGATTGAGGGATATTCAAGGTTTCGGGCTTGGGAGTTGGGGCGTTAGGTTTCGGAGTTTAAGGGTTTACAGTACCCCTGAGTTGGGAGGAGCCTGGCATTCCACACTTTCGTGAACCCAACAAAACCACTAACAATCACAATCACAACCAGGACCAGGATCAGGACCACCAAGCTCATCACCACAAGTACAACCTAATTACAATCACCAAAGCAAAAAACGGTGCTACTAGAGCCACCACAACGACAACCACCAACGACACCCTAAATAGTAGGATCCGTATTACCATGATCCCAAGATGAGGTACCCCTAATTTTCGGAAACTCCCATATAGACACCTCAAGCAGCAGAAGCAACAACAGCACCAGCGATAACAAGAAGAAAGCTGACACCTGCATATAGTTTGGATACTGCCCCCATACAGTAACAGTCTATAATGGGGCTACTATTAAGGGCCTGATATAGCCATATTATGAATATTATCCAACTGTTACTGAGTGGGGGCAGCATCCAACATATAATTGCAGTTTGCGCTCGAACCCCAATGTGGCTCAAGGAAAAGCTCAAAATTACAAGAACATGCACTACATCATATTTAGGCTCAATGCAATAATGGCAACAATGCGCCACAGACGATACTATTCTTATATATATATATATATATATATATATATAAATGTGTGTGTGTATATATATATATGTATATTGCCATATTACCAATATGGCAGGAACCCTGCCTTGCCATTGTGGTCCTTTGTGATGACGTGCTCCGTATCATCAGCTTGGCTTTCCTGCCAGGCACAGCACCAAGCCTTTCTCTCAACCCGAATCCTTGCACTCTGCATGTTGCAAATCCCGAAACCACAAACTAAAGCTTCAACCCTCAACCCCTAAACCCTGAACCTTGAAACCTTGAAACCTTGAAACCTAAACCCTAAACCTGTAAACCCTAAAGAAAGATACCATCAAACCCTCCAGAATCCGACTCGCTACTGTCACTCCCAAGACGGCTCTGCTCTGACAAATACCCTGGCTGCCATGGAAATATAGTAAGATCCAGGGTTTAGGGCTTGGGGTTCAGTGTATAGTCTAGGGCTTACCAGCACCCCCCAACTACCCTCTCCCATACCCTAAATACCCGCAATTAAGGACCATAAGGGCTCGATTAAAGGACCCCCTAAGGGTCCTGGTAGGATGTAGGGTGTGGAGGGTTCAGGGCCGGGCACAGGCTTAGAGTGTGCGGTTGAGAGTGACTGCTTCCACGAACCAAACCCTACTTGGAGAGCCATGGGACTCGGCAACTAGGGTTACACGCAAGGTAACTATACTTCTACGTACAGATATCAATCTTTTTCACGAATTCCCCGGAGCCTCCAACTACACGCTAAAATGACAGGGTCTTCGCTCGGCAGGTACCAGTATCTGACGGGTTCGGCGGTTCGGCAAGGGCCTTCCCCGTTCAATCCAAGGGTAAAAGGAGGGACCCTTAATAAGGACCCCTAGGTATATACCCTTAATATAGCTAATATTGTATACGCATTATATAGCCCATTATGGGGTAGGGGTCCCCATTAAGGGTCCCTCCTTTTCCCCTTTGATTCAATGCAGGCTTGGCCTTCTCAGGTTTGGCTGGCTGGAAACACTGACACCCTAAATCCAGAACCCCCGGAAACTTTATCCTAATCCCCCAAAAAACCTAGACCCTAAACCATAAACCATAATCGCTGAACCCTAATCCCTAAACCGTACTCCCCAACCCCCAAAAAACTAGACCCTAAACTTCCAACCCAAACCCCTAACCCGGAACCCTAAACCCCTAAACCCCTGAACCCTAAACCCCAAAACCCTAAACCCTATAGGACTGAAGCGACGAAGGCCACATCTGGCACCTCGGCAGCTGCCTGAGGTTCAGCCACAGGCCCACGCTGCTGAGTCAGCTGCGTCCTCAGTTCAGCGCTCAGAGGGCTTGGCGTTTAGGGTTTGAGGTTTTGAGGTTTGGGGTTTAGGGGGTTAATGCGGTTAAGGGTTTAGGGTTTAAGGCTTTAGGGCGCTTCGGGTGTGGGGTTTTGAGTTTAGGGTTTGGGGCCCAGCAGTTGGCAGTTCGGGCTTCGGGATTTTGAGATTACTGGCTCATTGCCATCACCGTTGACATCTCCATACCCCCTCACCAGCTCAAGTTCTAGGAAGGTTCTGGAGAGGGCACACCAGTCGCTAGTCGGCCACTCAAAACATCTGTGTCACAGAAGGAGGCTGATTGGTCTTAAACCGAAAGCAACAGAAGGTATGTTCGACAACAAAAGGTATCCTTGTTCATAATCGAGCAGGCAAACTAGTTAAAACCCGCTACAATCAGAACACTTTGACAGTAACGGTGATACAGAGCCAGCAGAACGACCATGGCGACCGTGACACTGCCAATAGTCGACGACACTGCTAATTAGCCGAGTGTAGCTGAAAAAAAGTGGCCTTCCACACGACGCCTACACATGTAAACAACCGCCTAAACCCAGCAGCCTGTTTGTCACTGTGAAACTGTAGAATCCCAGCTGGGGCGCTGAAGAAGCGTCACCTCCACATCTCGGAGGTCGGCTTCTTCCTCCTTTGGGGCTTGGGGCTCTCCGGGTTTAGGGTTCAGGGCTGGTGTCCTATAGGGCTTCGGGTTTACAGGCCTCTCTCAACTTCCGCCACCTCCAGAACCCCGAAACCCTAGATGCTAGATGCGAAACAGAGCAAGACACCAAAACGCCGCCGAACCACAACCTCAAAGACTACAACTCGTCAACACAAGCCCTTTATCGGGCCCGAACCACCCCCCAAATGCCCCCGACGAAAGCAAAGCTAAAACCCTAAAGCCTTGATCCCCGAACCTTTGAATAACACAGGTTAGGTTGAGCAGCCCCAACATCTACCGCGAAACGCCGAACGCTTCATAAGGCTGGGAGATCACGACTTCGGGCTCTTCAGACTGATGTACAGTAGAAGCCAGAAAGTTGGAATATCACTATCGTAACCCCCTTAAGGTAAATTATAGGGGATCCTACCATTAATCCATATTCCAACTTTCTGGAGTTCCCTTTGAGTGGGAGCAGGACTGTAGTGGTTTATGTGCGGAAAGCTTTCTCCTGTACACACGTAGCCTTCCTTTTTTATGGATCTGTCTTTTTATTGGAATCACGAGAAAAGCTGAGCCCAAACCACAAGCTCGAAAACATTCCAAAACCCTAATTAATGGAAAGTGCTAACCCCCAAACCTGCCCTCAAACCTCAACTTAAAACCGCGAAACCTAGACCTAAGCAAAACCTAAACGACCTATAAACCTAAAGCCTAAAACCCGAACCTACCCGCAAGACGATGAGCTCTGATGTAGGGGCCTGAATAAATAGAATAGGGCTTCGGGGGGGGTATATTATATTATACTTGATATAATAAGGAGCCCCCCAAGACCCTGTTCTGTCTATTAAGGCCCTTATAGTATATCCTTGTAATAGCCCTGAAGTAGCCCTTATAGACACTTTAGAGGAACCCTATTCTGATTATTAAGGCCTCTACATTAACGGGATGGGTCTCTGCCTGGTCGGCCAGCAGATCGAGAGCGAAGTCCTCCTGCTGAATTATCTTACCTTTCGTCAGTAGGGAATGGAGGAATGGGGTGAATTATTGTCACTACGGTTGATGATACAAATCCTGCATGACCCGTGACCCGTAACAAGGAATATACCATAATTCCATAGTTTAGGGTCCTTAAGGTAATGCAGGATTCTTATCATCAACAATATTACTGGAAGCTCTCTGGGGCACCCCCTTTTATGAAATTTGGCATACAGAGTGCAGGGTTTAGGGTTGAGGGTTCAAGTAGGGTTGAAGGTCTAGGGGATTTAGGGTTGAGGGTTCAGGGTTTAGGATTCAGGGTTTTCAGCTTAAGGGTGCAGTTAAGCTTAAGGGCGGACGGGTTTACGGTTTACGGCCTGTTTCTCTGCTGCGGGCTTGTTTCACTCGGCAATGCCCCAGAGTCCCGTTGCTGGGTGTGCCAATGTGCCGGGGCCTGGATTTCATTGCCAACCTAAGCCCTAAGCCCTAAACCCTAAACCTGCTGATATCCAGCAGGGAGGTCGCTAAAACCATCGTGATCTGGAGGCCCTGGGGCCTCTTGTGCGGGGCCAGACATAAATCACAACCCTCAAATCGCACTCCGAATTTAGGTCACACGCCTTTTTCTTGAGCCAATGTCAGTCCGCATGTCGTCATGCTGTCGCATCTGTGCACACACAGCAATTCATGCTCAAACACTCATGATCGGCACTGATTCTCTGCACTCCTCCTCGCCTCCTGACGGTCATCCATCTGGAGGTGTAAGCACATAGAGACCACGTGCCCGATCACAATGGTCACACAAGTCGTATCTCTTTGATGCTCTCGTGGCATTCCGCTGGCCATGACAGTAAGATGTCATGTGCACCTTATCTCCGTGGGTCGTAATGTAGAACGGCCCTGTATAAGCTTCAAGCCGGTGCGCTGGTATCATCGGTGGCATGGGTTCGGTCTGCACCCCAACACTGTAGCTCGTTTGCCAAACATCTGACTTTGATACGGTAGAGCCCTGACGCCTAGCCGGGGTAGTAGATGATGAAGATGCCCTTGTTATAGGTGTCCTTGGGGTCAACTCAACTTCTCGGCGTCTTAGCTCCTCCTGAACTGCATCCCTTGTGCGGTTCCTGAGCCTTTCTGCCCTCTGATTGCGACGTTGCCTTGAGTTCCACCACACGCACGTCTTATTCTTCACATACTTCATGAACTCCCAAAGCCCGACCGCCGCAATCAAGGAAACAACCAAGACAAAGTAGAACTCCACAGAACCATCCAAGGCTAGGTCTTCTTTTCGCCCTTCAACACCTTTGATCAAGCAACAGCAAACGATGATGAACATCAGCAACCCACGTTGGTTAGTCACCCTCAAAGCCCTCAATGCCGCTCCAGCTGCCTCCCGAGCGCAGCATGGCACCAACTGCCACAGGTCCATCAAGGCCTTGAACTTCGGCAGATCAAACCCTTTGGTCCCCAAATCAGCTTTCTGAAGGTTCCCGCTGACATGAGAAATAACCAGTCGTTGAGCCGCCACTTCCTGTCTCAAGAACCTTGCTCGGATTCTTAAGTGCCTTGTTTTCCATGTTCCCGGGCTTTCACTGGCCAAGCCCTGAGCAGCAGCATTGTCAATCCGCAAATGCATCACTGGGTCCAGCTTGAGCTCAGACAACAACGCAGCCACTCCTAGTCCCAATTGCACAGCCGAGCATCCTTCATACAACTCAGCTTCAGCAACCGACAAAGTAATGATTGGTTGCTTTGATGCCCTCCAGGCAACTGTGTTAAAGAACGGGCTTCACTAAGGGTTCCTACCCACAAAGACTGTCGGACACTTTTGTTCCTGGGCACGGTGTGTCCTGGGGTCTCGAGCCTGCACGTCGCGTGTGCGTGACGGCTGTTCCTGTACATTAACTGTACTGCACTAACTGTGTTACTGTTCCTGGCAGAATGTTTAACACCCCGCCTTCGGAGTTAGCTAAAGTTCCTCGACTGAGGTGACTCCGACTTTTCCTGAACAAACAGTAAACACGCTGCAGTTCCTTTTCACTTGCAAAACAAACACTGTTCCTCATTGCAAACGTATGCGCACGTTCACTCGCAATCCTCTCCAAGTTTGCTCGACTGTACAAAAGACGTTCCTGCACTTTACCTAGATCACCACAGAAACAAAAAGGGCTGTGCCACGGTTCCTGTGTCCTGCTGCTTCTTTCCTCGGCTCTCTGGCCTCAGTACTGCTCGCGGTTCCTTTGCTTCACTGGAAGGTTACTTTGCCTTCCTCTTCGCTGTCTTTAGCTTCCTCTTGGTCTTGAAGCTGTTCCTTTAGCCACTCTTCTTTCATCTTTGCTTGCGCTTTGCACTTCTCTTTTCCTTGCTTGTCCTTTGACGCTGCTTTCCAACCTGTTTCCTTTGATCCTGAATACCAGTACCACTGTGCCTTCTTCTCGTTCCACTTCCACTGGTATTTCCTGTTCTGGAAACTGTAGACTGCAAACCAGTTTCCTTCAAACTCTCCTTTTCCTTTTCCTTTCATGAACGATGCTTCGTTCACTGGTCCTTTGGCTGACAGTTCTGGGTCGTCCTTGTCTTCTTCCTTCTGCTTGTGCTGTGTGACGTTCGGTGGCTCCTTTCCTGTTGCTTTTCCTGTTCCTTTTGCTTCTGGCTTCTCCTCTTCCTTTGCTGGTGTTGTGTCAGGTTCTGTGGGTGCCTGCGACCCGGCTGCTGATCCTCTGCTCTCAAGCTCCTGTGTAAGGCTTGCAATCCTTTCTTTATCCTCTTTGCGTTCCTTCATCATTTCCTTCATCATTTCTTCAAGCTTCTGGATCCTGTCTGCTTCACCTGATCCTGTTGCTGTTGTTGCTGCTGCCTTCTTTTCTGCTTCCTTCTTGGCAATGTACGCTGACGCTGCCTTTTGATCTTCCTCTCTTTTCTTCCTGGCTTCCTTCTCCTTTCTTTTCTTTTCCTGCTCCTTTCTTTCCTTTTCCTCTTTGGCTGCTGCGGCTGCTGCTTTCTCTTCTTCCTCCTTTGCTGCTGCCGCTTCGGTCTCCTCCTTTTCCTTTGCTTCTCTCTCTGCTTTGGCTTTGGCTGCTGCTTCTACCTCTCGCCTTCTCTCGGCGGCTGCGGCTGCTTCCTGCCTTGCTGCTTCCTTGTCTCTCTTTTCCTGCTCGTCTGCTGCCGCTTCCAGAATCAACCTTGCTTTGGCAATCTGCTCCTCTTTTGCCTTCTTCTCCTCTTCTGCTTTTGCTTTTGCTTCTCTTTGTTCCTTCGAGATCCTGTCCTGTTCTTCCCAGTATTTGCGATCATCTTCATCTCGAGGTCGAAATCCTGTGCTTTCTGCTCTTGCCTTTGGCTTTCCTTTTCTTTTTCCTTCCTTCTTTCCTTTTGTTCCTTTCTCGTGCTTGTACGTGTAGTCCTTGTCGACCCACTGCTTTTCTCCTGTAACTCTGTGTTGCCTGTAGATCTCGCCGTTCTCGGAGTATTCCTTCCATTCGCTGGCGTAGTCGTAGGGGTACGGAAAAAGCTTCTTCTCTTCTTCCTTTTCCTTGAGTCTTTGCTTGCTTTTGGCGTTGATCTCCGCGATCTTCTTCTTCCTTCTCTCTTCCTTTGCTTCCTCACTTTCTTCTTCCTCTGCTGCTGCTGCTGTTCCTTCATCGGGTTACTCCCCGGGATCTTCTCCTCCAACGTAGCTGCTGACGTAGGCCTCGTTCTCGTTCTCGTTGTCCTGCTCTCGTTCCTGGATGCCCTCGAAGTAGCCTCGGTCCGACTATTCCTTCCTTTCCTGGGACGTAGGTGACGTAGCTCTCGACGGTGCTGTTCCTTGTCCGTGTCCTTCACGACGTAGTTCACCTTCTAGTTCTCGGTCATTGGCTTCTCTTTTCCTTTGCTCTTCTTCGTCTTCTTCCTCTTCTTCTTGTTCCTCTTGCTGCTCGTAGAAGTCCTGCATCATCTGGTTCAGCTGTTCCTTCACGGTGTCACATGTGCCTAGGACGAAGGCCATGTGTTCCTTGACCTGTTGCCGGTCTCTGTCGTTCTGTTCGGCCATTTCCTGAACCTGGTGCTTGACGTCGTAGATTTGTCCTGTCAAGGCCTCTACACAACCAGCCACGTGTTCCTGGCTTTTGCGCAAACGCGCAGCTTCCTCTGTGTTCTTCCTGATCGACTCCGCGATCAAGTTCCTTTCTTCTGAAGCGTTCCTTAAGGCGGTTGCCGCCTCTCTCACGGTAGAAAGTTCCTTGAACACTTCTTCGGTGCTTTTGCTCGAACTCGCGCTTGCTTCCATGGCTGCTAAGGTTCCTGGAAGGTTTTCTTGACCTTCTGCTACCGGGCGAACTAGTTCCTGGATACCTGAGCGTTCCGCGAGTGTTCCGCAAAGTTCCTTGAGCTGCGAAAGCATCTCACAACATGTTGTTCCATGAGCTGTTCCTGCAGACGTTCCTAGCTCACATGCACTCGTGTCACTGCACATGCCGTCCTGCTCACATGCACTTGCACAACAGAAAACATGTTCCTGAAAGTCTGACTGAAACTCTTCTTCCTGAAAACAACTCTCAAGACACTGTTCCTTGAAATTCTGAATCTGAAGACTGTCTGAAATACCTGAAATTCCTGCAAACAACAAAGCTGCAAAAGACAAAGTTCCTGGGCTCTTGATCATCCTTACAACTGCTTTAGCTTGTGTTTGGGCCTTATGTTCCTTGAGCTCTTCTCTGCCTACTGGTTCGTTCTCGCTGGTTTGAAAACCTAACCAGTGCAACAACAGTCTGATCCTTTTCGCTGAAAGGGGCTTGGTACCTATGTCTGCTGTGTTTTCCTTGGTTCCTACTGGGTGAACACTAATTGTTCCTTCTTTGTGGAGGTCTTGAAGAAAAAGGGTCCTGATCTGCAAATGCTTGACTCTTCCTACACCTTGCCTTGTAATAATTCCTCTAGCTGCAGAAGAATCCATGTACAAGTGTACCTTGCATTGTTTCCTGGTCAAGAATTCTACTGCTTCCTTCAACAATATAGAATCTGACGCTGCTGACGCTCCTGCGTAATACTCTGCTTCACCACTGCTCAAGCTAACCGACTTCTGGTTCCTAGAAAAGGAGTAAATGCACTGACCGTCTAGGCAAAGAATTCCTGAAGATGTTGAGCGCCTTGTGTCCTTCTTTCCTGCCCAATCTGAATCGCTGAAGACTTCCAAAAGGTGGTGTTCCTTGGGCCTTATTCCTGTAAAGTCGTAGTTACCATTCCTGATGGATTCATGGAGATTACTGAGTCCTCTAGGCGTTTTCCTGTACACTAAATTGTATCCTTCAGTTCTCGACATGTACTGCACTAGGTGGACTAAGTGTTTCCAAGAACCATGTGTTGGTTCCGACATCTTGGAGGCTAAACCTCTCACGGCAAACTGCACGTCAGGGCGGTCCTGACTGACATACAAGAGTATGCCAACGCTCTTCCTGAACGATGCTGCTTGTTCCTGGTTCACGGTCTGAGTGTTGTCCTGTTCCTGCGACTCTTGGGTGCACGGAGTTGGCTTTGAGGCTTTGCTGGTAAGCTTCAGTTCTTCCTTAAGCTTCACAAGATACTTCGGGTCACTCGTGATGTGGAGCTCGTGATTGTGGTAGCTGAATTTCCTTTTTAAGGAATCGGATTGTCTGGTGTGACTCTCCTACTTCAAGTTCCTGCTCTGTCAAGAAGGGGCCTTCAACCTTTAGCTCGTAGGTTTCTCTTAGCTTTCCTAGCTTGGGCTCTAGGTGCCTTGTTTTCCCTGCTGCCTGAATGTCATCTACATGCACAACAAGTATGCTGTTCCTGTCGTCACGAAACAAAGTAGGGCAAGCTTTGCTCCTATCAAAGTTCTGCTCTTTAAGGGTTCCTGCAAAATGATCACTCCATAGTAGTGCTGCATCTCGCTGTCCTGGAAGTACTCTAAGCAGTAACAAACCTTCGTTCCTACAACTAGGGTCCTGGTCGCCAAACAGATCCACATATTCCTTCGGGAATTGACATGCACATCGCGTCCTTTGTGGGACCTGCAAAAATGCGTCCTTGACATCAATGGAGTACAGGGAATGTTCCTGTTGTAATCCTAAGATTGGGATAAGTCTCACCAACGATGCGCTCGTTGCTGGGCTGAACGTGTCGTTCCTCACTTCTGCTCCTTTGAACTCTCTCGCTACTAACCTAGCTCTACGCATCCATCGGCCGTTCCTGAATCGCCAATCGAAGACGAATTTCGTCGTCAACCACTTTGTTCCTTGGTTGCTCTCTTCTTCTTCTGTCTCTCTCTCCTCTTCTCTCTCGATTTCTTGCAAGGGTTTCCTTGCCAATGCCTTCATCTCGGTGAGTCTGTTGATCTCTGTGAGCATTGCCTCACGATCCAGTTCCTGCAACTGGGCTTCTGCAACTTCTGGATGTCCAGAATCTTCGCTCTTGAAGATGTCTTGTTCCTCATCGGAATCGCCAATGTCCGAATATGAATCTTCCCAGAAAATGTCCTCTGTACCTGGTTCTGCTTCAGGTAGTTCTTCATCATTGTGCTCAAATACTCTTCCTACGTTGAGCGGAGGGTACTTCTTCTTCGGAGAATCAATCTTCGGGATCTTGGAACCTGTTCCTACATCATCAAATTCCATTTTCCTAAGAGGTGCTGGTCCTCTCGCTGAAAGAAGCTCACTTGCCATTGCGCTGTCTGGGATGAGTTCTTCTGCTGAGGCTGCGTCCATTTCCTTACTGCTGCTACTAGAAGACGTTGGGTCTGAAGCTGCTTCGTCGTGTTTGTTTTGGTCGTATTCCTGCTCAAGTTCTTCTTCTGCTTTTCTCTTGCTCTGTGCCTGCTTCGCTTTGCTCTCTAGTTAGGTTGTCCTAGTAGGTCCTGACTTCCCTGCAGAGTCCCCGCCTTGGATGACAATCGGTCCTGCGATCGGTCCTGAAGGTGCGGAAGGTGCCGAGTCCTCAACCGACTGTTCCTGAGCTGCTCCATCCATAACAGGTGGCGCCTCTGCAATTGGTCCTGGGATATTCTTCCTGGGAATGTTCCTTGTTGCCAGTGTAGTGTGCTTCACTTCCCAAGTGTGAATTCCTACGCTACTTATTCCTTTCACGTCGAAGTGTTCCACGCAACGTTTTGCGCTACGGCTTGTCTTGATGCCGTCCATGTGCCACGTAATGAAGAGGTTGTTGTCTGTTTTTCCTAAAAACACTCCTCTCAACCAAATAGGTTCACCTTTCCTATTGGCACGTGTTCCTGAACGATTGGTCAAAACCAAAAGTGATTCGCCAAATTCGGCTAGTTGGCCCTCGTAAGGCCTTCCTGCCATAAACTCATACGGAGTCATTCCTGTGGAGGAATGGCGGTGGTACCTGTTCAAGGTCCATGCCGAGTGCCTGAAAGCCCAACTGAAGATTGGATGAGTATGAGCAATGTATGTTCCTGTTCTGTGTTCAAGGTGCCTAATCAGGGTTGTTCCTTGTCTCCTAATGGTCTGAATTGCTCTCTCTGCCATGCCGTTGGTTTCCTTCTGGCCACTGACTGCGTCCTGCAAGACTGTTCCTAGACCTAAAGCTGCTCGCTGCTTCTGGATGACCTGTTTCAGCTTCATCATTGTTCCTTCGTTGTCTGCCTTCAAGTTGATGGTTCCATATCCAAGCTGAGTACTCAAGTAGGTCACTCCTTCGCAAAGGTGCTCTACAAGATCCTTTCCTTTAGATGCTGTCGGGATACAGACCATGTTCCTACTCCAAGAATCAACACACACAAGACTTACTGCCGCTGGTGCCTCATCATGACTTGTTCCTGTAAAACAGAAATCCATGCAGAAAGTTGGTCTCGAAGATCTTTCCTTCTCTGGGTTCTCACGAAGATGTGGAGACTCTTTTCCTTTACATGCTACACATGTAGGACACCAAGATGCATACGGTAAGTGTGTGAGATTGTGCACTGCAACTTCTTCCGACTTTGGCTGCTTGGGTACCTTCAAAGGTTCAGCTTCTAGATACTCTTTGTATTTCTTCTGGCCTGAAACGAGTTCCATGTGCCTTTCTGCTTCCATAATGGATCTACTGAGCCTTCTGAGGATCTCTTGCTTAGATCCAGCTTTTGACACTCCAAGTTCCTTGCACAGTTCTCTCAGGGCCTTGAGGCTGTTCTGCTGATTGTACTCATGACCGTTGAATGTGAATGACAGCTCTCCTGCAAGTTCGTGCCTGTGCGCTGGTGCTTGGGCCTCTAAGGTCTCTTCCTGTTCTTCTTCCTGTTCTGGGATTGTGTCCAGTTGGTGAACCTTCTGTTTTGGTCTTCTGGCCTTGGGGTTCACTGGTTCAATGAGTTCGAATACACTGCGTCCTGTCCAGGATAAACCTCCTAGTGGTTCTGGGTCTCTGTGAGGCTCATCCAAAGTCCAGAACTTGTCATCCTCAAAGAAATCCTTATTGATAGGTTCTTCTCCATACGTGTACCTGTCTGGTTTGAGGTTTCCAATGTCTACTGGAATGTCATTGGTATCTCGAGGATTGAACAAAGTCTTCCTCAACGAGTTGTGGTACCTCGTGAGTGTAGTACCATCCATGCTGATTGACCATGCATCCTCAGTGTACTCTTCAAACATCTTTCGATCCTCATCTTCCTTGGGGGTGCCTATGAGGTTCAGCGGAAATTCCTTGAGCGATACTAGCGTAAGTGTGCGGTACTCTTTGCTGCCATCGAAGATTGTTCCAAACGGTTCCTCAAGTTCCTCAAACATGATGCTGTGATGCAACAGATACCACTGATCATCATCCTCAATAAGCACTGCTCGATATGCGAACTTTCCTGGTGGAAACATCAAGTAAGTATCAACGTGTTCTGAGGTTCCTAGGCTGAAATGGACTTGGTAAGGGTCTCGCCAGTTGGTCCAACCAACACGCTGTTCTTCAATGAGTTCCTTCAAGTTCTCGCACAAGTACATAGGGATAGGCTTTGCTTCTGCTTCCCAGTTGACTGCTCTCACAAAGGCTTTTGTTGTAAGTGAGTTGTTGTTGTAGTTCACTGCGATCTTGGTTGTTCCTTCTGTGAGGAAAGTGCCTGTTGCTGTTCCATCTCTGAACTCCCAGCCTTTCTTCAACAGTTTACCTACTGCTAAAAGAGGGTGCACAACCGATGAAATCAAGAACACTTCTTCAACCTTCACAATGTTTCCTTGAACATCTCGAAACTCAACCTCAATGATCCTTTGGTCTGAAACCTTGATCCGAGATCCTTGTGCATCTCGCAAAACTACCTTGGTAGTGTTGGGTGCCTTTCTTCCATACTTCTTCATCCACATCGGTGCCAACGAAATGTCGGCTCCTGAATCCAGCACAACCTCGATTTCTCGAGTTCTCGCGTTCCTTGCTGCACGCGCAAACCTGGTGATGGTCCTTGAGGGTGCTGTTCTCTCCACTCTGTTCCTTCTAGGAGGATGGTGACATCCGTTCTCACATTCCTGCATGTTTGGGTGCCACGGTGTTTCATGACATCCATTGGGACACTCAAAGTAGTATCCACGATCCTGAGTTCCTATAGGGGCTCCTGCTAGATGCCATTCCAGCCATGCATCATCACTCACCTCATCACAGTCCTGAAACTCATCATCTTCATCACCAATCCAAAACTCTTCTGTCTCACTCCTCTCTTCCTGAACTTATTCACCAACAACCCGCAAAACTCTTCCGAAGTACTCAATCTCTATCTCTTCAGAGTTCTCACTCAGTGCGAATTCCTCCGGAAAGCTTGTGGGCTCGTCTCCCATGTGGTACATGGAGACCATCCTAATCACTGGTCTTTGGGTTCCTTGGCTTGCTTGGCTTTGGCTTGTTGAGGTCTTGTTGGCTGACGAAGGGGCCTGAGTAGAAGTACCTGTAGTGCTCGCTTGCTCGCTTTGGTTTTCAAGGTCAACGTTCCTGGCCTGGTAACCCATGTCACGCATTTTCTGTCTACACTGTGCTTCGAAATGTCCATACTTGTGACAGTAGTGACAAACTCCTGTAGCTGCTTGGGCTTTGCCTTTACCTTTTCCTTTGTGTCTGAAGAAACCTCTTCCTCGACCTTTGCCTTTTCGTTTGTAACCTCTGAAACCTCTACCTCGGCCTTTCCAGTTGCCTCGACCTCTGCCTTTGCCAAAACCTCCGAAACCTTTACCTTTACCTTTGCCTTTGCTGTCAAAGCCGAAACCTTTTCCAAAGTCCTTTCCACCTTTCTTGCCTTTTCCTTTACCTTTGCCTTTATGGTGAACATAACCTTTGCCATAGCCTTTCTTTCCTTTGTCCCATGCTTGGTTGATATCCATTGCTGCAAGACCACCATGGTCATCACCTTTGTCGATCAAGTCTGTTGTGGTTCGGTGAGGTGTTCCTTGCTGGGCTGCTAAAGAGTTAGTCCAACGCTCGGTTGACTCATAGTTCACAAGGTACTGACGACGAGTATTGTACTGTGTCTTCTCATCCATGTTGAGCAACAAGTGCCTTTTCACGTCAGGTTTCATACCTTGAATAAGAGTAGATACTTTCAAATTCTCTTGTACCTTTTCTCCAGTAGCCTTCTCGTACTTCTCGATGTGTTCCTCATATTCGAGGATATTCTCAGCAATTCCTTTGTTGTGAGCGAATTTGTAGTTGAGAATGTTGTGAAACAACTCCAACGATCTCGCGCGATTCGTTGGTTGATATTCCTTGAGTAGCATACGGTAAGCTTCCATACCGTTCTCCTCAGCTACATGCTTTACAACTCGGTAAGGCCTTCCTTTAGTGTACGAACAAAGAACACTGTACAGGCGTCTGCTGGTTTCCTTTGCTTCTGTAGACATCTCGGCCATCTTCACTTGCTTATCATCTTTTAGGTTCCTTTCTGCGATGTCCATGATCTTCACCATGTTGGAATCCACTGCTCCAAGCCAGATCCGCATCCTGTTCCTTAACTCTGTCCATCCACTCTTCTCTTCTTGCCATGTTCCTGGGGAAAATGCTTCGG
>CAJNDT010002244.1:0-34018 GCA_905221615.1 Symbiodinium sp. CCMP2592
GTAGTACGTTGCAGCACGACGAAGATGCGGATAATGCTTCTGAATGGTTTCCGCCAGCTCCAACACTTGCTTGGCTCTATCTTCGCTCAGTTCTGGCCCGGTTGTTGCAGTCGTTGTATTTATTTGTCTGAAAAACTCTTCCGTGTCGCTGCGAACAGCAGTGGGCCAGCACAGTAGCGGTGCTTGACTGGCCTGCTTGTCACTCATGTACATTTTCATGATGGCAAATACGTCACTCTGGTTGCCGCAGTTCCTCATGCGAACAGGTACGCGTTCTGATAGCTGAATGCCACGGCCATGATCCGGCAGAGCTGCAAACAGGGCCCAAATTCAGGGATGCTTCTGGCTCGGATTGACATCTGCCTTACACTTTGATGCTCCCCGCCTTCGCGTGGAAGAAACTGGAAGACATGTGGCACCCGCTTGTCAGACTTGCCTTCGGCTCGTTCCTGATACGCATGGAAAAACTGCACCGATTTTGGAAGGAGCTCGTCCCACTTGCGAACCTGCGGCAGACTGCAGCTTCTAATGTGCGGCCTCAAACTTACCCGACTGCGTGTGCTGAGTTGGAGCTCATAGTCTGGCCTGCGTCACATGTTCGCACTGCATCATCATTCCTTTATCTCGAAACATCGGCCCGAGACTGTCCGTGAGGATTCTGCTGATGTCTTGCGGTGTCTGGATGTCCGTAGTTTGATTTAAAGCCGTTGTCACCAGGGCCAGTGTGGCGTCTCAGTAAACACATTCAGCTCATCAACAGTGCATTGCTGTGCATCAGCTACCACGCAGCAAAAAACTAACTTAAAGAACAGAATCCCTGCTGCCGAGTATCCCACATCCTCATGCGTGTGGCCTACCTGAAGATGGTTGTGTGAACTTGCTCGGAAATAGTTCATTTGCACCAAAGCGCATAGAAGCTTTGAAGTGCTCTGATGGCGAACTTCTTTCGTTGTGTTGTCTGCTTGTAAGTAGAACCTTGGTTCACCGATAGTTGCGTCGGAGTGATAAACTGAGACACGCGGTGCCAGAGTCATGCCAGGACACTCGTGGGGAAAAGGAAGATTCTTTCTTCTGTACCAGGAGAATGCCGTGTCCATCGCGCGAATGAGCTCAGAAGCAGCACAGCCACATACAGGCACATACAGGCACACCGGCGGCCGGACCGCAACAAAAAGAAGCACTCGAATCCGGAATGCGGTTGAGCTGCAATCTCCAACGTCCAATTCGCCCCAAGGCCCATGCCCTCATCACATGTGTAGAAGAATGCACCAACTCCGTGCACCAGGACAAGGGTGATGGTTACGTGGATGCCTCACAGGAATGCTGGGGAGTCGACTACTGAAATGTGTCACGGTTGCACTGCGGACACATGGGTTGCAACTCATCCCTCATGCTAATCAAGGCAAGACACGTGGATTCTTCTCAAACGCGGACAATTTCGGAGTTCGTTGATCTGGAAATTTCGGGAGCATGGCTTTTGCCTTGTCGTAGCTGTCCAGTATGACACAAAGCAAGTCTCGTTGTGTTTTGCTACGTTCACGTGCTTGCCAATAGACCTCACGGTCCCTCCATTGTGTGATATGATGATCAAGAAGCTCGTTGCATAGTCGTACATGGAGGGTGAAGTCCTTCTTGCTCTCTGCGATGGCTGCTTTTAGTTTGGAGCAGGTAAAACATAAAGAGTGCGTGGACTTCTTCCTGAAACGAAGGCACGGTGACCAGCGCACAAACTCCGAGTAGAAGAGCGACCTTCCTGCCACATTCACATCCTGGGATCCCCTTGCACAAAATGCTTGGTACTGCGTGAATAAGGTGCTTCCGCTGCTGTGTGGCAGCTCTCGGACTGGCAATTGCGTAGGATCCGTATCAAAACTGATCTGCTCCGTTGCTGTCTGCATCTTGTAAGCAATGAGTCGTGTCAACATCCGTTTCTGCAACTCGGGCGTGCTGGTAGACAAGACCTCCGCTGTAGTGAACCTTGGACTTGCCATGCACCCTCCGACTCGAAAAGTACAAATCACAATCCTGCACCATGTTTCTATCACAAAGAAGCCAAGACGCTTCGTGGTCATCGACTCTGCTGCACTGTGGTACATGTGCATAAAGAAAACTCTCAGAGAAGCCTGCTTCAAAGCTGGCCGTTTCGACGAACTCATTTTCCGTAGGTCCATCCCATGACAAACGGATTTGCAGCGCCTCAGCCTGCTCCGTCCGATTCCTAGAAGGCACAGAAAAGCCTGCCTGCAAACTGCATGACCTGCGATACTGTAGCGCAGCTTCTTCCCGCCACCTTGTTGTAAAGACCACAACAATCCGTCCTGGGCCGCTTTGGACAAGCTCCAGAAACGAGAGCACACGTTCGTCATGGTTTTTTTCGGTACGTGGCAGCCGCGTTCACAGCTGCAGGGATGCTTGCAAGCCTGTGCAATGCGCTTCGGTCTCATGCCGTTCTTGCTGTACGCATCCATTTCCCTATCTTCATCGCAGCGCACCGAGTGCAAACACTCCAGCCGGTCCAGGGTCAGGTCCACACGTGCCCACGCGGTACTTGAGGAGGAGGAGGAGCTTTCATCGTCGGATTCGTAGGATTCGTCTTCGTCGGATTCGGATGGCCTTGGCAATCCGGGTTTAGGTTCAAGGTTCAGCCTGAACATAATAGACCCCAAACCCTTGCTGGGACACAGACTCTGACTCCGTCAATTCGTAGCGCTGCAGCCCACCAGTTCTGCGTTTCTTCTTCCTCGACTCAGACTCTGACTCTGTCAATTCGTACCGCTGCAGCGGAATATTGCGTTGAATACGTCGTTCTGGGATACTTTGACTGCTGGAGCTGGGAGCTCCATTCATGAAGCCTTGCAGATCGAACTGCGGCGGCATAGCTGCTGTGTTCCTGACTTAATTCTCAAGTCATGCTGCCCTGAGCCATGTTCATTGTATTCAGGATTGGTCTGACATTGGTTTCATCCTATTGTAGGTCTACTTGACTCCCCGGTTCAGTCATACTGAGCCACACAAACAGAGCAATGAGCTTCCACAAGCTTGCTGCAAAAGTGCCGGACAACCGATTGCATTGCGGGCGATTCCGCAACTGAGACGCATTTCTTTTATGTGCGCGACTCTCCTAACACATGCGTGACATCTACCGCACTGCACAAAACGCAAATGGCGGCCCCGATGCTTCGAAAGTGCATCATGTTGCCTCCCAAATCATGGAGATCCTGCAAGATTGAAGCTCTGGTGGTCCCAATGCATGGATATGGCCAAAAAGGAAACATACTGCTGCCCTGGGACACGCTCTGACAGGTTCTCCAGACTCAGCTTGTTGATGGGAGCGCCCATCAGCAGCATCACCTCTCTGCCTGTCAAAATACCCGATGGATGAAATTGCCTCATGTTGCCTCCCAACTCATGGAGCTCCTACATATGGACTGCAGGCCTAGTAAATATCGTTGATGTTTTCCCAGAACCAGGAATCGGCCGCCAGGTGTGAGGCACTGTAGCGGCCTGCATCGATTCTCTGGGCAAGACAATGGCAACTGCCTCACACCCTGGCCTTCCTTTCTTCATGACATGCGTTCGTCGCAGAGACTGCGACGTGTTGACCATTTCCATTGAGCCTGACAACTCAGGCAACAGTCAGCTTGCCTTCTTGCTTGTCAGTGACTGGCCTCCGTTCTTTGCCCAGACCAAGTCCAAGAGGTCCATTTCCCTTGTTGTTGAAACTTGGGATGCTGCTTTCGGGCAAGCAGCTTCGAAGCAGCCATGGGCTCGCTTCCTGGATACCTTAAGTCAATGTGTCCGAAGGTAATAATGGGAACCCGAAACCCTGAACCGAGGACCAAGCGTTGTTCTCTCTTGCCCAGATGTTGTGTTGTGCAGGCCACTTCACGTGCTTCTTCTTTGTGTTCCTGTCTCGACGAGGGAACTACATACCGGAACACATGTTTTTTGGCTGCTACATTATTGCGATCCTGCGTCTTGTTCTTCCATGACTTCGTCTCTCCCTCGCGTGGCACACCGCTGGGTGAGAACTGTGCAACAAGAGGTCTGTCCTTGGAAAGCATGACATGCATAACGGCACTGAACCTGCATCTGCATCAAAACAAAGCCAAGTCTCCAGGAGTATTTTGGTTTGCAATGCATTTCCCTGAGAACTTCCTCTGTGTAGGACTGAAAGTTCTGCTTGGCGTCGGAATGCAAGCAATCCCGTCTGGCCAACAGAATATACAGTCGTTTGCGACTGATCGGGCTTCCATGCTGCAGCCTTGCTCTGGTGGCGTCTGACACTCAGTTGGCGAATCTTATGTGCAGCTCGAGCGCGGATCTATCATCAACACTGCCATTTCATACCTCGATCAGGCCATGTTCAAGCTGAGCCGTCGACGGATTTGATTGCTGTAGCCAAGCGTCGTTCGTAGCTGTGATTTCACAGTCTGCTTGAAGATCTTCATACATCGCTCGAACCCCATGACATTCTCCAAGATAACCATCTCAGTTGCTTGCTTGACATTCTCCAAGACAGCCATCATCTCAGTTGCTTGATCATGTTGACAAGTTGCTGGGGGGTTTATTACCTTGATGTTCCTGATTGTTTTCCATAGCTGCTTCGCATTCTTATCTTCCAGCATCTTGGATAAATGATGGAGCATCGAAAATGGAGTGCATGGGAAGCCAGACACATAGAGGGATACCTGCACATTGTTTGCAATGTCACTGACAGACTTCCTGCAGGTCCGGCCGGCCTTGTCTTGCAACCAACTAACATTCGCTTTCAACATATCGTCTGCAAGCCTGAGTGACTTCATGTGCTTGGACTGGATAGCACAGACTTGCCAAGCAGCCTCCCCGGAAACTGAGTCACAGCGGGACTCCTTCAAAGTCGAAGTTCCTTTGCAGAAACTCTCGTGCACTTCTTTTTCGTTCACTTCCTGACCTTAGCAGCAACCCAGAAAACCTTAGGATGGTACTACTTGCAAGTCCATGTTCAGATGAGGTACAAATGAGCGACCTGTTCCTTTCCCAAGAGCATACGTAACACCATCAGAGGTGTTTCTGTTCCACTGCCTGAGGTTCCGCTTACAGGGCTGACGCATGAGGGCTCAGAGCCGATGTGCCAAGTGGCAATCCGACACATAAGTAAGAGTTCGTTCCTGCATGTCTTTTTTGAAGCGGGCCATTCCTGCCGAGATACTTAAGGCTGCACTGTGCAATGGAACTCAGGTTTCAGGCCTGGACACAGTCGTAGAAAATCACCGGCGAAGTCCAAGTAGTTGAGTTGATTATCACTCAACTTGTCGTTGGACTCCGGGTCCAGCTCCTCCATGTTCAAATTCATGATATTCCTTTCCTACAGCTGTCGCCAGTTCTCCTTCGACGTGCTGCTGCTGCTGCTAGAAATGCGCCGTAGTATCGTCATGGCAATGGAAAAGATGGCTAATTTCCGTCGGATGTCTGAATCTGTCTGTTTACTTGTGAATCTACATTGCTTTGGGCCTGGATTGCCGTGATGCCAGGCAAGCATGCTTCCAACTAACTTCTGGTGCAAGCATAACAGCTGAGTGCCTTGCCACCTGCTTGCATTCTTGCGTGCTGTAGCAGACCTTGGATGTAACTACGTGGTGTTCTTCCCAAACCATCCAGAACAAGGTGACTGAGGCGTTGGCACGATACTTGAACTGGTCCACCCCATGTCTCCATTTCCCAGCCTGGTGGGAAACTTGAATGAACCACACCAGATTAAACAATAAACTTGCCTCAGGATGGGGCAAAACCAAGTAGGCCACACCTGTGCGAGCAGCGCAAAGCAATCTTGTTACGGGTTCGACCAGGGGGCATGAAAGACACAAAGCATCGCCGGAAGGTTTTTTGCCTCAGCGTACTGTCTGCTGAGTGATGATTTCAAAAACTCTATGCGCAGGGATTAGGCTTCCTGTGCATCTGTACGTAGAGAGGCCCGGACCAGGTTTTTTTTCCTACCTGCTATTTGTTTGGCACCAATTAGCTGACGTCTCCCAAACCTGGTCTGTTCCTGTTGGGAAGCTGCGTGTGAGCCTGGAAAATCACTGTCCTAGCGCTGCTACTGTCTAGGTCCGTAACTACATCAGGGCTCACAAAAACTTCCTAGTGTACATGGACCCAATCACTGCTTGGTCCAATGATCGTCAGACTCATATCTGCTGCCATCGCCGTAGGTCATGCCCCAATCGACATAGCTGCAGTTTTCTAGCCCTTTGCCGGGCTGTGAGCCTGGCCCTTTGCCAAGGCCCTTTCCGGGGCTAACCGGGTCCTTTCCCTTCCTCTGCCTGTTCTGCTCTTCTGGCTTTTCTTCCTTTCCTTTGGTGGAATCCGTCGACGAGGCAGCCTGCAGCTTCCGTTTTTCCATTGTCTCTTTGACTTCAAGGTCCCATAACAAGGCCTTAGCTTCATCCACTTCCTTTTGCGACATGCACCATATCTGTCTTGTTCCTGACTTCTTGTAGACATCCACCACGGCGTTAAAGAGAGCTCTTCCCTTCACTGGTGAAAATTCTGGTCCTTTGCCGGTAGCTCCCAAGTTGTCACATTTCCCATTTCCCTTGTCTCTTCCTTTCGCCCTGTACGTTTGGTTGAGCTTGCTGAACTCCCACACGTAGCCAAGTTTCGGGAAGTAAGTAAGATCACCCGGCATCTGATCCGTGGAGGTTCTTCGTTTTCTTCCTGTCTTTGCTGTTGTTCCTGTTCTCGGCGATGCACTTCCTCATACTCTGCCGTAGCGTCAGCGACATACTGCTCCAAGAACTCCGAAATCTCCGTTACCCGGCCTTCCACTCCGTCCATGCCTTCGGTAAGGTGCTTCACTGCTTCCTGGAGGTCCTTGATTGAGTTCGGTTCCACGCTAAAAAACTTGAGTGCGTGGTCTTGCTTCTCTTTCATATCGTCTACTTCCTTGACGATGTTCTTCAGCTGCTCCTCTGACTTCAGGACAGTTTCCTCGGACTGCTTCACCTTCTCGACAACTCCACTCGCACTTGCAACGGCCTCTTCAACGCGGCGGACCGCATCCTCTGCATTGGCTTCCCACTCGTCGTGTTTGTCTCGCTTCTCCTGTTCTGCTGCTGCCTCTTCGAGCTTCTTCCTGGCAAACTCCTTCAACTGCTCTTCTTGCATCCCGTGGGTTGGATGCACTACTGGTGGTGTTGCTGCCGTTGGATCTTCTGGTCGCGCTGTCGCCTCGGAGGTTGATGCTTCGGCCCCCGTGTATGTGTCCTCCTCCTCCTCCTCCATTAGACGCGCCCGCCTGGCCTTCTTCCTCGTGCGTCTCGTCTCCTCTTCGTTGTCCTCCTCCGGCTTGGCCGTCCCCTTGTTGATCTGGTTCATGAAGATGTGGGCGGCGACGCACAGCAATGCCAAAGCAAGCAGCAACTCCGTCAGCGTCATGATGCAAAGGGCTACGTGCGGCCTTCTTCTCCTTTTGGAAGCTTGAGAGATTACTGCTCACTGCATCACACTGACACAACCATGGACTGGCATCCGAACCACTTCCGAAATCACTTCCGAAACCTTCCCGGCCTCCCTGGCGTCGTCGTGGTCGTGGTGGTCATGGTGGTCGTGGTCATGCCTGCAGGTCGCGAGCCACACGGGGGGTTTAGGGTGTGAGAGACATCAGCGCCAAGTTTAAGACGTGCGGTTTCCGTCGTTCTTGTACGTCTCGAGGAATACATTGACCACTTTCCTGTCAGAGACATCACTACCCAGCACTTCTTAAGGGCATGCGCCGGGCCTCGCTGCCACCTTCCAGGAATCCGTTGTGAGACTTCACCTGGGAGGTTCAAAGGCTGAAGTGGATGGTGGGTCGTGTCCGTGTGAGCACACTCGAAACCGGACGACATTTTGCACGCACATCCGTAGCTCTGATCTTCATAATGACATGAATCTGAAGTCATTACGGAAGATTGATGTGAAACCTCTGTCCAGGGACACATACGTGAACTCCATGTCAAAAACAATGTCCCTGAATCTCATGCTCGACCACCGCGAAACTTCAATGCGAAGTGCTCTATGTTGTTCCTGAGGTTTTGTAATGTGGTCCGTTGTGTCTCCGTCGTGTTCTGCTTCAGGTCATTCTGCCCCTCGTCCAAAACCAAGTACGCTGTGGCCAGGACTGCCCTCACCAAGTCCGCCTTGCTTGCGTCGTTCATTTGTCGTATGTCCGGTGAGACAGTTGGAAAAAGCTGCTCAAACACTTTGGCGTTGTAGTAGTGGCCGACGTCTCCATAATTTGCTCCATCCGGCCCTTCGAAACTATGAATTCCGTGAATTGAGACTTTCTCCTCTCGGACGCCCCCTTTGGATGAGAAGGCTTTCCTTTCCTGTTTTGAAAACTTGTCGACCCACTCATCTAGGAATGCGTTGTTGCCCTTGGCCTCCGCCAGAGCACGTGCCCACCATGCAGCGGCCATCAGGCTGGCTCGTCTTTCCTCCGTCATGGGGGGCTGTGCACCCTCCGGTTCCTTGGTGGGCTTTGTACCTGAAGGCTCCTGCGTCGGCATCTTATTGCTTGGGACCCTCGGGATTTCCGGGATGTCGTCTGACGGGCCGCTTTGCTTGTGGTCGTTGGTGCCGTCCTTCTCCTCGAGCTGCTGGAACTTTGCCAAGAAGCGATTCCCCCACTGTTCCTGTTCACGCCGCATTGCAAAAATGCCCTGCAGAATCTGGTTCTCCTCGTAGCGCAGCCTCTGCAACTCCATTGTACTTTTGTTCTTTTCTTCCTCGTGGGTCGTTCGAAGGAAAGCTACTTCCTCCGTGATCTCCTTGAGGCGCGTGTGTGTCCACAGCACCGACTTCTCGATGCCGTCGAGTCGTTGCATCACATTGTCCATACGTTGTGCTACTGATGCTTGAAGAATTTGAATGCGAATGCTGATGCTGTTTGCTTCTGCAGCAACCTCGTCCTCGTCCAATCCCGCCAAAGCCTCCGCCTCCTCCTTAGCCTGTCTCTTCCTCTTCTTTTTCTTGTCTGGTTCGTCGTCGTTGTCGTGGTGGTGCATGGTGTAGATGTTGATGCCCATGTACATCAGAACCACCAAAAGTAGGAGCTCAATGACGGTCACCATCACTAGGGGCAGGACCTACGTTGCCAAATATCAAATAGTTGCTATGCGTGCTTGATTTGGCACAATCCTGCGTCACACAGTCAGAGATTCACATTCAAACCAAGCGCTGAGGTCCAAAGTCACGCCTGCACGGCTTCACCTCCCTCCTACCTTCTTCCCTTTGGGGCGAGCACTCATTGCATCACACAGCCATGGACTGCTCGTGCTGCACCGTTCCTGAAACTGCCACGTCTGAAGCACAGAGTTTACAAGTGCCACTGCCCAGCCTCCAGTGAGCATGTTGGTGTGCTCGTCCGTCGTGCTTCTAGGTGAGGAGTACGTAGGCCTTTCGTGCGAGAGACATCACCGCCGAGCTTAAGACGTGCCACTTCCCAGCCTCCAGTCAGCATGTGCCATGAACCGCACATCGCCCCTTTATCATCCCAGCAGCTTCATGGTGCGGGACGAGGTACCTACCAGTCCCGCACCATGAACCTTCTGGGATGATGTAGCCACCGTCAAGGCCTTCCTGCAGGTCACAACCAGGCGCAGCAATGTAAGCATGGATTCTGGCAGTCCTTGTAGATCTCGGCGATCGGGATCGTTGTGACTGAGTCGGACTTAAATCTAAGTCATGTCCCCCGAATTGCAGGTGAGTTTGGCGTTGGGAGGGGCATGCTAGGAATCTGTCTGTATGCTTTACTTTTTGTATGGCTCTGGGCCTGGATTGCCGTGCGAACGAGACAGCTGAGGGCCTTGCCGCCTGCTTGCATTCTTGCGTGCTGTAGCGGACCTTGGATGTAACTACGTGCTGTTCTTCCCAAACCATCCACAACAACGTGACTGAGGCGTTGGCATGATACTTGAACTGGTCCACTTCACGTCTCCATTTCCCAGCCTGGCGGGAAACTTGAATGAACCACACCAGATTGAACAATAAACTTGCCTCAGGATGGGGCAAAACCAAGTAGGCCACACCTGTGCGAGCAGAGCAAAGCAATCTTGTTATGGGTTCGACCAGGGGGCATGAACGACACAAAGCATCGCCGGAAGGTTTTTTGCCTCAGCGTACTGTCTGCTGAGTGATGATTTCAAAAACTCTATGCGCAGGGATTAGGCTTCCTGTGCATCTGTACGTAGAGAGGCCCGGACCAGGTTTTTTTTCCTACCTGCTATTTGTTTGGCACCAATTAGCTGACGTCTCCCAAACCTGGTCTGTTCCTGTTGGGAAGCTGCGTGTGAGCCTGGAAAATCACTGTCCTAGCGCTGCTACTGTCTAGGTCCGTAACTACATCAGGGCTCACAAAAACTTCCTAGTGTACATGACTCACTGATGGGGAGTCTTCCAGTTCTCCCAACTTTGCTTCCACTCCTCCTCCACCTCCTTTTTCTGCTGCTGATCCTTCTGCTGCTGATACTTCTTCCATGCTGTGACATGCGGCTGCTTCTGCTTCTCATTGTCCTCGTCCCACTCTTCCCACTGACGCTTTGACGCTTCTGCCTTCTCCTGTTCTGCCAAACGCTTTGCCGCTTCTTCGTCGATCAACTGTTGTCGAGCCTCGTCTAGTTCCTCTTGGGTGTTGCACCATCGGTCATGGTCCTTGTGGAACTGGATGATGTTGTGCCACAGCTCTCTTCCTTTTATTGGTGGGTTGTCACAACCTCCCTTGCACCTGTATGCCTGTATTTTTTTGTTGAACAGCCACTGCCATCCTTCAGCATAGAAGACTGTAAATTGGTCCTCCGCTTGAGTCTGTTCCGGCTGGCTGTCGGGGTGCGTGCTCTCCGCGTCGGCATTTGTGCTCGTCGTATCTGTGTCATGTTTGGGGTCTGCTAGTTCATACTTCTCCAAAAAGTCCGTAATCTCCGCTAGCTTCCCTTCCATGGACTCTTTTCTGCTGGTCAGACTCTTGAGGTCTGACCCCAGAGCGACGACCATGTCGGGTAGCTTGCCAAGCTCCGACACGTGCTCCTCTTGCTTCTGTCTCAGCTCGGCTATCTCCAAGAGGATGTTCTTCATCTTGTCCCCTAACGAGGAAATTTCCGTCTCGGAGCTCTGAACTGTCTGCAAAGATCCGTGCATAGTGTGAACGGCGGCCACCATGCGTTGGACCGCGGCCTCTGCACGTTCCTGGAAGTTCTCGGGCTCCAAATCCTTGGCTTCCTTTGGCGGATCCTTGCCAGCTTCATCTTTGGGCTTGCTTTCCTTTGGCGGATCCTTGCCAGCTTCATCTTTGGGCTTGCTTTCCTGCTGTGTTGGTTCTATTGGATCTTGTGGTTGTGCTGTGGCCGTATGCTTTTTGTCATTATTGCGGTCTGACCTCCCGTTGCCGCTGTCCTCCTCCATGAGACTGGCCCTGGCCTTCCTCCTCCTGGGCCTGATCTCTTCTTCGCTGCCGCTGTCCTCCTCCTGCTTGGCCCTTCTCTTGTTCTGCTGGTTCTGCTGTATGCTGTACATGTAGCCAATGGCTACAATTGCCAAAGCGAGCAACACCTCCGTGAGCTCCACCATGATGCAAAGGGCTATGAAAAGTGTACTCCTTTGGGAAGCTTGAGATAGTTCTGCTGTCAGACGGGCGCACACTCACAGCATCACACAGCCATGGACTGCACATGCCGCACTGTTCCTGAAACTGTCATGTCCGTCTGAAGCACCGAGCTTAAAAGTGGCACTGCCCAGCCTCCAGTGACCAGTGAGCATGTTGGTGTGCTCGTCCGTCGCGCTTCTAGGTGAGGAGTACGTAGGCCTTTCGTGCTAGAGACATCACCGCCGAGCTCAAGACGTGCCACTTCCCAGCCTCCAGTCAGCATGTCCCCTTTATCATCCCAGTAGGTTCAAGGTGCAGGAGCGGGTACCTACCAGTCCTGCACCATGAACCTTCTGGGATGATGTAGCCACCGTCAAGGCCTTCTTGCACCTTAGTGCAGGTCGTGTCGCTTTCGACCTGCACCACACATCCGCAACAGCAAGAGCGACAATGTCGCTCTTGCTGTTGCGGATCTTCCATGGGGCAGTCGGTCCTGCTTGTAGGTCTCGAGGAATACGTTGACCTTTCGTGTCAGAGACATCACCACCCACCGTGTTTAAGAAGTGTCTGTCACTTAAGTGCAAGCACCGAACAGGCCGCCCAGCACAGGGGGGTTGGGGGGGGTGGGTGGGTTTCTCGGTGGGTGGTTGATGGATGGGTGGGGCGGTTAGGTGGCTGGGTGACGGTGGGTGGGTGTGAATCAGGGGTGCGGGAATTGGTTGGGGGACCGGTTCGTGGTGGGTGGTTTGGGGGGGGAGGCGGGGTTGTCATGCAGGAATGGTCCCTGATGCATGCGACTTTTTCCGATGCTGCTCTTGGCTTCATGACCCATCCAGTCAGAAGTCCTAAGTCTTTCTAGGAACTTCACACGGCCACCGGGCCCATGCCCCTGTGCCGCCGCATCAACCATGGAGTTCGTCGTGTTCTTGAAACTGTAAGCGGATTCAGAATCACTAGATGTCAGATTGTTTTGGTTAAGACTCGAATCCATGGGGATGTCACGATCAGAGCCATCAGCTACGTTATGAAATCCGTTATTCCGTCTCACTGCTTACTGCGATAATCCGTCCTGTCGGATCTGGGCGAGCGGGATCGCTTTCCTTCCCGATCGAAGTCAGAGTCGGACTCGTCACTACCTGGAACGTGCGAAGTTGGGGTCGCACAAGGTTGCGGTGATGAAACCAAGGCTCGGGCTGCGTGCGGGAGAGGTCGGGGTGAAAACGACCGTCGGGGACGTGGGATGCAAACTCTCCTGTCAGAGATGCGCATTTCACTGACTGAACAACTGACAAATGAACTGTCGGGCCAAGCCTTACTGTCCTTGAGCTTCTCTTCGTTGTCTTGCTGCGCCGAGCTCGCGGGTTCCTGCAAGCGGAGTCGTAGCCGGAGCCGCAGGACCTCATCCTCTTTCCTTGCCAGTGTCTGTCTCCAAAGCCCCGTTGCAGTGAGGACTTTCTCTTTGTACTTGACCTGTGCATCCTCGAGCCTCTTCAACCTGCTCTTGAACTTGTTTGTCATGTCCGTCTGGGCTTTGGAAACCTTCTCGTCGAACTTTTTCTTGTTCTCTTCTTTCTCTTTCGCCATCTGTGCCTGGTGCTCGGCGTTCATCTCTTTGATTTTGTTCTCATACATGGCAGTCAGTACCTTCATCTCCTTCTGGCTATCCTCGAACTTGTACCTGTACGTATCTTCCGTGATGGACAGCCTCTTAGCCCTTTCCTGGTTGTTTCTCTCATGCGTGTTCTCCAGTTCGTCCAGCATGTCCTCGCCTTTCTTCTTTACAGCTGCCAGTTCGGCCTCGTGCTTCTTATTGTCGTCCGCAATCTTCGCCTCGTACATTTTCTTCGTCCAAATCGCTTCCTTCTCAACCTCCCTCAAGCGATCGATTTCCATGCGGTCCTTGTTATGCGTCAAGATGGCGAGCTTGTTGATAGCCGAATCCTGCTTCTCCGTGAGCTCCACCTCATTCTTCCATTGGTTGTACATCTGTTGCAACCTTCTGTTGCAGAGGCGCCTGATACCGCTGAAGTCATTGGCTGAGTGCTGCTTGTTCTTCTCAGCTTTCTTCCACTCAACTTTCCATTCATCCGGAAGGGGTCGGAGTTCCTTTGTGAAGCCTTGCTTCGTTGGGTCCGTCTCTGTGTCGTCGTGGCTTCCTGCAGGGTTTTGGTGGCTTCCTGCAGGGTTTTGACTTCGACGCCAAGCCGCCCATTCCGCGTCGGTGTACACTTGCTCAGTCATGGCGCTAGTGGCGCCAAGAAAAAAACGGTGCGATTTCCTTGAATCTTGAGATGAAAAGCTGCTGCAGTCCAACATGTTGAGCTTGGAAGCAACCGACGGTGCAGCAGTCAAGTCTTGGTGTGGCTTAGGCCGGGGCTCTTCGAGGATCTCGATGCGCAGACTGTCTCAGCCTGGTTGGCCGGCGACAGACGGAAAGTGAGCAGAGAGATACTGAATCCATGCATGACTTTCCTGCCTCTTCCTTCCCTCACATCACTCCTTGCTGCCTGCTCATTCCTCGCATCTACAGTCACACCCTCATCTTGATCATTCCTTCTTCCTTCCCTGCTTCCTTCCCTGCTTCCTTCCTTCCTTCCTTGCTTCCTTCCTTGCTTCGTTAATTATTTTCGCTGTCTCTCTCTCTCTCTCTCTCTCTCTCTCTCTTTCTCTCTCTCTCTGCATCTGTCTTTGAGGATCCGGCTCACCCCTGCTCGGGGTTCATCCTCACCCCTGTTCGGGGTTCATCCACACCCCTGCATGGGGTTCTCACGACCCCTGTTCAGGGTCCAGGCTCACCCTTTTCGGGGTTCATCGGACGCCCCTGTGCGGGGCTCTAACGACCCCTGTTCGGGGTCCAAGCTCACCCCTGTTCGGGGTTCATCCACACCCCTGCACGGGGTTCTCACGACCCCTGTTCGGGGTCCAGGCTCACCCCTTTTCGGGGTTCATCCACACCCCTGTACGGGGCTCCGACGACCCCTGTTCGGGGTCCAAGCTCACCCCTATTCGGGGTTCATCCCGCAGCCCCTTCAAGGGCTTGGTGCGGGTACGCCCCTGCACGGGGCTCCGAAGACCTCTGATGTGGCGACCTGACATCCTGACAGAGCCTGCGCGAATGCCTAATTACAACTACTTTTGCCTGCTACCTTTAAACTTCTTTCCTGATCAATGCCTCCTTACCTACATGCCCGCCTACCTAGCTATCTAGAGACCTGGAAGCCTGCCGGTGCACCTAGACCTACAAGTACCTCCCTCCTGCCTATCTACTTATCTATACCTACCTGCAGGAGTGGGTGGGCGGGTTTGGGGGTTGGGTGGGATTACAGTTTAGGGTCCAGGGTTTAGGGCATGAGCTGGACGTTACGAAAGCTTAGATTCCCTTCATGTTTAATCATGAACACACACACACTAATTTTCAAGTCGTTGTGAATCGTACAAAAAGCTGACTTTAGGGTTTCAGAACACAAAATCTCAAGCTTCTTGTTTTCGTTGAGCCACAAGAACACCAAGTTGCATTTGTTTGGTTTGCTCGGCACAAACGAATCTTCAAAATAACTTCAAAAATATCTTGCAACAAAGAAATTCCATGTGAACTACAAAACTTGGGACAGGCAATTATGTCAGTATGGCTTTGATTTTTCGATGTACATGTTTTCACATTTCGAACAAACCAAGTTTTTCAGGCATTGATTTTTCTATTGAGCCACAAGCACACATCTTTTTATACATGTCCAGCATCTCGCTCTTTCCATAGAGCCACAAGAACACACATGACGTAGGCCCAATGTTGCTGCAGTAGTTGCATTTGTTTTCCGTCCTGCCCCCCCCCCTTCAGCACGACATCAGACATGTTGCTTTACGTGTCCTATATACACGTGTTCTGACATGTCCATCATGTCAGCAACAAGTGTCCTATATACACGTGTTCTTACATGTCCATCACACGTGTTCTTGCATGTCCATCATGTCAGCAACACGTGTCCTATATACACGTGTTCTTACATGTCCATCATGTCAGCAACACATGTCCTATATACACGTGTTCTTACATGTCACTCATGTCAGCAACATAAATCCTAGGACCCGGTTCCATAACGGAAAGGACCCGGTTAGCCCCGGACTGGCATAAGGGATGTCGTGTATCATTGGTTGAGCTGGGTGCGGGCTGAAATTGAGCGCCGCAATAAGAAGCACAGGTATCATGCTGTTCATGATTGGCGTGAACGCCTGAAATTCTCTCAGGCTGATCGGTTCATTTGGGCCAAAGCCAAACATGCTAATTGGCAATCGATTCCTGACACTCAGGCTTGTTTCAAACGTATCGAAACGCACTGGCATCCGATTCTTCGTAAGTCCGCTGATGAATGCCCTGCTGATGGCAGGTGCAAGGGCGCACTGATGCCGAGATTCGATCTGGAAAATCTTGCATCGCTTGATTTGTTGAGCATGACTGGGTCACAACTCCGTGCTGCGGTGCAGCAAACGCCTGTTCGTTCAGCGTGCGGTGCCGATGGATGGCGACGCTCTGAACTTTTGGCCTTGCCGCTGCCTTTCTGGGATTGTTTGGCTTCTGTGCTTAACGGTATGGCGAGCTCTGGGGGGTGGTATGGTGTTTGCTCTGGAGCCCGGGTCAGGGCCCAGCCGACGGGGTTCGGCCTAGGTTCAGCCTCAACCATCAGATTTGATCGATTTGGAACATTGATTTCTGAAACGTGTGAAATCGAGGTTTTGAGTCCCTTAGATTTTTCTCAAGTCAAATCTACCGACGGGGCCCCTCCCCTGGCCTTCCCCCACCGTGCATACTCTGCATTTTTGGCTCACACAGCTTGTGTGACGTCCCAAATTCAAAAGTGAAGCAAGACAGTACTAAGTGTCCACGTGCTTAAATTGGTAATCTTGGGGAATTCTGGGAAGCTGACTGTAACCCTCTCAGAACAATCAGAACCATACTGCGACGACCACATGATGCACATGCGTTGTACAAAAGTCAGCTTAGGGATAGAGCAGCTCATGGAAAGTAACGTTGCGTAGGGATCGAGCAGCTCACAGCTCATGGAAAGTAACGTTTTCAGTTTGCCGGAAAGTTTTGACACCGGCGACGGTGGCCTTGGCCGCCACGGTTCGAGGGCTGCCAGAAACAAGCTGCCCGCTGCCCCAATGGCTGGTGCTGTATACAGTGCTTGTGAAGGAAAGTGAGCATGCTGAGATCACACATCTGTGCCGTGCCACAGATGTGTTTGAGAATTGGAGCAATGCGACCCCAGCAGAGCTTCATGAAATCCAGCTTTGGAGCGGCTACGGCCAAAGACAGAGGAAGCGTGACCGTGATAGGCAAGCTCAGAAAGAGTTTTTTTGTTTCGTGCTGGATCGTTGCTTTCTGCTCCGGTCGCCGGTGCGATTGAAACGGGAGCAGTTTCAAGGCAGGCAGTTGCAGCGTGTGTCTCGTCCGACCTATGAGGTGTACAAGCTTTTGAGTGAAGGGCCAGGGCAACACTTGATGGCTTGTCCTTCTGGGGGAGATTTGCTCCCAGAGTTGAAGCGGGAGAAAGGGTGGTTGGTGCAGGTCCCACGGGGCCTGGCCGTTCTGTCTCAGACACAGGCAGTGGCCACACCACTGAATCTGTGGATGCCGGGGAGCATGATGGCAGGCTTGCACGTTCAGGTATCCCGTACCCCCTCAGCTCAGCCTCAGGCGGCTCAGGAACTGGAACCGGCAGAGGCAGAGGCGGCAGAGGCAGAGGGGTCAGCAGACGGTGCTGAAGAAGTTCCGGAAGAACGTGCTAAAGCAGCACGTGGAGTCGCTGGAGCTAAGGCCAGATGGAACAAAAGCATTGTGCGTTTGAGCTCCATGCAGGAGATACAAATCGTCAGGTTAAACTTCGCCATGCAGAATGCCAAGGACATTCCTGTCGTTGTGAGCTGCGTGGCCCGTTTCCTGGAGCCGAAGCTAGGGCCCTTCGACCCTGAAGCTCTTCAGCAGATGCTTGAGTCTGTGCCTGGTAAGTACAAACTCCACACCCAAATGCTTCGCCTGGATTGGCTTCACATGCACCACAGAAGATGTCTGATGGCAGAGCAAGCCCTCTGTTCTCACACGTCTGTCAGCAGATTCTTGAGCATGGATGCCAGCCCCCAAGGGGGGTACGAATACTTGGCAATGACAGAGGAAGTTCTTGTGAGAAAGTTGCCGTTCATGCCACCGGCAGACCCATTTAAAGGTTTCTCACACGAATTTAGGTTAATGCCTGTCATGACTTTGGCCAGAGGAGAGGCCAGGACATTTGTCAAGGCCCAAAGGTTGAAGTCTGCAATAATCCTGGAGGCTGGAGAGCCTCATTTCCAGCTTTACAGGAAACAAGTGAAGGGCTGGGTTTCAGATCAAGGAACGGAGCGATTGATACCGGAATGGCCCATAGGCGACGAGGCTGCCATGAAATCCTTAGCAGCATCCTTGAAGGAGGAGGCCACCCTAGAAAACCTGGCTGCTGGCACAAGTGAAGCCTTCCTTTTCAACAGCCTGAAGCATCCAGGGATCCTCCACGTGCTCTTCAATTCACTTGAAGAGTGCTGCAAAGGGTGCCCAAGGTGGGATGCAGTCGAAAAGCAGGTGTCTGCCGTCTCGAAGCTTTTGACGAACAGAAGCTATAAGGAGATCGTGGTTTCAGTCATGCTGAAGCATGCCAGCGGAGAGCACAGGCGGATTGTTCAACGATACCATGGTGAACTGCTGTCCTGGCGGTGGGAGAGTCTCCATGTAACGTTGAAGAACTACTTGGAGGTCAGGCCGATTCTGTTGGAGCATTGGGATCGTTCTCTTTTGTCGTCCGATGCTGCTTTGTGCGACATGGTCGATGCTGCTCTGAAAGATCCTTTCCATCTTGCATATGTGCATTGGGCCTTCATGTTTGCTTGCTTTGTCCAAGGTTGGGCACATTGGTTTGAGGGTTGTTTTTGCCACGAGAAGGAACTGCTGGAGAACAAGTCCTCTCGGACTCGGACCACGATCAAGTGCCCGTGGAAAGGCAAACGATCTTGTGTGCTCTGTGCAGGCTACAGGGATGAGATCACCAACTCGGTCTATCGTTTGGCTAGCGCCTCGCTCACAGAGGTGCTCCTGGAGCTTCCAGACGAGGTGGGTGCTGCAATGGCCTTGATGGACCAGAAAGCCCGTGACAAATGGGCTTCCATTGTCAAGGGAAAACTGGACTATCTAGGTCATGTTCCTCATCTGCTTGCGGCCGGGTTTGCCCATCATGCAAGACCAGACCTGTATTCTTTGCAACAATCCAAAGATGCTGTTCGAGAGTGTTTCACTCAGTACGAGTCTCTCCGGGGGCAGGGTCGAACCACGGAACTGCTTGAGAGTTTGTTTCACAGAAAAGGAGATGCAGGATTGGCTGAGCAGTTATGGAGCTTTTGCGAAAGCCCCGCGGTCAAGGTGCTGGAGGACTTTCCCCTGGCATTTGCTGAAATCCAAGATCGCTCGTTCTGCCCCATGGCGGAACGAAGCACAGAGCGACAGCACGTGCTGATCAAAATAGCTTGCCGGAGGACACTTCGACATGCTGGGCCAGCAATGACATGTGCACGGGCCCGCAGGAGCCAGCTGCAGAGTATGATCGACACTCCTAAGGAGTGTAGTTTCTTGGAAGCCAACTGGGGTTCCAAAGGGCTGGACCTGGAACTGCTTTCGCACATCATGCCCAAGGCCGAATGCATGACCAAGACCCGCAGCTACCGAGTTGCTCGCATCTACGGCTATCACGAAGAAGACCATTTTCTCGACCACCAGGCTGATGAAGAAGCAGCTGCGAAAGCCTTGCAGGATAGAACACAGCTGGCACTCCAGGATGCGGCTGAGGACGATGCATCAGGAGTCAAGACTTTGGAGAAAAAACAGTGGATGATAGTAGACTACCTGAAGTCCCAATTGCAGAGTGGCATCTTGTTCAGCTTGCCTGAAGGCCTTTTCCGGGCCATGTTGGCAGGGCCCCCCTCAGAGGACTCTGAGGCTGTGCATCCAGAGATATGTTTGGATTTGGAAAGTTTTGCTGAGGCTTTGCTGCCCGAGGACAATCCAGACGTATCTGCCGAGGACTTGATCTACGGCTATGTGGTGGATGCGAGGCCTGAGAGAAGAACACAGAACAAGGCCCTGGCTCAAGAAAGCCACAAGGGTTTTGTGCATGTGCTCCGCTTCACTGCTGTTGATCTGCAACAGCCGGCCGTGCCTCATGTGTTGTACAGCAACACAATGCAACACACGTTGGATTTCGCAAAGGTAGCAACTCCGGCCATGCTGAAGTTGTTGTCCTCGGAACTGCGTGTTTGGACGGCAAAGGCAACTTCGGTTAAAGTGCAGATCATGCCCCAGGCAGGGTCTTCAGATGCCCTTGTGCACGACGGCCCTTCTGCGGCGCTCAGATTGCCTGCCTTCGTCACAGACGATGACATGCTGGATGATCTGGCACGTGAGGATGGAGTTGTGTCGCTTCAGCATGCAGCAGCAGGGCCGCAAGCCGAAGCTGGCATTCTCCCAGACAACCAGCAATCCTTGTTGCAGGGTCTTCTTGAAAGGCGTGCACTGGGTGAAAACTTTGTTGATGTCATTCAGCTTCCGCATTACAATGCGGATGCATGCAGGAGCCTTGTAGACAAGGGACTTGTCCAGGCTCGCGTGGACGATTTTGGAGCAGTCACTGTAGCATTGAGCGAGGCCACCAAGGTCACCAGTCGCTTGGCTCTCCGAGACCCAACACCGCTTTGCCAAGAAGAGACGGTCATGAACAATGGCCCCGGCAGGAATAAACTTGCGTGGTTGAAGATGCTGTTGCAGGATGGATGGAAAGCTGCTGCGACCGGTGATTGGCACAACCGAGGGCAGGCCCTGAACTTGCCCTCAGGTCTCTTGGACAGGCCAGAAATGCACTTGAAAGCCTTGTGTTTTCATGTCAGCCTGTGGGAAAAGGGCTTGCTCAAGATCTCCCACTCAGGCAGTGTTGCCTATTATGAGATGCTTCTGAAAGAAACTACTCTCTCTGCTGTGAATGACTTCAGTTTAAAGCAATGCAAGGAGTTTGCTTTCGAGAGAAAGCGGAAAAGGCCAGCACACGGACAGAGTGCTGCGAGACCCGAGCAGGGCATCTTGCGGCTTTCTTTGGACCTGCCCAGTCTGCCTGCCGTTCCATGCCGTGTTCCGGGAATGGCGGACTTGACAGTCCACTTTGATAACTGGAGTCATTCATCCGGTCATAGACGAGGATTCATACAATGCACACGGCATGCGAAGTGCCGGCGATACAGCTTCCTCAAGAGCCATTGTGACCAGGCCACTTGTGTGGCCTGGCTTCTGGTTTGGTGCCAAGAGGGACACAGATTCGAGGACACCCGCCAGCATGTTGCATTCAACCCAGACCCCGCTTCTGTGTCCCGAATGAAAGAGAGGCAGCGGCTGGGTGCGTGAACCAATTCGCATGATGAAGGAAATTTTTCTACTTTGTGCAGATCGTTGCAGCATGTTGCAGCAGCTTGTCGTTATATGTTGCACAAAAAGTTGATGGACAGTTGCATGCCCGTAATGTGATGTTCGATTCTGATTTCTGAGCACAGCAGATGAACGATCGATTTCAGTTTTCATGTCTTGCCTGCACAGCACATCAGCATGTCAGTGAGAGTTGTTTGGCAGAGCAGTGCTTGATGGTTCTGTTGCCGCTGTTGCCGTTTCCGCAGCTTTTTTGGAGCCTCCATGCTGCAGCTGTTCCTGCGTGGAGGCGGGGCCGCTGTGGGACCTTTACTGTAAAGAGGGTTAGGGCGGGAGTTTTGGATGTTTTTTCCAGGGTAGAGAAAGCAGCTCGTGCAGCCAGACGTGGCGGCGAGCAAGCAAGTTCAAGCAGGGCTCGTGCAGCCAACGTGGCGGCGAGCAAGAAGAAAGGCTCGTGCAGCCCCGACGGGGCGGCGAGCAAGAAGAAAGGCTCGTGCAGCCCCGACGGGGCGGCGAGCAAGAAGAAAGGCTCGTGCAGCCCCGACGGGGCGGCGAGCAAGAAGAAAGGCTCGTGCAGCCCGACGTGGCGGCGAGCAAGAAGAGAGGCTCGTGCAGCCCAACGTGGCGGCGAGCAAGAAATACTCATGCAGTCGGTGCCTTGGTGCTGTCGGAGGGCCGGAGTCTTTCTCGACTTGCAGGCCCCGACGGTACTTAAGGCATGCAGGCGGTGAGTCCAGGAAAGGGCTGAGGGATGAGGGTGAGGGATGGGGTGTTGGGGTATGTTAGGATTGACAGTTTTGTTTTTGAGTGCCTTGCCGCCAGGCCGATTGAAGCCGATGCCGGAGCCGAAGCAGGGCCCCAAGCCGCGAGAAGAGAGCTCGGATTCAGAAAAGGACAAGCCTGCGGGCAAGTCCAATTCCTCGGACAAGTCCGAGGAGAAATCCGAGGAAAAGTCCGAGGACAAGTCCGAGGAGAAATCCGAGGAAAAGTCCGAGGAAAAGTCCGGGAGCGGCAGCGAGGAGAAGAGCGATGGCTCGGCAGACTATGGGAAATCCAAGAGCAAGTCGCACTCCCGGGGCCGGAGCCGCAGCCGACGGGCAAAGAAAGAGAAGAAAGATAAAAAAGAGAAAGATAAAAAGGAGAAGAGGAAGACTTCCCCTTTTGATGCCCTGCTGAAGCAGGGCGGCCATGATGAGGGCACCGGCCTCACCGGCACCGGGGCCGGGGATGATGACGAAGAGGAGAAGAAGACATGGGGGCCCTATGGGGCGGTCCATGCTTTCAAGATCGCCGAGTTGGAGACGGTGAAGCCGGCAGGATATACGAAGCAAGGACAATGGGTGGAGGAGAAGGTGCGGTGCCCAATATGTTGGGCAATCAAGCCAAGAAGCACGCTGTTCATGCACATAACATCGAACAGCGGCTGCATGTCATGGCAGCAAAAGCTGCGGGGATTGGAACCCCCGCCAGCAAAGTTCCCTTGCCGCTTCTGCGGCAAGGCGTTCTTTAAGGCGCCAGACCGCGAGCAGCACGAGTACGGCTGCGGCGCCAAAAAGCCGGCAGAGCCCAGTGAGCCTCCGCAGGAGCCAAAGGAGCGGAAAAACAAGAAGAAAGAGAAGAAGAAGGATCACCGGGACAAGAATGATGAAAAGGAAAGGGCACGGCCATGCTCCTGGTCCGAGGTGTCGAGGCGAGGCGGGCTATCGAGGCGAAGCGTCCGAAGCGAGGCCTCCAGGCCAAGCAATGCCTCGGTAGCCTCGCCGCCGAGATCGAGGGGAAGCTCGCGCGAGCGACGGAGCCGGGGCGCTGTGGTGATAGTGCCCCGCCGTGGCCGGGATGTCATCGATGTCCCGTCTGTCTCCGTGCAGAGGCAGCGGTTGGACTCCCGCAGCCGAGGCCGGGGCCGCAGCAGATCCAAGCACTCCCGGCGCCGCCAGGAGAGTCGCCAGAGACAGAGTCGGCAGGGCCAGAGCCACCAGAGCGAGGGGGGCGAATCCTCAGATCAGAGGGTGGTGGCGTTCAACCGACTTCTGTCTTTGGGCGAGAGGATCCTCTGAAGGGCCCCTGAAGGGCAAGCGGCAAGCACAGGGTGTGCCTGCAGCCAGGTTTTAGATGTTGTATGTATGTGTTGTGTGCACACAGATATCCATACCTAATATGTTAGGAAATAAGTAGGGTGTTTTTCCGAGCTGCAGGGCACCGATGCTGTTAGGCCCTTCGTTTCACACAGAATGGGCAGGCACAGGGAGAACTATAGTATCTAAGGGGTTACAATATGTCACAATAGGTTTTATAGCACGATAGGTCTCAGAAGCAGTGTGTAGATGTGCCAAGCCGACACTACAGCTGCAAACTTCACCGTGCCGGACCGCACGATGCAAAAAACAGGGCATAGCAGTGCAAACCGTTGTGTATCACAGTCGAAAGCAGGGCTTCAAGGATTTTTTGTGGTATCGCGAGGGTTTGGGGTGGAGGTTCGACAACCCACTGGATTCCAGGCTTAAGTAGGGGAGGGGTTGTGTCCCTCCCATGTCCCTCCCGTGTCCCTCCGGTGTCCCTCCCGACCCGCCGGGTCGGACCGGCCGCACCCCCGGTTTCCTGTGGCAGTCCAGGGGCCTCCCCGGCCGTCCCGCCACCGTCCCGCCACCGTCCCGCCACCGTCCCGCCCCTGTCCCGCCACTGTCCCGCCACTGTCCCGCCACTGTCCCGCCACTGTCCCGCCACTGTCCCGCCACTGTCCCGCCACTGTCCCGCCACTGTCCCGCCACTGTCCCACTGTCCCGCCGGTGTCCCGCCACTGTCCCGCCGCTGTCCCGCCGCTGTCCCGCCGCTGTCCCGCCGCTGTCCCGCCGCTGTCCCGCCATTGTCCCTCCCGCCGCTGTCCTGCCGCTGTCCCGCCGCTGTCCCGCCGCTGTCCCGCCGCTGTCCCGCCACTGTCCCGCCACTGTCCCGCCACTGTCCCGCCACTGTCCCGCCAATGTCCCGCCACTGTCCCGCCACTGTCCCGCCACTGCCCGCCACCCCGGCACTGTTCCGCCGGTGTCCCGCCACTGCCCGCCACCCCGCCACTGTTCCGCCGGTGTCCTGCCACTGTCCCGCGACTGTCCCGCCACTGTCCCGCCACTGTCCTGCCTTTTCAAGACTGTTTCCAGGTTCTTTTGCTGCTTGTTTGGCTCGCGAGGGTTGAACCAGTATCTAAAGTCTTCACACACAACACACACAGTTGTCACACATAGCATGCTGTTTGCTCTATGCTTGCAAATGCGAAGCTGCGAAGCTTCTGTATGCACGGAACAACACAACTTTTGAACTCCGAGTCTTCAGGCACGAATCATGCATAGTCATGCAGTGAGAGAGTCATGCAGCTGCTCTTAGCGGTCTGTTGCACACCATCAGGCATGCAAGAGAAAAAAGAAACACACGTCAGCTCACCTTTCATTGCTTCCACCATTTCCACCACCAGATTTGCTCCCCGCCATCTTGAATGCTGAGTTTCCAGCACCACCGCCACCTGGCCTGATGGCTAGGTGGCGGTGTGCGGGATCTTTCGTGCCGGCCGGCCTCACCACTTGCTGTTCCTTTGACGGAGGCAACCGTGCGGGTCTCCTCCTCTCTTTCGACCCTTTGAACCGCACGGCTACTCTGTGGCGAAGCACCCCGCTTCCTTTTGTCTGACATGCTGACTGCTAGCAGAAGGTTGATGCTTGAACACACATTCTGCGGATCAGTTTCAACCTTTGTGTTTGCAGCTTGGCAAGAAGGTGCATTCCCGTCAAGATTTGTCTCACAGTGGCTTGTTAGCTAACTAGTTAGAAAGGGAACCGTCCCCTTTGGAAAGAAGGACCGGTGGGCACCGGCCTGCCGGCCAATGGCCGACGATCATCTGGACACAGAGATCGCCGGCTACAGGGCCGGACGAGTGCTGCGGGTTCTTGGCCGCCCTTTGAGGGTGACTGAGCCTTGTGTTGGACTGGGAGGGCTACGACGGTTGTGTGAGCTGTCAGGAAGCCAGTACCTGTCCACACAGGGCTTTGACACGGAAGCTTCCTTGCTTCCCTACTACAATAACTTGCAGAGGTTTTGTGGTGCTAGCGGTGTCCAAGCCTTGAGATTGGGCACTGACGGCGATGTGGAGAAAGTTAATCCGGAGAGCTTGTTGCCCGTGGAAGCCATTGTGGCTGGCCCCCCGTGCCAGCCATGGGCAGGAACCGGACAGCAGCAGGGCACAGCTGATGCAAGAGCTTCGGTCATGGATGTCTGCATCGGCTGGATCATAGCTCAGGCTTGGCAGGGTCAGCTGCTAGCCTTCGCTGTGGAAAACAGCCCCCGGCTGCGTGGAACTCCATATCTGCGGGAACTGCTGCAGCGACTGCGGGCGTGCATCCCCATGTTTGCTGTCTCCGTGGAAGTGCATGACCTGTGTCAGCTTTGCCCGCAGCACCGGGAACGTTTGTGGATCCGGGGCTTGAGGAGGGATTGCCTCCGAGGCTTGCCTGGCCTGCCGCCGCCTTTGAGCATGAAAGACCTCGGTGGCAAGGTGCCTTTGGAGACCGTGTTGGACTCGAGAGCACTCCCAGCGGACCCAGGATCACTCTCCCCAAACATGCAGTGCAACTTGGCGGCCTATTTGACTCGTGTGCAGGGAGACATAGAAAATGGGAAAGCAGGCGAGATAGCCGTGATCGAGCTGGACCGCAATCCTTTGAAGGATTTCGGCGGCGGTATAGTCTACGACGGCACCCCGCCTCTGCGAACAAAAGGGCCGAAGCTGTGGCTGCTTCTGACACAAGATGTCAAGGAGAAGCGCCCTTGGCAAGAGCACAGCTTGCATAGGTACATGCTACAGGAGGAAAAAGCTATGCTCCAGGGGCACGAACCCCGAACCCCGTGGCTCTTCAGCAGCCAGACCCAAGCAGAGAAAGCAATCGGTAATGCTTACCACCCTTTGCATTTGGGCATCATGCTGTGCCCTTTGCTGGAGATTGCTTTCCTGCAGGGCAAGTTGAAGTCCGAGCCGCAGACCATTACTCAGGAAGAGTTGTGGCAGCTAACCCCTCCCCCAGAGGCAGCTCTGGCAGCTCAGCTGTCAGAAGTCAGAAGGCGATGAAATGGACGAGGATGAACAAGCCGCAGTTCACCCGGAGCCAACGATGCCACTGCCCATAAAGGTGAAGGTTGAGCCTGGGTGCAAGACTTGGGCAGTTCACCCGGAGCCAACGATGCCACTGCCCATAAAGGTGAAGGTTGAGCCTGAGTGCAAGACTTGGGCAGTTCACCCGGAGCCAACGATGCCACTGCCCATAAAGGTGGAGACTTGGGCTTCCGGCAGACTCAAAATGGAAAGGTCCAAGCGGGACTCTGTGGTGAATTTGGCTTCACCGCAGAGGCGGGTCCGGAGAAAGAGAGGCGACTGCTAGGTTGGCTAACAGATTAATTCGACAATTAGCAACCAAGCCGGTTGCTGCAAATTACGTGCAACCGTGCTGCTGGATGTGAATTAGACAGAAACTGAACGGCGAAAACAAATAGGTTTCATTGGAGCAGACCGAGGCACGACAGAGCAAGCCAATCCATTAATGTGTGATTCCCATAGCACACCCACATATTCATGCTAGGGGTAGGGTTTCAGCTCAGCAGAGCGAGAGTTCGCTGTAGGAGCCTTTGGTGTTGCTTTTGAAACCATGGATGAAAGAATCCTCTGAGCTTTTCCCGCAGCCGTGTTGGGCCGCTCTGCCCAGGGTGTTAACTGGTGGGTGTACAGTGTGCAAGAGACTGCTGTTCTGTAGTGAACATGGCAGCTGCGGGATCGGCTGGGGAACCTGCGGCGGCGAGCGGAGAGACTGCACTGGGGGCACTGTGCTGCCAAAAGTGTGGCCAGTCGACGACCATGTCGCTGTCATCAGCGACTGGTCGAAATCCATTGCTCCGAGCCTGTAATGGCTGTTTGGCAACAGATCGCTGGATCAGCCGCATCACAACGAAACCCAAGAACCGCGAAGAAACTGAAGACGAAAAGCAAAGGAGGGCGAACGGTATGAAGATAAAAGAGGACCTCAAGAAGAAGTCGGCTGAAGAGAAGAAAGCCTTCTACCTCGAACAGAAAGTCAACCGCCAAGCGGAGGACCAGAAGAAGAAAAGGACGTTCTCGTCCGCGGTGGGATCCGTGGAGGAGTCGAGGGAGGCCGCGGCTCTGAGAGACGATGTCACGAATTACATACCCTTTAAGAAATGGGCGGCTCAGGAAATGGCACTCCGAATCTATTCGAGTCTCGGTGAGGCGAAGGTTGCCTGGGAGAAGTTGCTTCAGGATCCGAGCACAGTGAGCATAATGGAACACGGTGAGGCGCTCGTGTTGGATTATTCGGGCATCCAAGTCCGTGGACGACAGTCCCACAGCCTCAAGTCAGCCATGCGGCAGAGGATGGACATCTCCGAGCAGAAGGATTTGGATGAGTACATGGAGGAGTCCGACTCCCGCATCAAAAGGGGCCGGTCGAGGCTGGCTGTGGAGATGACCGCGAACTCGGAAAAGACCGGCGACGAGCCCATGTCCGTCATCCCACTGCTGACGGTTTCAAAGGATTTGAGCCAGCTGCGGGAACTGGAGGAGGCCCGAGATGCGGATCTGCAGATGCAGGCAATTGCCATAGAGGAAAGCCAGAGGCAGGAAAGGAGGAGAGAAAGCGGAAGGCCGAGGCCGTCGAGAAGAGCCTGCCTCTGGAGAAGTTGGCCCTGCAGGCCTCCCGGAAGAAGGCCATCCAAACGATGGGAGATGTTGTCCTCCGGAACCAGGCGACAATCACAGCACTCTCCGCTGAGAGCCAGAAGCTTTGTGAGTTTGAGAACCAGGACCTGAAGGACGAACTGAAAGAGAAGATGAGCCACGTCGACCGGGCTATTGCGGTTCTGAGTGAGGAGATCGCCAAGTATGACTCTGAGTGGGAGAAGAAGGAAGTGGAGGCCACAACCACGGCGGATGAGATGGCCGAGCTCCGAGGGGAGATCGCAGTGGTCCTCAAGGGGTTCCACTCCAACAACGACTCATGCAAGAACGTGAAGAACAAGATCCAAGACGTGCGAATTTGGATGGCGAAGACGAAGAAATCGATCAACGAGCGAGAGAAAGCAGCTGCCAAAACAGCCGCTGGAAAGAAGATGGGCAAGCTTGCAGCAAGCATGCCCCTGGAAGCCTTGGCCGAGAAATTGGCGAAGGAGCTGACGGGTGAAAGCTCCTTTGGCAGCGTGGACTACAGCTTGACCCCCAAGCAGCTGCTGGAGAAGCTGGCCCCGGTCACCTTCGATCTTGCTCGGGGGAAGAGCCTCTGCGAGACAGTGGCCACCCTCGACTACTACCGACTTCAGCAGTCGTGGGTGCTTGAGAAGATGAAGGCGAGTGGGTCGAACTCCTGCTGTGCGGTGATATCCAAGAAAGCAGTCGCCAAAAGGCTGAAGGACCAGCTGATCCGGCAGTACCCTGAAACTGGCGACTCCGAGGGGGATGCGATGGCAGGATTCCCGACCGAGATGCAGGACACCTTCAGCTTGCAGTTCGGCCAGCGTTTGGGGGGCACAGCCTCGTTGTGGACCCGGACAGACATGAACTGCCCGATGCTCATGGTTTGCCTGGAGGGCAAGCTCACAGTGGGCGGGGTGCCATCGAAGCACCTGCAGGCCGCGACCTTGGCAGAGCTGCCCAAGAAGCTCGAGAAGATGAATGCCAAGGATTTGGCCCAGCTTGTGAAGACCAAGGGCTGGATGGTTCAGGTGCAGGCTCAAGGCAGCATCGTCATTCCGCCAGACACGTGCTGGTTCGAGGTTTCCTCGGGGGAGACTGTGCACAGCCTCAGGATGCTGATGGCTCGCGAGTCGCTGGCTGGGCCAATGAAAGCTTTCTTGGAGAAGATGCAGTCGGAGGGCAGTCTCCAGGATGGCGATTCTTACTCCAAGATGCTGGCATGGCTCCGAGGGAACAATGCTGCGGCATAGGCCAGCAAAACAAAGGCCGGGGCATCGATGCTGGATGACCCGAGCATCGCCCCAGCAGTGGCACCGATGCTGGATGACCGGAGCATCGCCACAGCAGTCCCACCGATGCTGGATGCACAGTGCACAGCAGACGCGGCGATGCTGGATCGTGAGCATCGCCGCAGCAGTCCCACTGATGCTGGATGCACAGTGCACAGGGGGGGGGCATTTTCAGAGTGAGTGCTAGGCGCTAGCTTACCAGGGTCCAGTAGTCGCACATGATGTCCATCAGAGAGATGCAAGGTAATAAGAGTGCATTTTGACCTGGGCCCGTGTTTTCCTCCATGATGCTAGCCTGACTTGAGGGGTGACCCGACCGCGAGAAAGTGATTGCTTGTGTGTGCATGTATGGATGTGTTCGTAGCTCGGCTAGTCTAGTTTGTTGCGGCACGAGGGTCCATGGATGCAAAATGTGGCTCAGAGCAGCACTCCAGCGAGGTCAGGGTACCGAGGAGAGCACAACGGGGATCCACAATAGCATGTTGCGCAGCATGGCATCCGACGAGCAACCTTCGGAATCCCCGATCTTCCCATCGCAGATTGATGTCTCCGATGGGGAGGAAGCCCTTGGCGAGACTCGTGAGAAAGTTCTTCCGCTTGCTTCGCGAGGTGATGTGCTGAAGAGGAGCAAAAAGTTTTTCGAGGGAGACAAAGACCTTGAGTTATTCTGTTTCGAGCAAGAGCTCGAGACAGTTAAAGAGGAGAATGTCAAGCTCAAGCTCACGACGAAATCGCAGCAGGACTCCATCGCCGTCTTGAGCCAAAAGATCCATCAGCTGGAGTCGTCCAAAAGCCAGGGCAGCCAGGGCGAACGGTGGTTTGGCGAGAATGAACAGTTCACCTATGTAACCAAGCGAGGAATCCAAACCTTGTTTGGCGGCTCGTCGCCGTCTCAGCCGTCGCCAAAAAAAAATCGCCAGCTCTCACCCTGACAAGGTGTGGAGGGCATTGCAAACCAGAAGAGTTTGCAGTGCCAAAGTTTTGACGGGAGCAAAGGGCCACCAGTAGGTTTGTGTGCCGTAGTCCTAGTTTTGACTCGTGTTGACAGGCGGTTGAAAAAAACAGGGAGTCCGAGTGCCGTGTGAGTGAGAGGGGCCACCCAAAAACCCTAAACACCTAACCTTCAAACCTAAACCCTACCTTAAACCCTAAACCCCAAAACCCTCAACCCTTAAACCTTAACCCTAAAACCCCAAACCCTAAAGCAGAGGAAAGTTTTGTGTTTGCACCGGGTAGGGACGCAGTTCTGACACGACATTTGTGTGCGAGCTGCAAAACAAACTGTTCGCGAATACTTGAAGCATTAGTTTCATGGCTTTGTGGGCAACATCACATAAAAGTGGCTGTAAGCTGAACATACCACCGTGTCCATCCGAATTATCGTGTAGGTGCCGCTGTTGGCACTATTTCGTAAGAATATCACTATGACGTCTGTTGCCACTTTTGGAGCCCGGGCCATTCTTATGGCGGTAATGCATCGTTTCAATTTCTGAAATAAACACGACCCAAGTTCCATCAATTTGGTACATCTGCACCGAAAGACACCTGCACTGGCAGTGAAAATGAGGTTCTGGGCTATAACTATCATTCGAGTCTCAAGTGAAAGTGATCGCCTCCTATTGACCGGCCCGCCGCTGCTTCTGTTGATATGTAAACAAAAGCCCGGAAATAGAGAGTTTTGGAACATTTGCAATTATGAGATGAACTCATATTGTTGTTGTTGGCCTCCAAACCCAGAACCTCGTGCCGGAAATTGTGTTTACCCCAAATATGGCCATATTTGCCCGAACCTCATAGCTTTTTGGGGTAGGGGTTTGGGTAGGTGCGCATGACCCGGGCTCCAGAGCAAACACCATAGGGGGTGGCATCCGTGCCTTTGTACCGTTGTCACCACACGGATCCGGGCAATCTTCGCCCGATTTCGGTTGCTTCCCTTGTGTATAGGGCGTGGGGCCGAGTAATTGCCAAGCGCATCCATGCCCTGCTTGAAGTGTCACTCCCGTCATGCGCGCATGGCTTCAGGAAAGGGGAATCTGCTCAATCTACCTTGGCTTGGGTGTTTCTGAAATGCCAAAACTCTGTGTTGGCTCAGCGGCCCTTGCATGTCCTGAGCTATGACGTCAGCAAATGTTTTGACAGCCTTCCTTGGGATGCTGTTCGTGACAGTCTGTTTGCGTGTGGGGTGCATCGGGCCACGGCTCAAGCTCTCCATAATCACTGGCATTCGCTCAGACGGATTTGGAAACTCCAAGGCCGCTATCATGATGCAACCTTTGATGCAAGTAATGGCTTGTTTCAGGGCGACCCCACGGCGCCGGCGGGCCTCGCTGCGTTCCTTGTTGAGCCGATGTTGCATATTGGACAAGCTTGGCCCATGGTGCGAGCTTCGCAGTACGCTGATGACATTTTGTTGGTGTCTGAAGATGCCAGCAGCTTGGCAGCAGCCAACAAATACTTGGAAGGGTGGATGCGCAAGCATAGAGTGCAGTTCAATGTTGGCAAGTGCCACTATTTCTGCACGGATACTCAGGCCGCTACTTCCGACTTTCAGGTTGGGGGGAAAACACTTGAATGCGCCAGTCTTCTGGAAAATCTGGGTGACCGGTTCCAATTAGACTCGGAGGGCCTGCCGGTTGCGGATGAGCAGCATCAAACCGGAGTTTATGAGCGTTTCACCGAAGTTGCTCAGCGTTTGGGGCGGCTCTCGGTTGGCTGGGACGTTCGCTCTGCGGACGTGAAGGCTATCATGCCTATGCTTACGTACTCAGCTTTGTTATGGAACCCCGCGGACTTTTCTGATGCTCGCAAACAACGACTGATGGTCAATGTGTTATCGGGTGGCAAAGAGAACACGCGTAGGTGCGTGGAGGTATCCCTTGCGGTGCTTAGTCCGGTTCATCGCACCCGCATCCCTGCTGCGTTGCTTCATGAACAAATGCTGGTTCTTGGACGCCTCATCAATGTCAACGCTGACTTTCGGCAAGAGGTGCAGAAACATTTTCGTCTGTGCAGTGCCATGGAAGTGGCCCCCTCGGGTTCCTTCTATGCCAGCTTTCGGGCGTCGCTCCAGGAATACGGCTGGGATTGGTTGAAGTGGCATACCATTAGAAGCCGTGATGGTGTTGAGCACTTGTTAGCTGGGGTCACACTGGAAGCTAGAAGAGCTCAGGTGTGTGCTGATTTGCGCCGCGCCACTCAAGCTGATGATCTCAAGCGGTTAGTTGAGGAAATGGCCCAGAGCCATCGCAGCATGTGCCATTGGTCTTTGCTGTTGCACTCTCTTCGTGAAGACATGCGACAATACATGTGTGCAAATGCGGCTCGCAGGAGGCGGGACATGAAAGGTTTGCAAGAAGTGGATCGCGAAACGCTGCGGGCTCTCTGGAAGAAGGTGCCTGAAAATGATCATCCAACCCTGCGTTTTCTGATGCAAGGCGCAGCGATGACGGCTGATCGGGAGCACCGTGGTACCAAGGGACGGGTTTCCTCCATTTGCAGTCACTGTGCAATGGGGGTAGTTGAAGATGAAACTCATCGTTATTGGCAGTGTCCCTGCTGGACGGAGATTCGGCATGAACACTTGGGTGATGCATCCGATGAGTTGTGTGCTTCGCTCAGTCAGTTGCCGAGTGCCGCGTCCGTGTGCGCCCTCCCTGTGAAGCAACTTTCGTCCGGTGTTCGTGTTATGTGGCCCGAAATCTGCTCCTGCATGATCGCCATTCACCGGAGAGCGACAGCTGCTCATGCAAGTTCTGGGTGACTGAAAGCTGGCTGCGCTTACTGCGCTTGCAATTCACCGTCATGTCACGGTGGTGTTATGCTTGGCTTTGCGTGTTGCTGCCTGTGCTTTTGGGCCTGATCCGTGGTACTGGCATGCATGTTTCACGCTGTTTGCCAATTTGTACAGTGTGCCAGGTCTCCTTTCAAAGTAGGCTTGGCCTGCAATGCGAGTGATCTCGCGTGCCTGGGTGCATTTTTGTAAGTGGTGTTTCCACTTGTTCCTGTGGGCTTTGACGTCTTGTCTTCAGCCCCGCGCATCTCGAAGTTTGCCCTGCAGGGTATGCTGACCTATGTGTGGAGCTTCACATTGCTCCCTGAGGTTTGCGATCTGCGGTTGTTGACTTCAGTCGTTCCATGGGCATTGATGTTTGATCTTTGCCGTACGCCTGTTCAGTTTGCACTACGCAGGGTTTGCTGATCTATGTGTGGAGCCCAAGGTGTCCCTGAGGTCAGCGATCCTCCAGTTCGTCTGGGAAATGTTCTTAAATGAAGGCTGCATACGAAAATACACATGGTGCAGTTGAGGAAGCAGTCGAGCCATCGGACGACTGCTTGGCGTCTAAGGTCGACGAATTCGAGAACGTTGAGCCAACAGCTTCCCCCTTGAATGAGGTTACCAGCAAGAAGGCCGTACGCACACAGGGATTGCATGCAGACCACTGTGGATGAAGGAGGGGCAGTTCGGATTGTCAAGCAGAACCAACGAGGGAACATGCCTCAAAAGACTGAGGAGCTGCGCACGATTCTTTGCGGAGGCCAATGCATACTGGGCATACTGTTTCATGGCGGGAAGGTTCCGCAACAAGGCTTTCTTCAAGGACATGTCACCTGCTCCTTGGGCAGAGTATGTGAATTACATTTTAGGGGAAAAGGTCTACCTGATGAAGATACCTGTCCCTTCCCAGACTGGAAAGGGTAGTGATCAAACACCAGTGCGCCCACCATGGCAAGTTCTTCTGACCTACGAACATGAGTTGCGCAAGGAGGCGATCAAGCGGGCCTACCAGGAGACTCAGCCGTTGGTTGAAACACTTTTGGCAGTCATTCGCGATTCCCAGATCAAGGAACAGTTTTTCACTTCGCCGATTGCGTTGCAGAACCATGCAGGTGCAAAGCGTGCGTGGGCGGCCGAT
>CAJNDT010002245.1:0-34017 GCA_905221615.1 Symbiodinium sp. CCMP2592
CCACAGGGAACCAAGCTGCACCCGCAGCCGCGTGATGGGGCTTGCATTTTCCACACGGTTTCAGCTGGTCTGACATGGCTGCACCGAGAGGGCAAGAAGCGCATCCCCATTGCACGAGAGTTGCGCGCAACCACCATCGAACACTTGAAGAAAAATCAAGACAGGTATGAGCCATACTGGGACCAGATGGGCCCGGATGGTAACAAACTTAAGACGTGGTCCGACTATCTTGAAGAGCTGGCTTCTGAGTCGGCCTACGGGTCCGACATAGAAATTAGGGCCCTTGCAAAAATTTGGGATATTAGGATCATCGTAGTGCCCGAAGCCCCCGAGCTCTACCCCGAAGCGTACAATCCGCAAGCTGCCATGGGCACAATAGCTGTATGGCTCAGCCACAGACATGTCGACTTGCTCTTGCCAGAGAATGGCACATACCCCAAAGAGGTCTTAAATGTCAAATCAGGACCAGCGGTCGCCTTTCGGGCCGGGGGGGACTCGAACAGTGATGCTGCCAGCACCTTGCAGCGACCACCCACGGTATGGACCCAATCCTCTAGGCGTGGTAGGGCCGCTCTTTCGAAAGCTTCCCAGCCCGCCACCCTTCGGCCTCCCACCACGGTGTGGACCGACAAGCCTAAGAGTAAGGCCTCCCGGGTTTCTAAGGTTCGTCAGGGTTCCAAGGTGCAAGGTTTCGCCCGGGCCCTCGAGGTCCAAGGTCACCCACATGCTGCAGGCAGTGCAGATGCTGTTGCCCCAGGCCAGGTGCAGGATGCCGTCAGCGAGACTGAGAGCCAGGACCTGCAGGGTTGTGAGACTCAGACTGACAGGGCGAGGGTGTGCACTGCCAAGTGGAGGGCCTGCCCATACCGACCTCTCCCAAAAGCTCCCTCCGACCTTACGTTCAAGTGTGATTTGTGCCCTTTCCGCCGCATATGCAAAAGTGCGACGCAGTACTACAACATCCGGCATAAACACAACAGGAAGGCCCACGACGGTGCAAACCTCCCAGGATTGATCCTTCAACCCCGCATGCAGCGGATGCCAAAAAGACTGTCCCCAGGAGATTGGCGTTGCCCCCTCTGCAAAGAAGGCCTGCGCAAGGAGGTGATGTCTCAGGTTTCTTCATCTGTGTTATGTCAGATCCGCCTGCGACACTGGACAACCACACATAAGGCCGAGGTCACCCGCAGCAGATGGACCGCCCTCCTCAAGGAACAGAGGCCCCAGCAAGGTCCCAAGGACATCGAAGGGCACATTCAGGCCATGCGCTTAAGAACCCTCAACAAGCGCGTCATCGATGAGGTCAGGACCCCCAGCTTCCCCAGCCTCACCATGTTTGCTTGGCCCCGCTGCAAGAAAAAGGGCAAGTCTGAGAGACTGACAGTTGAGCACGGCTGGTCGTGTAACAGCTGTGGCCGTGCGCTTCGTGGCCGACGTGAGGCTGAGAAGCATGCTAAAAACCCATGCATTCCGGCATCCGAGAAGCTCTGTGCAAAGTACGAGCGAGAACTTCAGAACCTCAGCAAATGGGTCGATGAGCCGGGACGTACTGCTCTCCCGCCGCAAATCCATGACCTGATCACGTCGGCCCTCAAGGCTGTGAGGCGACAGCAGAAGCAGTTGCCGTTTTCGTAAAGATCTTGACAGCCAACACCAATCGCACAGGCGCTGCCAAGACGCCCCTACTCGTGAATCTCATGAGACAGGAATCCGTGCAGTTAGCCTCTCTGCAAGAAGTGGACGTCAATGTTGAGTCTGCAGTCGGTTTCTGCAAGCACTGGAAGACTCAGGGCTTCACTGCTGTGCTGGCGCCTTTGGACGCCGAAAGACGCCAACACCGAGTTGCCCTGATTTCCTCGCTGCCTATCAAGCCTATTTCACTAGGGGGTGTTTTCGATGACTCCAGGGTCGCTGCAGGTTTGATTGAGCTACAACGCCAAGGGAACAAAATGTCAATTTTAGTCCTTGCCGTTTATGGTTACCCTGGTAATCTCCCGAAAACTTCCCTACTTGTGGAAAGTCTTTTTGAAAAAGCGGCCACCTTCGGCGGCCCAGTGCTAGCCGTAGGAGACTGGAATGCAATAGAGGAGGAAGGTGCTCTCGCTCGCCTCGTGACCTCAGGATGCCTGATACCACTTGACGACGGTGATCGCAGTGACCTCCAGCACACCAATCCTGCCCGCACCAGACGAATAGATTATGGTGTGAGCACTGCGCACATCCGTGCCGACGCCGTGCTGCACTACGATCGGGCTGACATTTCGGACCATCTCTGTGTCGCTTATCGTTTGGACTTGGAGACTTGGACGGAGTGCGCCGGCCTCCCTAGATTCAGGCCTGTTGAACAAACGGACCCCCAACTCATCATGAACCGCTTTTGCAAAGCTTGGGAGCCACGAGTTTTTGAGTCCTACTTAGAAGCTGCTGATGTGGACCAGGCCCTTGTGCAGCTTTACACAGTTGCCGAAACTTGCTTGCGATCAGAACACCCGACTTGTGACAAGGCCATCAGCCGTGCACTTCTCTGGGATCCTGAGCGCAACGTGTGCCGCCCACACCACACTACGACTGAAGGTCATGCCTCCTTGACGTTGCACACCTTGCGCAAATTGGACAGTCAACTGCGACAACTGCGTTGCCAGCCTTTCGACCACAACCTGCGAATTGCGGTGCAAAGGAAATGCGGGGACCTGCGTCGCAGACTCCCTGACTGCCCTTTCTTTGACCTTAATGATCTTGACGCCACTCTCGCTAGAGTTGAAGCTTTGCGGTCGGACTTGACTGCCCAGGAAAAGCAGATTCGCATAGCCAGGTGGAGGACTGAAACCAACAATGTCACTGCTGCCACTGCCTGGGTCAAGCGGTGGGCTGCGCGCCGTGTCGAGCTCGACACCCCGCCCTGCGAGTTGGCCCAAGCTCCCACTGACATCCACCCCACTTCTGTCGTCAATACTCAAAGTAGGGTGTGGATGAATAAGTGGTCTTGCGATTCCGAGCCCATAAACCAGGCCGACCTGGCCGAAATCTTGAGTGCCCTCCCCAGGCCGACTCAGGCTTCAGTGGACTTATCAATCAAAGGGCAGGAACTTTTTGACGCGGTCAAAAGAATGTCCCACAAGGCCGTCGGCCCCGACCAATGGGGTGCCGAGACCCTACACCTGCCATCTGAGTGGTGGGAAGCCTTGGGACGACTCTGGACATTTGTGCTCTCCAGTGGGCAAGTCCCACTGCTGTGGAGACGTGCGTTGGTAATACTTGTGCCTAAAGCACATACTGAGTACCGCCCCATAGCGCTGACCTCCTTCTTTTGGCGCGCGGGTGCCCGCATCCTGTGCAGGCGTATGCAAGCGTGGATTGCATCGTGGTGCTCGCCCCAGGCTGCTGGAGGAGCCCCAGGCAAAGGCACCACTGACGCTCATGGCGTCATCTTGCAGAGCTGGCACCAGGGTGCCAAAGCCTACATCCAACAAGACTTATCCGCGTATTTTGACAGCATCAGGCTCCCACAGCTGCTCACCATCCTTGACCACATGCGGGCCCCGCCGTGCCTGGGCAGGCTGCTGGCATCGTTCTACAGTAATGCTCAAAGATTGTTCAAGGTCTCCAAGTCACCAATGAAAGGTGGAGGACGCCTTCTAAAGGGCTTCTGCAGGGGTGTCCCTTGTCTCCCCTGTGCGCCCTTTTGATCGGCAATGTGTGGCATGCTTACGTCACCCGGGGCGGTCCCACCAAGGCGCTTATTTTCGTGGACGATAGGCTCTTATGGGCGCCGCCAGGGGCCAGGGACGTGGAGGCGGCTCTCGTGGATGGGGTGACGCGAAGTAATTTCTTTGATAAGGTCATGAATTTTACCTGCCGTCCCTCGAAGTGCGCGATTGTCGAGCCTAAGGCCCGCCCCAAGCTGAGTACACTAGCGGCACAGTTGGGATATCCGACCCGTCACCGTTTGGAAATCTTGGGCCTCACTGTTGAGCTTGACAGTGGAAAAACCGGCTTACTTAAGCTGAGTGTTGACACCCTCCAGGCTCGCCTTCGCGCCCTAAACATCCTGAACCCCTCTTTCGGTGTGGCAAGGGTCGTGTGTTCCAGTTTGGTTTTCGCTGCTCTGGCTTGGGCTGCAGCCCCGGAAGCGAAGGATCTCACCGCCATCAGGAAGTCGGTCCACCGAGCCCTCAAACCTCAGATCACAGGCGAAACTCCGTGGGTCCTTCTAGCCGAAGTCCACGGATGGCAGTGGGACCCCAAATGGCTTTTGCAATGGAGGGCCTTATGTGCAGTCGGGAGACATGTGACAAGGGGTGCAGCTCAAAGTGACAACCCGGTGCAGGCTGTCCTCCCCCATGCCGTCAGCACCGCCACCGACTTGGGCTGGACACTTGAACTCAATGGCGCCGCCATCTCTCGAGTCGACGATGCCGGGCAGACACGACGTTTTTGGTTCGGGTGGCAGAACATCCAAGTTTTGCGCGACTGGCTCACCGAAGAGCACCGCAAGCGAGGCATCGCAAGCTGTGGACGTGTCAAGACCTCTTACCACCGTGCAGAGGTAGGCCTTGCTATGGGCCTAAATCTTGATGCACCGTGCCCGAGCATCCGCTTCGCCCTGGCTGGCCACAGACTTCTCGGACAGAGTCAGACACTTGATGTTCGCCGAGCCTCTCTGGCCACAGGCGGTTCGGCCTGGTACCACCGTCAGCGCCTCCCTTCTATGCGTGATTCTGAGGTCAAATGCCTGTGCAATCTCTCCTGGCCCTCGCGAGCCCACGTTACGTGGGTATGCCCAAAGACAGTTGTGCACAGGCAGGGTCTCCGGACCCCCACGAACAGAGTAGAAGAAAGGCTGTTTGGAGCCCCCCTGCCGGAATACCCAGCTGCCCCTGATGGCAACCAGGTCCCAGCCATGATTCAGGCTTTACGAGACCACTTCTGTCAGGTCCTGACACATGATGCCGGCAACATTCTTGTTGCCAGTGATGGGAGCCATCATCTTGGGGTAGGTGCTTGTGCAGTGGTGACGGAGAGTTCCGAAGACACCTTCTCCGCAGGAGATGATGCCGAAGACCAATCTCCCTTTCGATACGAGATGGTCGGTTTGAATGCCCTCCTGCAGGCTCTCCCGAGGGGGCAGCGGTACAACAACTCCACCGTGACCGTCTTGGTCGATTGCCAAAGTGCTTTGGACTCTGTTCAGCATCCCGACACTAGCAAGCTCAGGTGCCTGGCGGAGGAGTCGGCTTCTTTGCTACAGGCACTCCGCCAGGACTACAAGGCTGTCCACCTGGTGTGGGTCCCCTCGCACAACAAACGACTTGATTGGCAACCGCCTCTCAGCTTGGATGATCGCCGGTGCCGTGACCTGAACGATAAGGCCGACCGGGCAGCCAACCAACGACGTGACTCGCGGGCCCAAGGCTCCTCTCGAGTGGAGTGGCATCGCCGCTTTGAGGAAGCTGAGCGATGGGAAGTTGCTGCCATTTCTGCGGCCGCTGCGTCATCTGCCCTTCTTTACGATCACCTCAAACCTTCAGATTCCCCTCCCTAGGATGGGTTTTGTAGGGCTGCACCCAACCTGGTTTTCGTAGTGTGCCTTGCCTGCTTGACCACTCCCCTTTTGTGTGGTTCCCTAGTGTTGGTTTAGGCCCACCCCCCTTAATGCCCATGTGAGCTCCTGCGTGCTCCTCCTCTTCAGGTTTACTCGGGTTTAGGCCCCATCTCTCCCCTTATATAACTGGAGTGAACTCCGATCTGCCAAGCGCGGCCTCGCCCTGCTGCGTGAAGCTGCTGCTGCGGCTGGAGATCGCGCTCCTAGGCCCTATGCGGCTCTGCAATGTCCTTTCCCCTTTGGGTTCCGTTGGGTTTAGGCCCCTCCTTTCCCCCTTAGGGGTCCCGGGTGCACCTGGTGAGAGCTCGGAACCTTGGCTGAGCGCGGCTATGCTCACGTCGTGAGCGAGGCTGCTGCTGGCGAGAGTTCTGACCCCAGGACTTTTCTTACAACAAATACCGCTCGATATGTGGGGCCGTGGCCCATCCTGGGCAGTGACTGCCCTCGAAGTGCAGGCCCCTCGACAGGGGCGGTCTTTCCTTTCTTGCGCTTGAGCACCGTCCGGTGCACCTCGAGACAGTGGTGATGCTCTCTACAGCCTGCTGTGACGAAGCATTGCCTAGACCGTTCTACGTTGGGCTTGCTTGGCAGCGTTTGGAAGCTGGAAACACCCTCTTGTGCTACCTCGTCGAGGCTCCCCTGTGGCCTCTGCGGCTGCTGCGCTGGGGCTGCTGGCGGCTGCTGCGCTGTGGCTGCTGTGGCTGCTGCGGTCTTCTGGAGACCGAGTCCTGAGTTCCTGCGGCAAGCCCCACTGAGTACGAGCGTAGCCTTGACGTGTACGTAGTCTTGTAGTCTTTTCCTGGAGTCAACTTGGTCACACATGCTAAAGTATGGTACCGAGGACTCTTCGTAGCAGCCTCTGTCACCTCATGACACCTGGCTTTGTAGTATATTCTCTCCTTTGACCATCATGCTTCGCTTTGCACTTTCGCATGGGGGAATGTGGAAGTTGTAAGGCTAGTCGCAGTTACAGTCTCTTTTGCTGTACAGCCGAGCCTTTCGTTGCACAGTGACGAATGGACAACGAGACGACACGAACCAGCAGCGGCGAGGGACCTGCGCGCCTGCTCTCCATGGTAGGTGCAAGGGCTCTTGTCGTGACACCACTCTTTACGGAGAACAGGCGTTTTGGCTTGCAGTTAGCTCCAAGCGCTCCAAAACGGGCAACGGCTGGGTAGAGCCGGCTAAAACTGCTGTGCGTGGGAGGGGGCAGGCAATGGCTCCTTCCTCTGGTGGCGCGGCCACCTTTTCTTCTGATATGCAAAGGCGACTCAGAGCTATGACAGCTCAACTACACAAGGATGACAACGACGGCTTGAGTCTACCCCTCAGGCCTTGGGCTCGCGGGCCCTTAGCACCATGGAGCTGGTCTGGCCAGCAAGGCGAAGCTTCCCCTTTGGAAGCGAGGCACAAATTTTGGAAACAATGCTGCTTGGGAAGCAGCAACTGGGGTGCATCCGGGGCGCCAGGGGCGCTAGAGATGCAAAAGTGGCGAGGGCCATGGGTCTTCTTGTGAGTTTCATTGTGGAGAAGCGACAGGCCTACCTCCTTGGTGCGAGGCAGGCTTGGCAAAAGATGCTCGCCATCGGCATTGGACCAAGCATGCTGTGGTCTCCTGTGGGCGAGTTTGGCATCCTGCCTTTGGAAGGTGAGCTCTGGCCAACGGCTGCCTTTTGCAGCACCGAGGCCAACAGAGCTTGTGACAGTGAAAGAAGTGATATGGCCCGGGGCAGCGATGCTGCCAACAGGGCCGGCGAAACAATCAGTGCAAGTGCTGCTGCAGTGGGCGGCGGCGAGATTATCAGTGCTTGTGATTTCTCGGCTGCGGGCTGTGGCGAGGAAAATGGAGACAGCGATCTTGTTGCTGTGGGCAATCATTTCGACAGTGATGCTTTCACTTGTGGACATGGTGAGACAGATTGCCCTGGCTTTTGTGCTGCTGCGAGCGGCGATCGGCAAGCCACGGCATGTATCGCTGCTGGTCCCTCTCTTGATGGCCACATTTGCTGGGAAGAGGTGCACGATGAAGGCAGCCACGGCATTGCTTTCAGCATCTACGACTCCACCATCGACGTTCCTGCTTTTAGGTCTAGGGGGAACCGGACCCAAGAACCGAGAAGAACAACAAAAGATCCGCGTGAGGACAAAGAGTGTTGTAGGGTAGGTAAGGTGTCTGTGTCACGTCGACCAGATGCCGGGGACCGGACCCTAGAACCGAGAAGAAACAATCAAGATCCGCTCGAGGACAAAAAGGGTGAACATGCTAGCTCCACCGGCCCGCCCATCGGCCTCCCGAGGCCTTCAGCCTCGCAGTGCGGAAGCCATGGCAACAGTGTTGGCTTTCAGGTTCCTCCCGCTTGCGCGGCGGCGGCTGCTGGCGGCCAGTTGAGCGAGCACTTCCACCCGAAGGGCAAGTCCACCGACACGTTTCTCGAGGACCTGGAGGGCACGATCACTGGCGACGGCGACGCGGGAGGACAGCCGTCCCAAGACGACGGCCGCGGGCGACGACTTGATGTTGGCAGCTCCGGTGCCACCTGCATGTGCATCCCTGGGACCCCCCTAAGGTTTAGTCCTGTTGGGTTCCCCGGTACTGCGACGAAGCTGCATCGCAAGAGACTGCTGCCAACATTGCGGGCTTACACCAAGCCTCGCAAGCGCTTCTGCTGCAGTGTGACAGGCACTCTGCAAATCATGCCAGGGCATCCAGGACAGGGTTCATGTGATCATGTGCGGCAGGTTCCCTTGTGCACAACATGTGTTGCTTCTTCTGAACCCTTGCTTGATCCGACTTCCCAATGTTGGTGCTGTGGCGCAACCGGCCGGCCTTATCCGAGGTGTGGTCGGGAACCCTCGAAAGAGAGCGAGAAATCCCACCAAGGACAGGTCAGGACCTCTGCTGCCCGCACGGATTTGCATGATGCCTCTTTTCTTGAAAGTGCCGAAGCTAGCCTGAGGTGCGGTCAAGATTGGTCGAAAGATCCTAGCATATCCCACCGAAGGATCGCTGAAGCAGATTGTGCCATCTTGCATGAATCCCAATCCGACAATACCCAGTCTTCTCCTGCTCTGGCTCCCTCTGCTGCTGCAGGTCGAACGAGTGTGCAAGAGCCCGTGACATCCTCACGAGCGCCCTGCCGGTCTTCACTTCGAGGCTGGCTTCAGTGTTGCACCGCTTTCCTTGATCGTGGTAAGGCTGCTTTCGGTTGCTGTAACTCTGAGTTTCCCTTTGTGGCTTGTGACCCCAGCCGGGGCAACGGTCCGGATGGTAACATTGAAGCGCGACCCGGCGAGGTCAACCACCCAGGGCCGAGGTTCAATTGCAAGCGGCAGCTCCCAGCACTGAGGGCGTACACTAAGCCTCGAAAACGCTGCTGCCGAAGCGCGGCAGGTGCTTCGATCAGCGCACGGTGCCGTGACTGCAAGCGGCCGCTCCCAGCACCGTGTGCCTTCTGCAACCGTGGCGATGGCACCCTGCAGGCGAGGGCTGGACATCAGCAACAACTGCATTCTAATCAAGTGCCGCCGGTTCCCCTGGTTCCCTTCGGGTATAATCCCTTCCGGCCCCAGCCGAACTTTGAGCGCAACACATGCATGATACCCTCAGCCTCCTTGCTTGATCCGACTTTCAAGTGTTGGTGCTGTGGCGCAACCGGCCAGCCTTGCCTGAGGTGTGGTCGAGACTCCTCGGAAGAGGGCGAGAAATCCTGCCAAGGGCGGGTTAGGACCACTGCTGCCCGCACGGATCCACAGAATGATCTCCTTCTCCAAAGTGCTGAAGCCAGCCCGAGGTGTGGTCAAGTTTGGTTGAAAGACCCTAGCATTTCCCACCGAGGGTCAGCTACAACCACTGGTGCAGCCCTGCAAGCATCCCACTCCGGCAACACCCTGCTTTCCCCTGCCTTGGTCCTCGATGCTACTGCAGGTCAAGAGCGCTCGCAAGAGCCCGGCATATCCTCAGATGCATCCTGCCGAACTTCGTTCCGAGGCTGGCTCCTGTTGTGCCCCTCGTTTCTTGATTGCGGTAAGGTCTTCGCAGGTTGGTGCAACATTAGGTTTCCTTTTGAGAGTTGCACCCCCAGCCGGGATCAGTGCCATGACGACAAAACTGGAGAGAGAATCGGGGAAGCCAGACACCCGGGCCCGAGGTTCAGTCCCACAGGTGACTGCATTCAGAGCGCTCCCAGCCGGGAGTGGTGTCATGACGACAAGGTTGGTGCCCGAATTGGAGAGGCCAGCCACCCGGGTCCGGGTTTCGACTTGGGGGGTGGTTTCGCTGATGCACTCAAGCAACAAATCATGCAACTAGTGCAGGAGGCAGTGCAAAAGATCCTTGCTGATCTCAATCTGGGCTCCCTCCTGGGGGGTCAAGTGTCAGTGCCACTGGCAAACAGTCCTTTTGCTCCCTTGCTTCCGAATGCTGCAGGGACTGGCGACGGTGTTCCGCCCAGATCCCGCAGAAAGCGAAAAAGTAAGGGGCAACAACCCCTAGCAGAGCAGCCAGAGCCCAAAGGCAAGGCCAAAGGCAAAGGCAAGCACCAAGGCGAAGGTGATAAGACCCTGCACCCTCCTAAGCCCTCGACCGAGGCCCCTGCAAACCCCTCTCGAGGTAAAGGCATCGGCATCACACCGGAGGATGCAAAGGCTGGCTGGGTCACTGTTGGCCCAAGAGCACGACCGAAACCCAATGACGAATTCTGCTTAAGAGCACAAGATTGGAATCAGCCCCTCCTTGATCCCACAAAGTTCGCTGAAAAGCTTGAGGCGATCCCACAGGGTGAGAAACTGACAGGCGTGATCTTGTGCAACTCTGAGCAGGCTCAGCTTATCAAGGCCATGGCAGCTGGATGTACCAAGGCTTATTCCGTCACTCTGGTGTGCCTCGATCCTGCGGGAACCGCCCGGGTCCCAGGCCTCGTGAAGGATCAGCTGCAATTCCGCAAAGCCACTACGGGCTTCCTTCGCTCTGATCCGACAGATGCTGTCCCGGCACCTAAGGGTGCCAAGCCCACTTTTGCCGTGGTTCGCAAGCCCTCTGTGGTCCTGCATGCGAGGATCCCGAAAAGCTTTGCCACCGAAAAGCTTTGGGCTGCTGTTGCCAAGACACCCTCCCGTGTCATGATGCAGTGGATGGCAGACCACCATGTCAATGTGCTGGACGCCTGGGGCTGGAAGGAAGAACGCCTCGCTAAGGACCTCCAGCTGTATGGCCTTCTCAGGGTCAGCGAAAGTGACTTGAAGCCAGTGCTTGCGCTCTCTGGCATCGACGGCATCTTTCTTGAATGCGCTAAGAATAAAGAAGCACCGAAGCTTCCCACCAAAATCACTTGGGTTGAACCTACCAAGGGCGAGGCTCCGGGTGAATACCTTGCTCGCATGCGGCGTTCGGCTGGGGACCTAGGTCTCGCACATCGTGGAGGCAAACTCGGCCAAATTGCACCACTTGCCGACGGCGAGCCCATTGCGAAAATCTGGTCGGTGCCGTGGGTCCCGGCCGATTGGACTGTCGAACAGGTCACCGACCTGCTAAAAGCCTCTTTCACGGAAATCGCCATGCTCAGGCAATTGCGCAAGAAAGCTTCCAAGGTGTTCTACTTTCGTGCTGCAGCCAAGGAGCCAGACCGGGATCTCATTCCCCTCCCGGCCAAGGATGGCGACACTGAGCTGACTTTGTGGGCCGCGGTTGCACCTCCGCGCACCCCGGTGCGACAGCAGAGACCTTTGAAAGCTTCGTCGGTTCTGCCTTTGGCCCCTCGCGCCTCCATCTTTGACCCCCAGCCTGTGTCGGTGCCCAGTGCCCCTGCTGAGAACCCAGATGGCCAGGACGAACCAAAGGAGGTCAGTGCCCCGAAGCGCTCCAAGACCATGGCCCGACAGGTGCCACAGGGAACCAAGCTGCATCCGCAGCCGCATGATGGGGCTTGCATTTTCCACACGGTTTCAGCTGGTCTGACATGGCTGCACCGAGAGGGCAAGAAGCGCATCCCCATTGCACGAGAGTTGCGCGCAACCACCATCGAACACAAGAAAAAAAGAGTCGGCCTACGGGTCCGACATAGGGTTTGGGGCCCTTGCAAAAATTTGGGATATTAGGATCATAGTAGTGCCCGAAGCCCCCGAGCTCTACCCCGAAGCGTACAATCCGCAAGCTGCCATGGGCACAATAGCAGTATGGCTCAGCCACAGACATGTCGACTTGCTCTTGCCAGAAAATGGCACATACCCCAAAGAGGTCTTAAATGTCAAATCAGGACCAGCTGTCGCCTTTCGGGCCGGGGGGGACTCGAACAGTGATGCTGCCAGCACCTTGAAGCGACCACCCACGGTATGGACCCAATCCTCTAGGCGTGGTAGGGCCGCTCTTTCGCAAGCTTCCCAGCCCGCCACCCTTCGGCCTCCCACCACGGTGTGGACCGACAAGCCTAAGAGTAAGGCCTCTCGGGTTTCTAAGGTTCGCCAGGGTTCCAAGGAGCAAGGTTTCGCCCGGGCCCTCGAGGTCCAAGGTCACCCACCTGCTGCAGGCAGTGCAGAGGCTGTTGCCCCAGGCCAGGTGCAGGATGCCGTCAGCGAGACTGAGAGCCAGGACCTGCAGGGTTGCGAGGCTCAGACTGACAAAGCGGTGGTGTGCACTGCCAAGTGGAGAGCCTGCCCGTACCGACCTCTCCCGAAAGCTCCCTCCGACCTTACGTTCAAGTGTGATTTGTGCCCTTTCCGCCGCATATGCAAAAGTGCGACGCAGTACTACAACATCCGGCATAAACACAACAGGAAGGCCCACGACGGTGCAAACCTCCCAGGATTGATCCTTCAACCCCGCATGCAGCGGATGCCAAAAAGACTGTCCTCAGGAGATTGGCGTTGCCCCCTCTGCAAAGAAGGCCTGCGTAAAGAGGTGATGGCTCAGGTCTCCTCATCTGTGTTGTGTGAGATTCGCTTCCGACACTGGACGACCAAGCACAAGGATGAGGTCACCCGCCAGCAGTGGACCACCCTCCTCAAGCAGCAAAATCCCCAGACAGGCCCCAAGGACAGCGCTGGACACACTCAGGCCATGCGCTTGAGAACCCTCAACAAGCGCGTCATTGCTGAAGTCAGGGCCCCCAGTTTCCCTAGCCTCACTATGTTTGCTTGGCCCCGCTGCAAGAAAAAGGGCAAATCAGAGCGATTGACTGTGGAGCATGGTTGGTCGTGCAACAGCTGTGGCCGTGCGCTTCGTGGCCGACGCGAGGCTGCGAAGCATGCTAAAAACCCATGCATTCCAGCATCCGAGAAGCTCTGTGCAAAATACGAGCGAGAACTTCAGAACCTCAGCAAATGGGTCGATGAGCCAGGACGTACTGCTCTCCCGCCGCAAATCCATGAGCTGATCACGTCGGCCCTCAAGGCTGTGAGGCGGCAAAAACAGTTGCAGGGTTCGTAAAGGTCTTGACTGCCAACACCAATCGTACCGGCACTGCAAAGACGCCTTTGCTCGTGAGCCTCATGAGACAGGAGTCCGTGCAATTAGCATCTTTGCAAGAAGTGGACGTCAACGTTGAGTCTGCAGTGGGCTTTTGCAAACACTGGAAGACTCAGGGATTCACTGCAGTACTGGCGCCTTTGGACGCCGAAAGACGCCAACACCGAGTTGCTCTGATCTCTTCGCTGCCTATCAAGCCTATTGCATTAGGGGGGGTTTTTGACAGCTCCAGGGTTGCTGCAGGTTTGATTGAGCTACAACGTCAAGGGAACAAAATGTCAATTTTAGTCCTTGCCGTTTATGGTTACCCTGGGAATCTCCCGAAAACTTCCCTACTTGTGGAAAGTCTTTTTGAAAAAGCGGCCACCTTCGGCGGCCCAGTGCTGGCCGTAGGAGACTGGAATGCAATAGAGGAGGAAGGTGCTCTCGCTCGCCTCGTGACCTCAGGATGCCTGATACCACTTGACGACGGTGATCGCAGTGACCTCCAGCACACCAATCCTGCCCGCACCAGAAGAATCGATTATGGAGTGAGCACCGCGCACATCCGTGCCGACGCCGTGCTACACTACGATCGAGATGACATCTCGGACCATCTGTGCGTCGCTTACAGTTTGGACCTGGAGACCTGGCAACAGTGTGCCGGCATCCCTAGATTTCAGCCTGTGGAACAAACGGACCCCCAAATCATCATGAACCGGTTTCGCGAAACCTGGGAACCACGAGCTTTTGAGTCCTGTTTGGAAGCTGCTGATGTTGACCAGGCCCTTGTGCACCTTTATAGAGTGGCCGAAACTTGTTTGCATTCCGGAGATTCGAGCTGTGCCGAGGCCGTCAGCCGTGCGATGCTCTGGGACCCTGTGCGCAACGTATGCCGCCCGCACCACACCACAACAGAAGGTCATGCCTCCTTGACGTTGCACACCCTGCGCAAATTGGACAGTCAACTGCGACAGCTGCGTTGCCAGCCTTTCGACCAAAATCTAAGGACTGCGGTACGGAAAAAATGCGGGGACCTGCGTCGCCGACTCCCCGAATGCCCTTTCTTTGACCTTAACGACCTTGATAGCACCCTCACTAAAGTCGAAGCTTTGCGGTCTGACCTGACTGCCCAGGAAAAGCAGATCCGCATCGCCAGGTGGAGGACTGAAACAAACAATGTCACTGCTGCCACTGCCTGGGTAAAGCGTTGGGCTGCGCGCCGTGTCGAGCTCGACACCCCGCCCTGTGAGTTGGCCAAAGCTCCCGCTGACATCCACCCCACTTCTGTCGTCAGTACTCAGAGCGGTGTGTGGATGAATAAGTGGTCTGGCGATTCGGAGCCTGTCAATCAGGATGATTTGGCAGACATCTTGAGCGCCCTCCCCAGGCCGACTCAGGCTTCAGTTGAGCTCTCAATCAGCGGGCGGGACCTGTTTGACGCGGTCAAAAGAATGTCCCACAAGGCCGTCGGCCCCGACCAATGGGGCCCCGAAACCTTGCACATGCCATCCGAGTGGTGGGACTCCTTGGGACGACTCTGGACACTTGTGCTCTCCAGTGGGCACGTCCCACTTTTGTGGCGACGCGCCGTAGTCATACTTCTCCCTAAAACGCATACCGAGTATCGCCCCATCGCGCTGACCTCTTTCCTTTGGCGAGCGGGCGCCCGCATCCTGTGCAGGCGCATGCAAGCGTGGATTGCATCGTGGTGCTCGCCCCAGGCTGCTGGAGGAGCCCCAGGCAAAGGCACCAATGACGCACATGGCGTCATCTTGCAGAGCTGGCATCAGGGTGCCAAAGCCTACATACAGCAGGATTTATCCGCGTATTTCGATAGCATCAGGCTTCCCCAATTGTTGACCATCCTTGATCACATGCGGGCCCCGCCATGCCTGGGCAGGCTGCTGGCATCTTTCTACAGCGACTCTCAGAGATTGTTTAAAGTCTCTAAGGTCACCAATGAAAGGTGGAGGACGTCATCCAAAGGTCTTCTGCAGGGGTGCCCTCTTTCTCCCCTGTGCGCCTTCTGATCGGCAACGTTTGGCATGCATACGTCACCCGTGGCGGTGTTACTAAGGCGCTTATCTTTGTGGATGATAGGCTCCTATGGGCGCCGCCAGGTGCCAGAGACGTGGAGGCGGCCCTCGCGGATGGGGTGACGAAAAGTAATTTCTTTGATAAGGTCATGAATTTTACTTGCCGTCCCTCAAAGTGCGCGATTGTCGAGCCTAAGGCCCGCCCCCGGCTGCGAGCCCTAGCGGCACAGTTAGGATACCCGACCCGTCACCGCTTAGAAATCCTAGGCCTCACCGTTGAGCTTGACAGTGGGAAAACTGGCTTACTTAAGCTACGTGTTGAGACCCTTCAGGCTCGCCTTCGCGCCCTAAACATCCTGAGCCCTTCCTTCCACGTTGCAAGGGTCGTGTGTTCCAGTTTGGTCTTTGCTGCTCTGGCATGGGCTGCCGGTGTCGCAGCCCCGGAGGCGAAAGATCTCACTGCCATCCGGAAGTCCATCCACCGAGCCCTTAAACCTCAGATCACAGGCGAGACTCCGTGGGTCCTCCTTGCTGAAGTCCACGGGTGGCAGTGGGACCCCCAGTGGCTCTTGCAATGGCGGGCTTTGAGTGCTGTGGGGAGACACGTGACAGGAGGTTCAGCACACAGTGGCAACCTTGTGCAAGCTGTCCTTCCCCATGCCATCAGCACCATAGCTGATCTAGGCTGGCAGCTTGAGATGCATGGCGCCGCCGTCTCCAGAGTGGATGATGCCGGGCAGACACGCCGTTTTTGTTTTGGCTGGCAGAACATCCATGTTTTGCGTGACTGGCTCACGGAAGAACACCGCAAGCGTGGCATCGCAAGTTGTGGGCGTGTCAAAACTTCTTACCACCGAGACGAGGCAGGCCTCGCTACTGGCCTCAACCTTGATGCACCGAACCCGAGCATCCGCTTTGCACTGGCTGGCCATAGGCTCCTCGGGAAAAGTCAGTCCGTGGATGTTCGTCGTGCTTCTCTGGCTACAGGCGGCTCGGGCTGGCACCACCGTCAGCGTATTCCCTCTTTGCGTGACTTTGCAGTCAAATGCTTGTGCAATCTTTCCTTGCCCTCGCGTGCCCACGTTACTTGGGCATGCCCAAAGACAGTTCTGCACAGGCAAGGCCTCCAGACCCCTACGAACAGAGTCGAAGAAAGGCTTTTTGGAGCCCCGCTGCCGGAATATCCGGCTGCCCCTGGTGGCAACCAGGTCCCGGCCATGATACAGGCTTTGCGGACCCACTTTTGCCAGGTCCTGACACCAGATGCTGATAACCTTCTCGTTGCCAGCGATGGAAGTCATCACCTTGGTGTGGGTGCTTGTGCAGTGGTGACGGAGAGTTCAGGAGACACTTTCTCCGCAGGGGATGATGCGGAAGACCAATCTCCCTTTCGCTACGAGATGATCGGTTTGAATGCCCTCCTGCAGGCTCTTCCCCTTGGAAAGAGGTACAACAACTCCACGGTGACAATCCTGGTCGACTGCCAAAGTGCCTTGGACTCGGTCCAGAGCCCCGCCACCAGCAAGCTTCGGTGCCTGGCGGAGGAGTCGGCTTCTCTTTTGCGGGCACTCCGTCGGGACTACAAAGCAGTACACCTGGTGTGGGTCCCTTCGCACAACAAGCGACTCGACTGGCAACCGCCTCTTGATCTTGATGATCGCCGGTGCCGTGATTTGAACGACAAGGCAGACCGGGCAGCCAACCAAAGACGTGACTCACGAGCTCATGGCTCCTCTCGAGTGGCGTGGCATCGTCGCTTTGAAGAAGCTGAGCGATGGGAAGTTGCTGCCATCTCGGCGGCAGCCGCGTCCTCTGCCCTTCTGTACGAGCACCTTCAAAGATCGGTTTCCCCTCCCTAGGACGGTTTCCTTTCGATTTTTAGGCCTTTTCCCTCGGTGTGCGCTGCAAAGCTGCACCCACCACGTCGCCGTCGTGTGCCAAACCGCCTAGCCACCCCTCGCGTGTGGTTCCCTAGTGTTGGTTTAGGCCCACCCCTTAAAGACCGTGTGCGCTCATGCAAGCCCCACCCTTTAGGGTTTGCTTGGGTTTAGGCCTCACCTTTCCCTTAGTTGTGCAGTTGGCGTGACCCCGACTCTGCACGAGCATGCTTGCCCACTCCCCCCTTTGTGTGGTTTCCCTAGTGTTGGTTTTAGGCCCACCCACCTGACTGTCTCGACGAGCTCCTGCAAGCCCTCACCCTTGAGTACTCGTGCTGAGCCTACCGAGCGTCGTGAGTGCTGTGCCTTGCCCTACCACCTCCCCCTGTGGTCACTTGTGTTGGCCTAAGCCCCTCTTAATGCCTGAGCGAGCTCCCGATGGATTCTCGTTCCCAGATGCTTGGAGCTGGGCTCAGCCGCTTACCATGCCACTCCCAGTATGTGGGTCTTGTGTTGGGGTTAGGCCTCACCCAGGTTCTCGTAAGAGCTTGCTCTGAGATGCCCTCAGCAGTACTGCCCTTTAACTGTGTTGGCCTCCCTCCTTGACCGTACTTTCACGTTCCTAGTAGGCTAATCGGTGGTTTCCCACTTCCTGCGCTTGTGCACCGCCCGGTGCCTCTCAGGGGACTGTGGCGAGGCCCCTGCAGCCTGCTTTCTTTCTTTGTGCTAAAGCAACAGGGAGCGTAGACCCCAGGTCTGCGCTAAAACTTGACGCAACCTGCTTGGACCTGCTCCTCCAAGCAGGGCTTTCTTGGCGGCTTCGGGTTTCGAAGCACCTTCCTGCACTACCTCGTCGAGGCCTCACGGTGGCTGCTGTGGCTGAGGCGCTGTGGCTGCCGCGCTGGGGCCGCTGCGACTGCTGCTGTCTCCTGGAGCTGAGTTCCTACAGCAAGTCCCACTGAGAACGAGAGTAGTTTCGTGACCGTAGTCTCGTAGCTTTCCGACTTGAGTCAACTTGGTTACACATGCTAAAGTATGGTGCCGAGGACTCTTCGTCGTAGCAGCCTCTGTCTTCCTGAGACACCTGGCTCTTGTAGTATCCCTGCTAACGCTTTTTGCATCGCTTTGCTGTTTCGCATGGGGGAATGTGAAAGTAGCAAGGCCACTAGCAGCTCTCGCTTCTTGTACAGCCGAGCCTTTCGTTGCACAGTGACGATTGGACAACGAGACGACATGAACCTGCAGCGGCGAGGGACCTGAGCGCCTGCTCTCCACGGTAGGTGCAAGGGCTCTTGTCGCACGAAACAACTCAATACGGAGAACAGGCGTTTTGGCTTGCAGTTAGCTCCAAGCGCTCCAAAACGGGCAACGGCTGGGTAGAGCCGGCTAAAACTGCTGTGCGTGGGAGGGGGCAGGCAATGGCTCCTTCCTCTGGTGGCATGGCCACCTTTTCTTCAGATATGCGAAGGCGACTTAGAGCTATGACAGCTCAACTACATAAGGACGACAACGACGGCTTGAGTCTACCCCTCAGGCCTTGGGCTCGCGGGCCCTTAGCACCATGGAGCTGGTCTGGCCAGCAAGGCGAAGCTTCCCCTTTGGAAGCGAGGCACAAATTTTGGAAACAATGCTGCTTGGGAAGCAGCAACTGGGGTGCATCCGGGGCGCCAGGGGGCGCTAGAGATGCAAAAGTGGCGAGGGCCATGGGTCTTCTTGTGAGTTTCATTGTGGAGAAGCGACAGGCCTACCTCCTTGGTGCGAGGCAGGCTTGGCAAAAGATGCTCGCCATCGGCATTGGACCAAGCATGCTGTGGTCTCCTGTGGGCGAGTTTGGCATCCTGCCTTTGGAAGGTGAGCTCTGGCCAACGGCTGCCTTTTGCAGCACCGAGGCCAACAGAGCTTGTGACAGTGAAAGAAGTGATATGGCCCGGGGCAGCGATGCTGCCAACAGGGCCGGCGAAACAATCAGTGCCAGTGCTGCTGCAGTGGGCGGCGGTGAGATTATCAGTGCTTGTGATTTCTCGGCTGCGGGCTGTGGCGAGGAAAATGGAGACAGCGATCTTGTTGCTGTGGGCAATCATTTCGACAGTGATGCTTTCACTTGTGGACATGGTGAGACAGATTGCCCTGGCTTTTGTGCTGCTGCGAGCGGCGATCGGCAAGCCACGGCATGTATCGCTGCTGGTCCCTCTCTTGATGGCCACATCTGCTGGGAAGAGGTGCACGATGAAGGCAGCCACGGCATTGCTTTCAGCATCTACGACTCCACCATCGACGTTCCTGCTTTTAGGTCTAGGGGGAACCGGACCCAAGAACCGAGAAGAACAACAAAAGATCCGCGTGAGGACAAAGAGTGTTGTAGGGTAGGTAAGGTGTCTGTGTCTCGTCGACCAGATGCCGGGGACCGGACCCTAGAACCGAGAAGAAACAATCAAGATCCGCTCGAGGACAAAAAGGGTGAACATGCTAGCTCCACCGGCCCGCCCATGGGCCCCCCGGGGCCCTCAGCCTCGCAGTGCGGAAGCCATGGCAACAGTGTTGGCTTTCAGGTTCCTCCCGCTTGCGCGGCGGCGGCTGCTGGCGGCCAGTTGAGCGAGCACTTCCACCCGAAGGGCAAGTCCACCGACACGCTTCTCGAGGACCTGGAGGGCACGATCACTGGCGACGGCGACGCGAGAGGACAGCCGTCCCAAGACGACAGCCGCTGGCGACGACTTGATGTTGGCTCCGGTGCCACCTGCATGTGCATCCCTGGGACCCCCCTAAGGTTTAGTCCTGCTGGGTTCCCCGGTACTGCGACGAAGCTGCATCGCAAGAGACTGCTGCCAACATTGCGGGCTTACACCAAGCCTCGCAAGCGCTTCTGCTGCAGTGTGACAGGCACTCTGCAAATCATGCCAGGGCATCCAGGACAGGGTTCATGTGATCATGTGCGGCAGGTTCCCTTGTGCACAACATGTGTTGCTTCTTCTGAACCCTTGCTTGATCCGACTTCCCAATGTTGGTGCTGTGGCGCAACCGGCCGGCCTTATCCGAGGTGTGGTCGGGCACCCTCGAAAGAGAGCGAGAAATCCCACCAAGGACAGGTCAGGACCTCTGCTGCCCGCACGGATTTGCATGATGCCTCTTTTCTTGAAAGTGCCGAAGCTAGCCTGAGGTGCGGTCAAGATTGGTCGAAAGATCCTAGCATATCCCACCGAAGGATCGCTGAAGCAGATTGTGCCATCTCGCATGAATCCCAATCCGACAATACCCAGTCTTCTCCTGCTCTGGCTCCCTCTGCTGCTGCAGGTCGCAAAAATGGTCGAAAACCTGCAACATCCTTGCAAGTGCCCCGCCGATCCTCGTCTGGAGGCTGGCTCCTGCGGTGCACCAGTTTTCGTGATTGTGGTCAGGCTGTGTTAGGCTGTTGCAACTGTGAGCTCCCTTTTGCATTTTGGAACCCCAGCCGGGGCAACCAGCACGAGGGCAACGCAGGAGAGAGAATCATTGAAGCAAGCCACCCAGGGCCGAATTTCGATTGCAAGCGGCAGCTCCCAGCACTGAAAGCGTACACGAAGCCTCGGAAACGCTGCTGCCGAAGGGCTACAGGTTTTTCGGTCAGTACCCAGTGCCGTGACTGCAAGCGGCCTTTCCCAGCGCAGTGTGCTTATGTGAAACCCCGTAAACGCTTTTGCCACAGCGTCGCTGGTACCCTGCAGTCGAGGACTGGACACCAACAACAGAGCTTGTCTAATCAGGTGCCGCCGGTTCCCCTGGTCCCCTTAGGGTGTAGTCCCTCTTGGTCCCAGGCGAGCTTTGAGCGCAACGCATGTGTTACATCTTCAGCCCTTTTGCTTGATCAGACACACAAGTGTTGGTGCTGTGGCGCAACTGGCCAGCCTGGTCTGAGGTGTGGTCGAGTCTCCTCGAAAGAGGGCGAGAAATCCTGCCAAGGACGGGTTAGGACCTCTGCTGCCTGCACGGACCCACAGAACGCTCCTTCTCTTGAGAATGCAGTGGCCAGCCCAGGGTGTGGTCAAGATTGGTTGAAAGACCCTAGCATATCCCGCCGAGGGTTGGCCACAACGGCTTGTGCAGCCTTGCATGCACATCACCCCGGCAATACCCAGATTCCTACTGTTCTGGCCAACGATGCTGCTGCAGGTCAAGAGCGTTCGTCAGAGCCCGGAACATCCTCAGCAGCACCCTGCCGATACTTGTCGCGAGGCTGGCTCTTGCACTGCCCCACGCTTCTTAATTGCGGTCGGACTGTTGCCAACTGGTGCGCCTTTGGATTCAACTTTACAGCCTACATACCCAGCCGGGGTAAGTGTCACGATGACAAAATTGGGGAGCGTATCGGAGAAGCCAGCCATCCCGGCCCGAGCTGCAACCCTACTTGTGGTCACAGTCTGCGCGCTCCCAGCCTGGAGCAGTGCCATAACGACAAGGTTGGCGCCCGAATTGGAGAGGCCAGCAACCCAGGACCTGGTTTCGACTTAGGTGGTGGCTTTGCCGATGCACTCAAGCAGCAAATCATGCAGCTTGTACAGGAGGCGGTGCAAAAGATCCTAGCTGATCTTAACTTGGGCTCTCTGTTGGGAGGGAACACTCAGGCGCCGATTGCAAACAGCCCTTTTGCTCCTCTGCTTCCGAATGCTGCTGTGGCCGGTGACAGTACCTTGCCCAAACCTCGTAGGAAGCGCAAAAAGAAGGGGCAACCGCCCCCAGCAGAGCAGCCGGAACCCCAAGGGAAGGCCAAAGGTAAAAGCAAGCACAGAGGCGGAGGTGAACAGGCCCAGACTCCCCCTAAGCCATCTCTTGAGGCCCCCGCGACTCATTCCCGAGGCAAGGGCATTGGCATCACACCGGAGGATGCCAAGGCTGGCTGGGTCACTGTTGGTCCAAGAGCACGACCGAAACCCAATGAAGAATTCTGCTTAAGAGCACAAGATTGGAATCAGCCCCTCCTTGATCCCACAAAGTTCGCTGAAAAGCTTGAGGCGATCCCACAGGGTGAGAAACTAACAGGCGTGATCTTATGCAACTCTGAGCAGGCTCAGCTTATCAAGGCCATGGCAGCTGGATGTACCAAGGCTTATTCCGTCACTCTGGTGTGCCTCGATCCTGCGGGAACCGCCCGGGTCCCAGGCCTTGTGAAGGATCAGCTGCAATTCCGCAAAGCCACTACGGGCTTCCTTCGTTCTGATCCGACAGATGCGGTCCCGGCACCTAAGGGTGCCAAGCCCACTTTTGCTGTTGTTCGCAAGCCCTCGGTGGTCCTGCATGCGAGGATCCCGAAAAGCTTTGCCACCGAAAAGCTTTGGGCTGCTGTTGCCAAGACACCCTCCCGTGTCATGATGCAGTGGATGGCAGACCACCATGTCAATGTGCTGGACGCCTGGGGCTGGAAGGAAGAACGCCTCGCTAAGGACCTCCAGCTGTATGGCCTTCTCAGGGTCAGCGAAAGTGACTTGAAGCCGGTGCTTGCGCTTTCTGGCATAGACGGCATCTTTCTTGAATGCGCCAAGAATAAAGAAGCACCGAAGCTTCCCACCAAAATCACTTGGGTTGAACCTAACAAGGGCGAGGCTCCGGGTGAATACCTTGCTCGCATGCGGCGTTCGGCTGGGGACCTGGGTCTCGCACATCGTGGAGGCAAACTCGGCCAAATTGCACCACTTGCCGACGGCGAGCCCATTGCGAAAATCTGGTCGGTGCCGTGGGTCCCAGCCGATTGGACTGTCGAGCAGGTCACCGACCTGCTAAAAGCCTCTTTCACAGAAATCGCCATGCTCAGGCAATTGCGCAAGAAGGCTTCCAAGGTGTTCTACTTTCGTGCTGCAGCCAAGGAGCCAGACCGGGATCTCATTCCCCTCCCGGCCAAGGATGGCGACACTGAGTTGACTTTGTGGGCCGCGGTTGCACCTCCGCGCACCCCGGTGCGACAGCAGAGACCTTTGAAAGCTTCGTCGGTTCTGCCTTTGGCCCCTCGCGCCTCCATCTTTGACCCCCAGCCTGTGTCGGTGCCCAGTGCCCCTGCTGAGAACCCAGATGGCCAGGACGAACCAAAGGAGGTCAGTGCCCCGAAGCGCTCCAAGACCATGGCCCGACAGGTGCCACAGGGAACCAAGCTGCACCCGCAGCCGCGTGATGGGGCTTGCATTTTCCACACGGTTTCAGCTGGTCTGACATGGCTGCACCGAGAGGGCAAGAAGCGCATCCCCATTGCGCGAGAGTTGCGCGCAACCACCATCGAACACTTGAAGAAAAATCAAGACAGGTATGAGCCATACTGGGACCAGATGGGCCCGGATGGCAACAAACTTAAGACGTGGTCCGACTACCTTGAAAAGCTGGCTTCTGAGTCGGCCTACGGGTCCGACATAGAAATTAGGGCCCTTGCAAAAATTTGGGATATTAGGATCATAGTAGTGCCCGAAGCCCCCGAGCTCTACCCCGAAGCGTACAATCCGCAAGCTGCCATGGGCACAATAGCAGTATGGCTCAGCCACAGACATGTCGACTTGCTCTTGCCAGAAAATGGCACATACCCCAAAGAGGTCTTAAATGTCAAATCAGGACCAGCTGTCGCCTTTCGGGCCGGGGGGGACTCGACCAGTGACGCTGCCAGCACCCTGAAGCGACCACCCACGGTATGGACCCAATCCTCTAGGCGTGGTAGGGCCGCTCTTTCGCAAGCTTCCCAGCCCGCCACCCTTCGGCCTCCCACCACGGTGTGGACCGACATGCCTAAGAGTAAGGCCTCTCGGGTTTCTAAGGTTCGCCAGGGTTCCAAGGTGCAAGGTTTCGCCCGGGCCCTCGAGGTCCAAGGTCACCCACATGCTGCAGGCAGTGCAGAGGCTGTTGCCCCAGGCCAGGTGCAGGATGCCGTCAGCGAGACTGAGAGCCAGGACCTGCAGGGTTGCGAGGCTCAGACTGATAAAGCGGTGGTGTGCACTGCCAAGTGGAGAGCCTGCCCGTACCGACCTCTCCCGAAAGCTCCTTCAGACCTTACGTTCAAGTGTGATTTGTGCCCTTTCCGCCGCATATGCAAAAGTGCGACGCAATACTACAGCATCCGGCATAAACACAACAGGAAGGCCCACGACGGTGCAAACCTCCCAGGATTGATCCTTCAACCCCGCATGCAGCGGATGCCAAAAAGACTGTCCTCAGGAGATTGGCGTTGTCCCCTCTGCAAAGAAGGCCTGCGTAAAGAGGTGATGGCTCAGGTCTCCTCATCCGTGTTGTGTGAGATTCGCTTCCGACACTGGACGACCAAGCACAAGGATGAGGTCACCCGCCAGCAGTGGACCACCCTCCTCAAGCAGCAAAATCCCCAGACAGGTCCCAAGGACAGCGCTGGACACAGTCAGGCCATGCGCTTGAGAACCCTCAATAAGCGCGTAATTGCTGAAGTCAGGGCCCCCAGTTTCCCCAGCCTCACCATGTTTGCTTGGCCCCGCTGCAAGAAAAAGGGCAAATCTGAGCGATTGACTGTGGAGCACGGCTGGTCGTGCAACAGCTGTGGCCGTGCGCTTCGTGGCCGACGCGAGGCTGCGAAGCATGCTAAAAACCCATGCATTCCGGCATCCGAGAAGCTCTGTGCAAAATACGAGCGAGAACTTCAGAACCTCAGCAAATGGGTCGATGAGCCGGGACGTACTGCTCTCCCGCCGCAAATCCATGACCTGATCACGTCGGCCCTCAAGGCTGTGAGGCGACAGCAGAAGTAGTTGCCGTTTTCGTAAAGATCTTGACAGCCAACACCAATCGCACAGGCGCTGCCAAGACGCCCCTACTCGTGAATCTCATGAGACAGGAATCCGTGCAGTTAGCCTCTCTGCAAGAAGTGGACGTCAATGTTGAGTCTGCGGTCGGTTTCTGCAAGCACTGGAAGACTCAGGGCTTCACTGCTGTGCTGGCGCCTTTGGACGCCGAAAGACGCCAACACCGAGTTGCCCTGATTTCCTCGCTGCCCATCAAGCCTATTTCATTAGGGGGTGTTTTCGATGACTCCAGGGTTGCTGCAGGCTTGATTGAGCTACAACGCCAAGGGAACAAAATGTCAATTTTAGTCCTTGCCGTTTATGGTTACCCTGGTAATCTCCCGAAAACTTCCCTACTTGTGGAAAGTCTTTTTGAAAAAGCGGCCACCTTCGGCGGCCCAGTGCTAGCCGTAGGAGACTGGAATGCAATAGAGGAGGAAGGTGCCCTCGACCGCCTTGTGACCTCAGGATGCCTGATACCACTTGACGATGGTGATCGCAGTGACCTCCAGCACACCAATCCTGCCCGCACCAGACGAATAGATTATGGTGTGAGCACTGCGCACATCCGTGCCGACGCCGTGCTGCACTACGATCGGGCTGACATTTCGGACCATCTCTGTGTCGCTTATCGTTTGGACTTGGAGACCTGGACGGAGTGCGCCGGCCTCCCTAGATTCAGGCCTGTTGAACAAACGGACCCCCAACTCATCATGAACCGCTTTTGCAAAGCTTGGGAGCCACGAGTTTTTGAGTCCTACTTAGAAGCTGCTGATGTGGACCAGGCCCTTATGCAGCTTTACACGGTTGCCGAAACTTGCTTGCGATCAGACAACCCGACTTGTGACAAGGCCATCAGCCGTGCACTTCTCTGGGATCCTGAGCGCAACGTGTGCCGCCCACACCACACTACGACTGAAGGTCATGCCTCCTTGACTTTGCACACCTTGCGCAAATTGGAAAGTCAACTGCGACAACTGCGTTGTCAGCCTTTCGACCACAACCTGCGCATTGCGGTGCGAAGAAAATGCGGGGACCTGCGTCGTAGACTCCCTGACTGCCCTTTCTTGGACCTTAATGATCTTGACGCCACTCTCGCTAGAGTTGAAGCTTTGCGGTCGGACTTAACTGCCCAGGAAAAGCAGCTTCGCATAGCCAGGTGGAGGACTGAAACCAACAATGTCACTGCTGCCACTGCCTGGGTCAAGCGGTGGGCTGCGCGCCGTGTCGAGCTCGACACCCCGCCCTGCGAGTTGGCCAAAGCTCCCACTGACATCCACCCCACTTCTGTCGTCAACACTCAAAGCAGGGTGTGGATGAACAAGTGGTCTTGCGATTCTGAGCCCATCAACCAGGCCGACCTGGCCGAAATCTTGAGTGCCCTCCCCAGGCCGACTCAGGCTTCAGTGGACTTATCCATCAAAGGGCAGGAACTTTTTGATGCGGTCAAAAGAATGTCCCGCAAGGCCGTCGGCCCCGACCAATGGGGTGCCGAGACCCTGCACCTGCCATCTGAGTGGTGGGAAGCCTTGGGACGACTCTGGACATTTGTGCTCTCCAGTGGGCAAGTCCCACTGCTGTGGAGACGTGCGTTGGTAATACTTGTCCCTAAAGCACATACTGAGTACCGCCCCATAGCGCTGACATCCTTCTTTTGGCGCGCGGGTGCCCGCATCCTGTGCAGGCGTATGCAAGTGTGGATTGCATCGTGGTGCTCGCCCCAGGCTGCTGGAGGAGCCCCAGGCAAAGGCACCACTGACGCTCATGGCGTCATCTTGCAGAGCTGGCACCAGGGTGCCAAAGCCTACATTCAACAAGACTTATCCGCGTATTTTGACAGCATCAGGCTCCCACAGCTGCTCACCATCCTTGACCACATGCGGGCCCCGCCCTGCCTGGGCAGGCTGCTGGCATCGTTCTACAGCAATGCTCAAAGATTGTTCAAGGTCTCTAAAGTCACCAATGGAAGGTGGAGGACGCCTTCTAAAGGTCTGCTGCAGGGGTGCCCCCTGTCTCCCCTGTGCGCCCTTTTGATCGGCAACGTGTGGCATGCTTACGTCACCCGGGGCGGTCCCACCCAGGCGCTTATCTTCGTGGATGATAGGCTCTTATGGGCGCCACCAGGGGCCAGGGACGTGGAGGCGGCTCTCGTGGATGGGGTGACGCGAAGTAATTTCTTTGATAAGGTCATGAATTTTACCTGCCGTCCCTCGAAGTGCGCGATTGTCGAGCCTAAGGCCCGCCCCAAGCTGGGTACACTAGCGGCACAGTTGGGCTATCCGACCCGTCACCGTTTGGAAATTTTGGGCCTCACTGTTGAGCTTGACAGTGGGAAAACCGGCTTACTTAAGCTGAGTGTTGACACCCTCCAGGCTCGCCTTCGTGCCCTAAACATCCTGAACCCCTCTTTCGGTGTGGCAAGGGTCGTGTGTTCTAGTTTGGTTTTCGCTGCTCTGGCTTGGGCTGCGGGCATCGCAGCCCCGGAAGCGAAGGATCTCACCGCCATCAGGAAGTCGGTCCACCGAGCCCTCAAACCCCAGATCACAGGCGAAACTCCGTGGGTCCTTCTAGCCGAAGTCCACGGATGGCAGTGGGACCCCAAATGGCTTTTGCAATGGAGGGCCTTAGGTGCAGTCGGAAGACATGTTACAAGGGGTGCAGCTCAAAGTGACAACCCGGTGCAGGCTGTACTCCCCCATGCAGTCAGCACCGCCACCGACTTGGGCTGGACACTTGAACTCAACGGCGCCGCCATCTCTCGAGTCGACGATGCCGGGCAGACGCGACGCTTTTGTTTCGGGTGGCAGAACATCCAAGTTTTGCGCGACTGGCTCACCGAAGAGCACCGCAAGCGAGGCATCGCAAACTGTGGACGTGTCAAGACCTCTTACCACCGTGCAGAGGTAGGCCTTGCTATGGGCCTAAATCTTGATGCGCCGTGCCCGAGCATCCGCTTCGCCCTGGCTGGCCACAGACTTCTCGGACAGAGCCAGACACTTGATGTTCGCCGAGCCTCTCTTGCCACAGGCGGTTCGGCCTGGTACCACCGTCAGCGCCTCCCTTCTATGCGTGATTCGGAGGTCAAATGCCTGTGCAATCTCTCCTGGCCCTCGCGAGCCCACGTTACGTGGGTATGCCCAAAGACAGTTGTGCACAGGCAGGGTCTCCGGACCCCCACGAACAGAGTAGAAGAAAGGCTGTTTGGAGCCCCCCTGCCGGAATACCCAGCTGCCCCTGATGGCAACCAGGTCCCAGCCATGATTCAGGCTTTACGAGACCATTTCTGTCAGGTCCTGACACATGATGCCGGCAACATCCTTGTTGCCAGTGATGGGAGCCATCATCTTGGGGTAGGTGCTTGTGCAGTGGTGACGGAGAGTTCTGAAGACACCTTCTCCGCAGGAGATGATGCCGAAGACCAATCTCCCTTTCGGTACGAGATGGTCGGTTTGAATGCCCTCCTGCAAGCTCTCCCGAGGGGGCAGCAGTACAACAACTCCACCGTAACCGTCTTGGTCGATTGCCAAAGTGCTTTGGATTCTGTTCAGCGTCCCGACACTAGCAAGCTCAGGTGCCTGGCGGAGGAGTCGGCTGCGTTGTTGCGAGCACTCCGTCGGGACTATAAAGCTGTCCACCTGGTGTGGGTCCCCTCGCACAACAAACGACTCGATTGGCAACCGCCTTTAGGGTTGGATGATCGCCGATGTCGTGACCTGAATGACAAGGCCGACCGGGCAGCCAACCAAAGACGTGACTCAAGGGCTCAAGGCTCCTCTCGAGTGGAGTGGCATCGACGCTCTGAGGAAGCTGAGCGATGGGAAGTTGCTGCAATCTCCGCGGCAGCCGCATCATCTGCCCTTCTGTACGATCATCTCAAGCCTTTGGACTCCCCTCCCTAGGATGGGTTTTGTAGGGCTGCACCCAACTTGGTTTTCGTAGTGCGCCTTGCCTGCTGGACCACTCCCCTTTTGTGGGGTTCCCTAGTGTTGGTTTAGGCCCACCCCCTTAATGCCCATAGGAGCTCCTGTGAGCTCCTCCTCTTCAGGTTTACTCGGGTTTAGGCCTCATCCCTCCCTTGTGTACCAAGCGCGGCCTCGCCCCGCTGCGTGAAGATGCTGCTGCGGCTGGAGATCGCGCTCCCAGGCCCTATGCGGCTCTGCAATGTCCTCCCTTTCCCCTTTGGGTTCCGTTGGGTTTAGGCCCCTCCTTCCCCCCTTAGGGGTCCCAGGTGCACCTGGTGAGAGCTCGGAACCTTGGCTGAGCGCGGCTATGCTCACGTCGTGAGCGAGGCTGCTGCTGGCGAGAGTTCTGATCCCAGGACTTTTCTTACAACAAATACTAGATATGTGGGGCCGTGGCCCATCCTGGGCAGTGATTGCCCTCGAAGTGCAGGCCCCTCGACAGGGGCGGTCTTTCCTTTCTTGCGCTTGAGCACCGTCCGGTGCACCTCGAGACAGTGGCGATGCTCTCTGCAGCCTGCTGTGACGAAGCATTGCCTAGACCGTTCTACTGTGCTTGCTTGGCAGCGTTTGGAAGCTCGAAACACCCTCTTGTGCTACCTCGTCGAGGATCCCCTGTGGCCTCTGCGGCTGCTGCGCTGGGGCTGCTGGCGGCTGCTGCGCTGTGGCTGCTGTGGCTGCTGCGGTCTTCTGGTGACTGAGTCCTGAGTTCCTGCGGCAAGCCCAACTGAGTACGAGCGTAGCCTGGACGTGTACGTAGTCTTGTAGTCTTTTCCTGGAGTCAACTTGGTCACACATGCTAAAGTATGGTACCGAGGACTCTTCGTAGCAGCCTCTGTCATCTCATGACACCTGGCTTTGTAGTATATACCCTCCTTTGACCATCATGCTTCGCTTTGCACTTTCGCATGGGGGAATGTGGATGTTGTAAGGCTAGTCGCAGTTACAGTCTCTTTTTTCTGTACAGCCGAGCCTTTCGTTGCACAGTGACGAATGGACAACGAGACGACACGAACCAGCAGCGGCGAGGGACCTGCGCGCCTGCTCTCCATGGTAGGTGCAAGGGCTCTTGTCGTGACACCGTGAGTACGGAGAACAGGCCCTGCCGGGCTTGCCCGGCGGCGCTGTTTAGAGTAAACGTTTTGGGTGGGCGGGGCGGGGTGTCTCTGTGGGTAGGAGGAGTTCCCTCGACTAGACCAACTCGAAGATCTCCGCAGTTTCAAAGAGAAAAGTTTTATTTAGCAGTTTTGAGTTTCTATTTTATTTTACGTATCGTGCGCTTTTCAGAATTGAGCCAGAAGCTGAGTGCGCGCACAATCTCAATGCTTATCATGGACGCAGAGCTCAGGCTCAGGAGCAGGGAAAATTTTGATTCCCACCCTCCACTCCCTTGTAGATACTGTGGTCTCAAACCACGTGGGCTGGGGGGGCACAGGCACACAGGTGCGCCTTCCCGACACGTCAAAGACCTGTTCAAGAATTAGATGCCTGCGTGAGCCTGCCGCCATCCGTTTGAAAACATCCTGCGTGCTCCTTTCGGCAGTTGCTATCTCTTTAGATATTCATCATTAAGTTGCGAGGATACATTTGATTGGAGTCCCAAGAGGCGAAAGCAAGATATGAGAATTTATACCCCATATATTCTCCGGGGATACCGTCGGTGCATTTATACCTTCGCCGATATTTCCGTTTGCCCAATATATCTTCTGGGCAATAAAATTTCTGATGAGGGAACTGAGTTTTGTAAACTTCGCTCACAGCGCCCTTCCTAAACACAACGGTTACGGAGAACAGCCCCACAAGGGGGGTAAGTCCACCGGAGGCAAGGGAGGTACTACCCCTGGAAAGGGAAAGTCCACCTTTACCAAAGGCACACATGCCTTTGAGTGGGCAAACAAGGCGAAGATCAATGGAGAGACCAAGGTGCTTTGCATGGCATACAGTACCCACAAAGGCTGCACTTCCAACAATTGCAAGTTTGAGCACCTTTGCCCCGTGATCCTGGAGAACGGTAAGATTTGCTTGCAGAAGCATCCGGCTTTTCAGCATGCACAAAAGGCAGGTGCATGAGGGGGACCGGGCCTGGACTATGCAGGCGAGGAAGGCCTGGTTCCAGTTGCTTTGCTTGCAGATGCTACAGGAGATGCTCCTTTTCCACAACCATGTGCTACCCCTCCGGAGCCCGTGGTACAGAGTGCTCCTCAGAACTTTGCATGCTCTGTCTCGGAACTCGACTCAGGCCTTTTCCTGGACATCAACGGGGCCCGGCGCCCTCTTTCAGCAGCATTTCTTGGAGCTGGCTGTGATACTTTCTCGGTCGCTCCCGAAATTTTCCCTGAACGTGACCTTCTACAAGATGAGTTCTTCTTTGCCTTGTTCAGGGTTTGTCACTCTGGGCAGGTTGCCCTTTTGCACATCCTGCTTTGCGCCAGTGATTTCTCTTCGAGTCTTTTCGAGCGCATGATTCAGATAGCACACGCATGCTTTGCGGCGGGTTCTCATGTACTGCTTTCTCAGCACTCTAATTCTGCAGTATGGAGCCACGCTTCGGTGATTTTTCTTTTGCAGCAGATGGGTGCAGACGCTATTTTCTGGGACCCACAACGGTTTGGTTGCAACTTCGAAGGCTTTGGGCTCCTGGCTGCATCCTTTTCATCTTTGCAGTTTTTAGCCACTGCATCCTCGACGGGGTCTCCAATGCAGGCCCATCGGGAATTCGAGTTTTCTTCATTGAGTGCGGACTTTGTGCTCGCAGTGGCCGAGGGTTCTTTGCATCTTTTCGCTCAGAGAAGCCCGGAACCCAAAGATTTGCAGTTTGGCCAGATTCCTTTTCTGAGGCATGTCAAAGAGAGATTCGAGCCGCCCTTTGCCAACCAGGATGGTGCTGGGATTTACTCGGTGCCTGATTGGAGTACGCCTCCGCCTGGTGTTCAGGATGTCCTTTGCGATCTCAGGTTCAAACTTCGACAGTGGATCTTTGACGAAAAGATCCCACAACGACTACAGGCCCATGCTTTACAGCACAGCTCAGAGCCACTCTTTCAGGAAGGTGAGATTCAGCATCTCCGACAGCTTTTCCAATGCTGGGTCTCGGAACAAGGATCATCACATGTGGTTGACTGGACGATTCCGGATCACCAACCTTATGCTTTGCATGCTTTGAAGTTCTTCTCGCAATTTGTCAAGGACAAAGATGATACGCTTTGCCAGTGTTCGCTTGATGGTGTTCCCACGGGATATGACGGCGACATCCCTCTTTCCAAGGTGTTCATACCACATCCTTCGGCGCCGGAGCTTGATCACCAGCTTTCCATCGCCAAGGACAACTGGCAAAGTGCTAACAACGATCCGGACACTTTGCGCGAACTGGTGCAATCTGAGGTTCAGAAGGGATGGCTTTTTGAAATGCCCTCTTTGCACGGGGCACAGGAGCGTTGGGGAGAGCGCGTTGCAGTAGGGAAAATGTCCCTTGTACTTTCTCCTCCGAGAGCTCCCAGGCTGGTGGTAGACTCCACTGTGTGTGGCACCAACGATGCATGCTCTATTCCTGAGCGCTATACTTTGCCAGGTCTGCAAGATGTTCGAGATTGCTTTCCTTTACGCCTTCATGCAGGCCTGTGTGAAGGCTTCCATCTCGACGTCAAGGCGGCGCATAAAACGGTTCGGGTCAAAGAGGCGGACCAGGGACTTCTTGGTGTCACTTTACCGGGAGAAGAGGGTGAAGATGATAAACTTTTCTTTTACCGAGTTTGTCCATTCGGTGCAAACTTTTCTGCTTTGTGGTTTCAACGGCTGGCGGGCATGCTTTTACGCCTCATGCATCTCTGGATCTTTGTGCGCCATGCTCTCATGGGTTACGTCGACGATTTTCTTTTCATCCAGGACCGTGAGTGCATCCTTTATTCCGCGTCACTCTTACTTTGCTTTACATCTATATTCGGAGTGCCGTTGAGCTGGGCCAAGTTGCAATTGGGGTGTTGCACTACCTGGATTGGCTGGACATTCAACTTTACCAGCGGCTCTTTTCATATTCCGCAAGAGAAAGTTGATAAGCTTTTCAATTTGATTAAGGAAGCCACACGGTCCAGAAGGGTTACGAGTGCCTTGCTCCACAAGTTGGTGGGACTCCTACAGTGGTTCTGTCAGCTTTACAGATCGTGCAAACCTTGGCTTGCTTCTCTTTTCTCAGATCTGCATCGGCATTTGGCTTCCCAGTATAGCATATCACAGGGGCTCTGGCCTTCGTTGGCTAACTACCTGGATGATGATCTCCGCTTTACATCCGTACCTCCGGGTACTCAGGTTCCACTTGGAGGTAAGCTACTGGAAGCGCGACACACGGAACTGAAAACAAAGCTAGACCTTTGCAAGGTACGTACCTCCAATCGGATCTGGATGCGGGTGACCAATCCCAAATCTGATCGGCGTTCTTTGTCACCAGCATCGCGGACTTTTCTTTCATTCTGGAAAGAATGGTGTCAAAGACCTCAGCCTTACACTGCCCTTTCTGTTCCTTTGCGACTCCAGGTTGAGGCCTTTGCGGATGCAAGAGCTGATGGCGAGCTTATTGGGATTGGAGGTTTTATTGCTTTCCCGTCTGGTGCATACATCTGGTTTTCACAAGCTTGGCAACTTTCAGATCTGTCAGTTTTGGGTTTGGAACTTCGCCGACCCGCGCACAAAGATATTGCCTGTTATGAAACTTTGGCGCAGATTGCTTTGGTACATGCTTACAGGTCAGTATTTCCTTCGGGTCGCGTGGTAGTTCGCCTCCCTTCCTTTTCTGACAACGCCTCAACGGAGGCATTGGGCGCGAAACTTTACACCGCCAAGTGGCCACTGGGAGCGTTTGCTCAGAAACTTTCCCTCATATCCGCAGCTTCGGGTATCGAGCTGGATATTTCTCACATCGCCGGTGAGAAAAATGATGATGCTGATCTCTTGAGCAGGTGGAATCAAACGGATTCTTTACCTGACAAATGGTGCAAAGAAGACCGGGTGGATTGCTCTCTCAAGTTCATCTGGTTCTTTCGCAAAGAGGTCCTGGTGTGGCCTTCCCACTTTTCTTTACCACAGGTGACACTGGAACGACATGTGTCAGATGATGACATATGACAGTGCCCGCAGGATATTTGCTCGGGGCCTTTATCCTGCTGCTTTACACCCGCAGGATGTTTGCCCGGGGTGCAGCATATGCTCCACCCGCAGGATGATTGCCCGGGGTGGCATGGTGCTGCTTTACGCCCGCAGGATTGTTGCCCGGGGTGCAGCGTTTCACTGAGCGAGCGCGTCAAATCCTCACTTTGAACATTGGGGAACCATAGGGCGAGACTTTGACTTTGCCGGTT
>CAJNDT010002246.1:0-34000 GCA_905221615.1 Symbiodinium sp. CCMP2592
AAGACAGCTAGTGGTCACATGGTGCGGTTTCAGTCAGCAACAACAGCCAAGGTCCGCTGCCACTGGATAACAACCCGCCGGTCAAACCAAACACACCTCCCGTGGAGCAAATGAACGACACGAGCATGAAGAATGCAATCAGACGCCTCCCGAGAGGACAGCTCGAAACGGGCATACTGCTAAACGAAGACTTTCAGAACTGCGCACTCCGCAGCCGCCTAAAATTCCGCCAGCGAGTCTACAGCAGCCCCAGAGGCATCATCAGCAAATGGCGACACTACGGCCTTTCCGAAGTCTGCCCGAAGTGCCACATGCTCACCCCTCTCCGGTACATGCGCAAGTCCAGAGCGGACTCGACCCCCAGCATGCAGACAGCCCTTTGCAAAAAATGTCGCGAAAACACCTCGGCAATCCTCCCAGAAGTGCCGCGACAATCCAAAGTTCTGCAGCAACTCAACTACATGGAACAACGACTGCTTGCAATGGCGCAAGTCTCCCAGTTTCTCATCGCCATGCCGTCCGGCGGACCCCGTGGACAATGGGGTCGCATGTACATCACACCTCTAAAACAACCCCGCCTGTCCAGCGTCCTCGAAAACTGTCGACTGGACAGACACGGGAACGTTTACGTACACTCCCCGAGCGGAGAGTTCACAAGCCACGCCAGAGTCAAGTACCTCTACCGAGCGCTTGAGCAATTGCACAGGGACCATAGACTCTACAAAGCACCCGAAATACACACCGCCCTACAACGCCTCCAGCAGAAGTACCAGTACACACGCACCAGCCACAAGCGAAAGAAACTCGAGCTCCGGCGGCAGAGCCGAAACACCGCCGCGAACGGAGCAACACACGACACACCAAAGAACGAGATGACTAGGAGCGCCCACATCCACCTTTCCTCAAGCGAGAGCGACGCAGAAGCCGACAGAAACAGAATCGAAAGCCATGCCAGCCCAGTGAACCCGGAACAGGACAACAACGACCAGGGCGCACCCAGCATCGCGAACATCGAGTACACGTTCCCAGAAGCACCGACGGCACCTTTTGCCGACACCCACGACTTGGGGCAACACAAAATAATGGCAAACCTCATGACCGATGCCGACGTCAAAGTGTTTCCGCACCTCTTCCCCACCGGCGAGTACGGCTACAACCCAGACATGAAATACGCGGACTACACGCGCCAGCGTCTGCTCGGCGCGGACCCGCGCTTCGAAAACTGTCCGGACTACATCTACTTCTTGCTCGAGACGTGGCTCAAAAAACGAATCAGCAGCAACACCAGCGTACGCATCGCTCAGCAGAAGCCAAGCGCTGCTGCACAACCCACAGAAGCACTTCGTAGGCAGGTCTACACGACGCTCCGCGATGTTCCCGGCACGCAGCCGTACGTCTTCGCAAAGAAGGGAGTCGCCCTCAGCATGTTCGAACAACTGGGCGCGCCGCAGTTGTTCCTGACACTCACGTGCCACGCCAGGCAAGGGCACATCCTCGTCGCGTGCATATACGCAAAGCTGTTGAGAGCCGAACACCTACATAAGCAGCCCTTAGACACAAAATCGAGACGAACCCTAGCGGCCTGGATCTACGCAAAGTACATGGAGGACCCCAACCACAAGTGGCACGCAGACGCAAGCCCCAGCCAACACGCGAAAGACATGCCGAAGCCCGGAACCACAGAAACAGCATCTGACACGAGCGCAAGGCCAGCTCGCAAGAGAAGCAAGGAGCAAAACGACGAAGAAGAGACAAGAGCCTACACCGCCAACGAGCTCTGCAACAGCATGCCGGCCATCGTCGCCAGACAGTTCTTCCAACACGTCAAGCGCTTCCTGCGATGGCTCGGCCCAGCGTCACCCGAAGCCACAGAAGACACCGACACCGACGAAGCAGAATCCGAGAAGGACGACCACGGGTCAAGCCACAGCTCCGAGAAGGAGGACTCCGACGAAGCCGCCGCCCCCAGAACCCAAGAGGACACACGCCAAACAAGGAGCCGGCCGCAACGCCACAAGTGGGCACCGCCCTTCCACGTGCAGGACTACGTGGTAAGGGTGGAATGGCAGAAAAGAGGTTACCCTCACGTGCACATACTCCTCTGGACACGAGAAAAGGTCCAGCCCAGCCTTCCGCCGACAGAGCTCTCAGCAGACGACGCGGAGCACCTCACCGACGACGAGGTCGCACGCAAGATCCAGCCACGCACCGTAGAAGACCTCACGGACAAGTTCATCTGCACCACGACCCCGGAACGCTGGAAAAACGTGCACCTGCGACGCAGGCCGGACCGAGCCGACTACAAGTGCCTCAGCAGCCTGGCAAGCCTCCAAGCGCACCACTGCAACCAGTACTGCCGACGACATGCAGGCAACCTCCAGTACTGCAGATTCGGCTATCCTCATGCACCGGAGCCGAGAGCACGAACACGCACCGCCAAGGAGCAGTGGACTCGACGCGTGAAATCCAGCATCGCCGTCCGACGGCATCCGGGCACGAAGCAACAACCCGACCCCCTCAACGGCACCGGAACACTCATGGGACAGTACAACAAAAACATACTCCTGGAATGGCAAAGCAGCACAGACCTGCAGCCCATATGCGAACTCAGCATGGCCTCGCGCTACATTCTCGGCTACACCTTCAAATCCGAAGAAGACCACGTCGCCGCCAGAAGAGTCGAGCGCCTCCTGGAACAGTTCACCCAGAAGGAAGGGCCCTTCCATCAGACGACCTACAGAATTGCACACGCCGCAACACAGGCCCGAACAGCTTCCACCTTCGAGGCCTGCCACCTCTTGCTGGGCTACCCCGTAGTGCTCTTCTCCCGCAACCACATCTGGATCCAAGTCGGCCGTCCCCAGACGTGGACGCTCTGGGTTCGACCCCAGGACGTGAGGCTGGCAATAGCAAACCCCAACGCATACGCCAACCAGCACGCAAGCGAACTTCCCGCCGCCCAACAAAGATACACCAACATCCAAAACACCACCCCAGACACCATCACGGACATCCCCGTGGAAGGAAACGATGGAGCCATGGTACAGCGACCCTGGAAAGAGATCAGCTTCTTCGATTACTGTGCGGGCTTCCAGCACAGACAAACGCGTGGTGCCACTACATGCCCACTGCCGAGGACTAGACCAGCCATCGTAGGACACCGGCAGTTCAGCCCGGACACCGACACCGAGGACTACTACTTCTCAAAGCTCCTACTCCACCACGTCTGGAAAACACCAGGCGACTGGCTGAAGCCCGAAGATCGAGGAAGCCACACCAGAGCATTCACGCGTATCGTTTCGGACAGCCAAGCCTACCCGGACTTCATGAACTCCATTTGCTACCCAAAGCTCGACAACACCATCGGAGCAGCGCGAGAAATCCAACGTGTGCAGGCGACCATGTACCTGAAAGCGAGCATCCGATCAAGCCTGCGAGGCTGGACGCTGAGCAGATTCGACCAGGAAAAGTACAAAGACTCTATCAAAATCATGCAATGCCTCCGCAATCGACACGGACGAGATTTCGATTTCGACGCACCGGACAACGTACCTTCGGGCATGGCAAGCGACGTCTTCGCCCCAGTGGAAGCCGGCGAGGACAGGGTCCGTTTGCGCACCGCCATCGCCCCTGTAAAAGCTACACAGACGACAACATTTCCCCCATCCACCCTCCCCCCCCCCCCCCCCCCCCCCCCCCCCCCCCCCCCCCCCCCCCCCGCCCCCCCTGTCCTCCCTGCCAGGAATGTTTCGAACTCCTGCAAACAGACACCGACAACAAGCAGATCGAGTACCAGAGAACTGTCATGGACTACATCATCTCCTTCGTCTTGGAAGCGCCAAAGACCACACCCAAATCCAATGAACAGCTGAGGCTAATCGTGCACGGACCGGGCGGCAGCGGCAAATCCGTCATCCTCCGCGCAGTAGCGCACAAACTGCGGCAAGCAGGTGTCGGCGTGGTCATCACGGCCCCAACAGGCGTGGCGGCGTTCAACATCAACGGCGTCACACTCCACACCGCACTGTCCCTTCCAGTCACAAACAACAGCTACGGCAAGTCGACGGACATTCCACCGCCGCGGGGTTTTCAGCTCGAGAGCATGCGCACGCTCTGGAAACATGCGAGAGTACTCTTACTAGACGAGTTTGGCTTCGTCTCGGATGAAACCCTCGAAAGGATCGATCGACACCTGCGACTGGCCACCGGCAACGATGCGACCGCCTTCGGCGGCATCCACCTCGTCCTCTTCGGAGACCTCTACCAATTGCCACCGCCGCACGGCAAGCCCATCTTCGCGTGCGAGCGACACTGGACCCAGTTTCGATTGCTCGAACTGCAGGGGAATCAAAGAGCCGCACTGGACCCCGTGTGGGCAGAACTCCTGGCCAGGCTGCGCATCGGACAGTGGACAGAGCAGGACGTCCGCATCCTCCAGAGCAGAGTCAGCCGCCGCAGAAACGGCGTCCAGCCAGCTCGCAACGCCATGCACCTTCACGCCACGCGGGAGGCCGTCGCCGTGACCAACGCACGCATATTTCACCACCACACCGAGCAACAGCACACCCGCTGCTACGAATGTCCCTGCATCGACACGTACGCGAAAACCGGCGAAACCGCGGACCCAAGCAACAGCTACATCGATCCAGAAGACACCGGTGGACTCGAATCCCTACTCACAGTGGCGGTAGGCAGTCGAGTGATGTACAAACAAAACTGGGACGTGAGAGACGGCCTAGTCAACGGCGCCTGCGGAGAAGTCCAATCCGTCGAACTCCTAGACGACGAGGTCACCACCATCTGGGTCAAATTCGACAAAGCCGGAAAGAGATGGTGCCACCTGCACCAGACGCCCGCCGTCGCCGTGGAACGACGAAGTGCCAACTATTGGGGGAAGAACGCCCAGTGGATCCAGAGACGACAGTTTCCCCTCGTACTCGCCCACGCCAGCACCATCCACAAAGCACAGGCAGTGACGCTGCCCGAAGGCATCTTTGCGGACCTGGGTCAAAGCATCAAAAACCCGGGCCAAGCGTACACGGCCTTGAGTCGCGTGCCCAAAATGTCTCTGGCCGCACTGAAGAAGTTCAACCGAAACAGTCTCATTTACAACAAGGACGCAGAGTGGGCGCTGACGACACTGTATTACGCGCAACACAAGCTGCCCACACACAGCAATGAAGGCATCGAAGCCCTCTGGCAAACCCTCGCCGCCGCACACGAAAAGCCGATCCACTACAAGAACAAACTCGCAAAGCTGCAGAAACCAGACATCTTGACCACTGACCTCTTCGCGCACAGGAAAAAGCCTGCAAAACTACAGAAGAAATCCGGCCCGCCCCCAGCTCTCAAGCCCGGCAGAACAAGTTGCTGCGACAAGCAGGCCAGCCAACCCGTCTCACGACCAACGCAACGAGCCAAAACCCGAACTGCCACGGCGACAACCACGAGAAGCTCAGCAATCTTTTTCCAAAAACAGCAACGAGCTCTGTGCGGATTGCACGCACTCAACAACGCTCTAGGTGACGACATCTTCGGAGAGGCAGACCTCGTCTACGCCGCCAATCAGTTTCTGCTCGAGAACCCGGAACTGCAAGACTGCACCGAGGACCACATGTCCGGCAACGGCTGGTTCTCGTCCGAGGTCCTCAGCACGGCACTCAATACGAAGGCCATGAGCCAGCACGACCGAGTGACCTGGCGGCTCGACCTCAGGCCACTAACAGCACCAGAAGACTTGACTAACTACGTGGGAGCCCTACAAAACCAGGACAACCAGCACTGGATTGCGTACAGATGCTTCAACGGCGAGTACACCAAGCTCGACTCACTCAAAGCCGGCCCCACGATCGTCAGCAGGAGCGCTTTCCTGCAAGAATTGCGGGAACATCCCCACACGTACGGCATTGCCAACATCTAGTGAGCCTGGCATTCAGCCGACACACACGCACGAGCAGGCAAGCAAAACACTGGAACCAGAAAACGTAGTAGTAGTAGTAGTAGTAGTAGTAGTAGTAGTAGTAGTAGTAGTAGTAGTAGTAGTAGTAGTAGTAGTAGTAGTAGTAGTAGTAGTACTATTAGTAGTAGTAGTAGTAGTAGTAGTAGTAGCAGTAGTAGTAATAGTAGTAGCTCACCGCACGGCCAGGCCCCTCCCGAAATGCCTTTCCCGCAAGCTTCCGCGCCCGAGACCAATTTAAGCTTAGTACTAATAGTAGTAGTAGTAGTAGTAGTAGTAGTAGTAGTAGTAGTAGTAGTAGTAGTAGTAGTAGTAGTAGTAGTAGTAGTAGTAGTAGTAGTAGTAGTAGTAGTAGTAGTAGTAGTAGTAGTAGTAGTAGTAGTAGTAGTAGTAGTAGTAGCTGGCCACTGCTGTCGCAAGTCGCGAGACTAGTAGTAATAATAGAACCAGTAGGATTAATGTATCAGTAGTAGTAGGTAGTAGTAGCATTGTAAGTGCCGAAAGCATCCTTTGTTTGACCATCCACATTCATCGTATGTTTTTGAGACTGTCTTCCTCCCACTTCTCATTAAACGGGTTTCCTACTGGCCATTGCTGTCGCCCATGGCCTTCTCATCCCCCGATGAATGCGCCGATGGCAAAGGGAAGAGCCCGCCGAGTAAGACCAAAAGGTCCAGGAAAGTTCAGTTGGCCGCCAATGCAGCAAAGGTAAGATAAGACGCAGAGTTTGTCCAGACACGTCACATTCATGTCTGTACGATGCGATGCGCCCTCGCACGTCCTCCGTGATGGCAGCTTTTGGCGGCTCACGCGCAAACAGGCGGACCTGTTCACCTGTGAACATCGCCGAATCATGGAAAGGTATCTCATCCGCAAAGTTGGTTCTTGGCCCAGTCAGGAAGAGAAAGCGCTGCAAAAGTCAGAACGACGCACGGAAAGACAAGCCCATGTCAAGGACACGGTGTTGTTTGGCGGCTTGCTGCTCGATCATCTGTCGCATTGGCATCCGTGCCGCGAGGGAATTGAGCTTGAACTGAACGCACCGAGTCTGGAAGATGCCTGGTCGCTTCTTCAGCTCAGCGGTACTTGTAAAGCGGGCGCTCGCTGCTTCCACTCGGCTGGGCTGCAAGCCCTGGTGCACCATCTCAGCAAAGTCAAACGGTGCTTAATGAGGCACACGGCCCGCTTGGAGGAGATCCTGCTGAACTGGCTGCAGATCGCCGACCGGACACTGACGGAATGGCCCCAGTTCTGATCCGCACCAGCACGTGCCGCGAGAGCACTTCGCATGTGGCGCGCCGAGCAACAAATACAGAAACAAACACTCGCCGCCTATTTGAATTGTCCCGGCCCGTTTCATTGCAGCCGTCGCCATGAAGTGCGCCGAAGACCCGAACCGACAAAAGAGAGGAAAGATCGCAAGCGCAATCTCGCCATTGTACTCAAGACCTCGCAAGAGCCTGTCTCGCGCCCCAAGGTTGACACTTGCACGACAATCGCCGCGATCATTGCGGCTCAAGAGACACCAGCGAAAAGCTAGCAGACTATCGCCAAACGATCCCCCCCCTTCCAGCTTCCCGTCTCGTCAAGCATAGTCTCGAATTTCGGAAGAACCGAGCGAACCTTCTCTGTGCGTCTACTATCTACATCAAATTCAGCATTATTACATCATCCATGTATGCTGCATCAACCTCGCGACGATGATACTCGTCGCTGTGATTTTGGATGATGATGGCAGATGTAGGGTGTACAAGCGATGGCGATGGTGTTCTACAAGAAACAAACGTTTGCGCACGATCTGGTTTATCCCGAATCGGAATGACGATCGTGATGCCGGTATTGGCAACTTTTGCATACCGCCAATTACCTGCCCGCCCTGCCCCTCCCCCTCCCTCTTCCCTTTCGGTTTCCCGCCCAACCTGCTTCGGCATATGTCTGCATCGACTGAGCAAAACCTATTCTTGCGCCTGGTGTTCCACAATAAAAAAACGTTTGCGTGTGATCTCGTTTATCCCGCATCGGAATGGTGATCGCGATACTGGTATTTGCAACTTGTCCACACTGCGAATTACGCGCCCGCCCTGCCCCCCCCCCCCCCCTCGCTCCTCCTCTCCCGACATGCTTCGGTCTATAAGTTTGCATCGACAGAGCAAAACCCGTTTTTGCGCCTGGTATTCCACAAGAAACAAACGTTTGCACACGATTTTGTTCATCCCGCATCGGAATGACGATCGTGATACTGGTATTTGCAACTTGTGCACACCACCAATTACGCGCCCGCCCTGCCCCCCCCCATAGCCCCAGCCTCAGGACGTGAACTTGTTATGCGACTTGAAAGACACAATGATGCTACTGGTATCTGCAAGTTTCTCGACGGATTCGTGGTTTCCGGGGATCGGCAGGGGTCCCGCCTGGAGGCCCCCCCGTGCCTCCTGCTATGGATGCCTCTGGGTCGGTGGCCCGCCCCTGCCTCCTGCTGTGGATGCCTCTGGGTCGGTGGCCCGGCCCCTCCCTCCTGCTGTGGATACCACTGGGTCGGTGGCCCGGCCCCTGCCTCCTGCTGTGGATGCCCCTGGGTCGGTGGCCGGGCCCTTGCCTCCTGCTGTGGATGCCTCTGGGTGGGTGGGGGACCTCGAGATCGGCCCTCCGGCCTAATAAAAACGCTATTCTATGAACAGAATTTGTCACCCAAAACACCCACCCCAAAATCCAGGAAATTTGGCTTTAAGTTTAGCAAACCCCCATTCAAGGTTTATTAATAAGGTTTTTCCAAACCCTATGGTTTAGCAAGGGTTTAGCAAACCCTAGGGTTTAGCAAACACCCATTCAAGGTTTATTAACTAATTTAGGGTTTAGCAAACCCTAGGGTTTAGCAAACCCCCATTCAGGGTTTATAAAGGTTTATTTAAGGTTTAGCAACCCTAGAGTTCAGCAAACCCCCATTCAGGGTTTATTAAACCCTAGTTCAGGGTTTAACAAACCCTAGGGTTTAGCAAACCCCCATTCAGGGTTTATTAACGTAATTTAGGGTTTGGCAAACCCTAGGGTTTAGAAAACCCCCATGCAGGGTACAGGACCTGAAGGGTTGTCCTAAACCCTGCAGGATCTGAAGGGTTTCCTTGAACCCTTCAGGACCTGTTTGTATTTTAGGCCCAGAATGGGGGGGACCTCGAGATCGGCCCTCCGGCCTAATAAAAACGCTATTCTATGAACAGAATTTGTCACCCAAAACACCCACCCCAAAATCCAGGAAATTTGGCTTTAAGTTTAGCAAACCCCCATTCAAGGTTTATTAATAAGGTTTTTCCAAACCCTATGGTTTAGCAAGGGTTTAGCAAACCCTAGGGTTTAGCAAACACCCATTCAAGGTTTATTAACTAATTTAGGGTTTAGCAAACCCTAGGGTTTAGCAAACCCCCATTCAGGGTTTATAAAGGTTTATTTAAGGTTTAGCAACCCTAGAGTTCAGCAAACCCCCATTCAGGGTTTATTAAACCCTAGTTCAGGGTTTAACAAACCCTAGGGTTTAGCAAACCCCCATTCAGGGTTTATTAACGTAATTTAGGGTTCGGCAAACCCTAGGGTTTAGAAACCCCCCATGCAGGGTACAGGACCTGAAGGGTTGTCCTAAACCCTGCAGGATCTGAAGGGTTTCCTTGAACCCTTCAGGACCTGTTTGTATTTTAGGCCCAGAATGGGGGGGACCTCGAGATCGGCCCTCCGGCCTAATAAAAACGCTATTCTATGAACAGAATTTGTCACCCAAAACACCCACCCCAAAATCCAGGAAATTTGGCTTGAAGTTTAGCAAACATTCAAGGTTTATTAATAAGGTTTTTCCAAACCCTGTGGTTTAGCAAACACACATGCAAGGTTTATTAACTAATTTAGGGTTTAGCAAACCCTAGGGTTTAGCAAACACCCATGCAGAGTTTATTAACTAATTTAGGATTTAGCAAACCCTAGGGTTTAGCAAACCTCCATTCAGGGTTTATTAATTCTTAATTTAATGTTTAGCAAACCCTAAGGTTTATTTAGGGTTTACCAACCCTAGAGTTCAGCAAACCCCCATTCAGGGTTTATTAAACCCTAATTCAGGGTTCAACAAACCCTAGGGTTTAGCAAACCCCCATTCAAGGTTTATTAACGTAATTTAGGGTTTAGCAAACCCTAGGGTTTAGCAAACCCCCATGCAGGGTTTATTTAACTCTAATTTAGGGTTTAGCAAACCCTAGGGTTTAGCAAGCCCCCATTCAGGGTTAATTACCGAAAATTCAGGACCCGGAAACCCCCCAAAGCCCCCAAGAACCCAACACCCGATCCAAAAACCTAGAACCCTAGCCACCGAAACCCCAAAAAAACTTCGCGAACTCAAAAAAACCTCCAAAAACCCAAAAAAAACCTCAAAAAACCCAAAAAAAACCTCCGAAAACCCAAAAAAAACCCCCCAGTTTAATATTCTCAAAAACGCACCCCGCACACGAAGCAAGCTCAATAAACCCTAAACCCTAAACCCTAAACCCTAAACCCTAAACCCTAAACCCTAAACCCTAAACCCTAAACCCTCTCTTTCATATGTATATTTAAACCCTGTAAGGGATTTTGGCCTTTTCGGGCCCAACCCTGTAGCCGATTTTGGCCTTTTCGAGCAACCCTGTCGGGGATTTTGGCCTTTTCCGACCAACCCTGTCGGGGATTTTGGCCTTTTCTGACCAATCCTGTAGCCGATTTTGGCCTTTTCCGACCAACCCTGTAGCCGATTTTGGCCTTTTCGACCAACCCTGTAGGGGATTTTGGCCTTTTCTGACCAACCCTGTAGGGGATTTTGGCCTTTTCCGACCAACCCTGTCGAGGATTTTGGCCTTTTCGACCAACCCTGTAGGCGATTTTGGCCTTTTCGACCAACCCTGTAGGGGATTTTGGCCTTTTCCGACCAACCCTGTAGGGGATTTTGGCCTTTTCCGACCAACCCTGTCGAGGATTTTGGCCTTTTCGACCAACCCTGTAGGCGATTTTGGCCTTTTCGACCAACCCTGTAGGGGATTTTGGCCTTTTCCACCAACCCTGTAGGGGATTTTGGCCTTTTCCGACCAACCCTGTCGAGGATTTTGGCCTTTTCGACCAACCCTGTAGGCGATTTTGGCCTTTTCGACCAACCCTGTAGGGGATTTTGGCCTTTTCGACCAACCCTGTAGGGGATTTTGGCCTTTTCCGACCAACCCTGTAGGCGATTTTGGCCTTTTCGACCAACCCTGTAGGGGATTTTGGCCTTTTCGACCAACCCTGTCGGGGATTTTCGACCAACCCTGTAGGCGATTTTGGCCTTTTCTTTGCTTTACTTAACACCGGAACGAACAACGGTGATGAGGAGTACAAGCTGTGAAAAAAAAATACTCTGTATTTTCTTAATGTTCGGGGATTCTTTGGGCGGGTGGGTTTTTGTCTAAGAATGTAAGCTTGACTAGAAACTGCTCGACCCAGAGCTGCTGAACCCTAAACCCTAAACCCTAAACCCTAAACCCTAAACCCTAAACCCTAAACCCTAAACCCTAAACCCTCAAGAGCAGGATAAATAGAAATTGTGTGATTTTCGTTTCGAGTTGCATCTACGCTAGCCCACACAAGGCCCGGCCCAGGCCACACCTTCTTTAGTATGCAATCCCATACGTGGTGGCCACCCCGCTCCTTTCCTTGCCGCCCCTCGCCCCCTGCCCCCATTCTCCCCATCCTCCCCCCCCACCCACTTGCAGGGCTGCAGTTTCCACTTTCATCGTGGCACAGCTCCTGAAGCAGGCTGTCCTGCCGAGTGCAAAGTGTGCGTGATTGCCAGAGTTATGCTGAGCTGCTTTCCTGAGCTTGACGGTTTTACCTCATCAGCTGAGTTTGTTCGCAGCAGCCGAGTGCAAAGCAACAGCCCACAGCCGCACCCGCCCCGGCCCAGCCCACACCCGGCGCAGGGTCCAGCCCACACCCCAGCGACCCGGCCCCAGCCCACACCCAGGAGGGCCCAGCCCACACTCGGGAGACCACCCAGCCCACACCCGGCCCAGCCCAGCCCACACCCGGACCAGCCGGCACACAGCCTCCAGGCCACACCTTCTTTAGTATGCAATTCCACGTGCCCGATGAATTCAGGCCGCACCTTCTTTAGTATGCCATCCTCCTGTGATGGCTGGCTACACCCTTTGCAAGACACTCTGCGTGAACAAATACAAGCTTAGTGTTTCACCTCCCGAGCTTTCAGCCCCAGCACAGGAAAACAAGGCCGCTTCTTTCTTAGCGTCCCAGGAATCCAGGCCGCACCTTCTCTCCAGGTTTCACCCACACTGAGTGCACTCGATCAAGAGCTCTAGGTTTCAGAGAACTCCAAGTTTCACCTACTTGGTGCCTCGTGGAAAGCTCCAGGTTTCACCTACTCCAAGAGTTGTCGAGAGCTCCAGGTTTCACCTACTCTGGACACTCTCCAGAGCTCCAGGTTTCACTTGCTCTCGGTGCACTCGATCAAGAGCTCCAGATTTCAGAGGGCTCCGCGTTTCACTTACTTTGTGCCTCTTGGAAAGCTGCAGGTTTCACTTACTCTGAGCGTTTTCGGGAGCTCCAAGGTTTCCCCTACTCCGAGCCTCCTCGAGAGCTCCAGGTTTCACGTACTGTGGGTGCACTCGATCGAGAGCTCCAAGTTTCAGAGAGCTCCAGTTTTCACTTACTTTGTGCCTCTTGGAAAGCTCCAGGTTTCACTTACTCTGAGTCAAGAGCTCCAGGTTTCACTTCCTCTGCTGGGTGCACTCGATCAAGAGCTCCAGGTTTCAGAAAGCTCCATGTTTCACTTACTTTGCGCCTCTTGGAAAGCTCCAGGTTTCACTTAGTCCGAGTGTCTTCGAGCTCCAGGTTTCACTTACTCTGAGCCCTCTCGAGAGCTCCAGGTTTCACTTACTCTGGGTGCACTCGATCAAGAGCTCCAGGTTTCAGAGAGCTCCATGTTTCACTTACTTTGTGCCTCTTGGAAAGCTCCAGGTTTCACTTACTCCGAGTGTCTTCGAGCTCCAGGTTTCACTTGCTCTGAGCCCTCTCGAGAGCTCCAGGGTGCACTCGATCAAGAGCTCCAGGTTTCCCTAGTCTGGGCCCCTAGTTGCAAGGCGGGGTGCGGGGTGGGGGGTAGGGGGTGGGTGGAGGTAGGGTAGGGGGGTAGGGGGGGGGGGTGAGGGGGGGGGGAGGGTAGGGGAGGGTAGGAGGGGTAGGGGTGGGGTAGGCAGGGGCAGGTTTAGTGGGGGTGGGAGGAGGGCAGGCGGGAGAAGCGGCGGAGCAGAGGGGGTGCATGGGCAGTCTGGGGGGGGGGGGTACAGGGCAGACCTTGTTGGGGTTGGAAAGCTAGAAAATTGACACTACTCCCTTCCAAAAATCCCCACCCCTGGACCTACCGACCCTGCCAAAGGTTTAGTGGACTGATTCCCTCGACACGTCTGGGCCTTTGTCAAGAACCAAAGAACATACTCTGAGCTTACATTGGCAGCCCTCTTTTTTTTTCAGGTGAGGTTTCACTTACATCAGGCCCCTTCGAGAGCTCCGGGTTTCACCTACATTGGCCGACCCCGGGAGCCCCACATTGAGCGCCCTCAAGACCTCCAGGTTTCACCTACATCTCGTGCGCCCTCGAGAGCTCCAAAGACCAGGCCACACCTTCTTTAGCGTAGCTTTGCAGCCCGGGCAGTGTCGTTGCATGTCAGATAGATTGTAGACTGCAGACAAAGATTCGGTGTATGAAGGTAGTCGTGATTACGCAGATTGGTTTGCCCGGCAGAGAGCGAACAAACGACCACTGACATGCCTGATACTGTGATACTTGATCGCAGCCGTGCGGATACAACCTAGCTGAGTTTAGGAACCGCATTTTCGCAATTCGTTACGATGGCGCCTTGTCACCGGTGCGGCTGGCCACGAAGGGGCCGAGGACAAGGATGGTGCAGCAATCCGCAGTGCCGCCAAGCCGAGAAAGAGGAGAACCTCCGCCGGAAGAGCGAGGAGAAGAGTGCTCGACAGCAGCAACGTGCAGCACAGGGAGCAGGTAGCCGTGGCCCGATGCCCGGCCGTGGCGGTCGCCCGGAAGAAGAAGACAGCACTCGGGCCCAGAGGCGCGATTCGCAGGCCGAGCGGGCCGAGGCGGGAGCAGGCAGCCGCGGGCGTCTACTGGTTGCAGGAAGCACACGTGCACAAAGGCAAGAACTGCAGGCCGAGCGGGCCGAGGAGGGAGCAGGCAGCCGCGGGCGTCTACCGGTTGCAGGAAGCACACGTGCACAAAGGCAAGAACTGCAGGCCGAGCGGGCCGAGGAGGGAGCAGGCAGCCGCGGGCGTCTACCGGTTGCAGGAAGCACACGTGCACAAAGGCAAGAACTGCAGGCCGAGCGGGCCGAAGCGGGAGCAGGCAGCCGCGGGCGTCTACCGGTTGCAGGAAGCACACGTGCACAAAGGCAAGAACTACAGGCCGAGCGGGCCGAGGAGGGACTGGGCGGACGGGGACCAAGACCCATCGCCACCGAGGCGGAGCAACGAGGCTACCCGTTCCCGGACGAGGAGACCTTGAGTCCGGAACAAGTACAAGAGCGGTACCTGGCCTTCACTCGCAGTTGGCGAAGGTTTGGCTTGTCCAGACTTTGTGCGGCTTGCCGCACGCTCGCCCCAGCGAAACATTGCAGGAAGAGCGGAGCCTCAGGACAGATGCTTTGCAGGAACTGCCGCGAGAAGAACACCAAGTTCCCGTTGCCGGTCCTGCCGCCCATCCCCGAAGCGCTGCAACAACTCCAGCCCATCGAGCAGCACCTCATCGCCATGGCCCGGATCTCCCAAGTCTTGCTGGACAAGCTCCCTGCTGGCGGCCCAAGTGCCCAGTGGGGTCGAATGTACGCGGTGCTGGTGGACGACCCTTTCATTTGCGACGTCCTGGAGGGAGCCACGCTCGCGGAAGACGGCACCGTCCTGGTGGAGGGCGTGCAAGGACGGATGGCTTCCCCAGCGCGTCTGGACTGCCTTCACAAAGCGCTGCGGGAGCTGAAAGCCAAGCACCGCCTGTACAAGGCAAATCCGGCGGTGGATGGAGCCCTCGCAAAAATGGAAGCGATCCTGGCCGGGACCCGGCCATCATCGGGCAGCGCAATAGCGCTCGCAAACCACGCTACCTCCCAAGGGCGCCAAACGGAGGAGTTCGGTGGCTCACACTCCTCGGCCTTGGGAGACAGTGCGCACACACCAGATGAGGAGACGGAAGCACGGGAGCAAGAAGGCACGCTGGAGATGACATACCTCATTCCTAAAGAGTTGCATGCGCCCAGACCACAGAAAGCGGATTTGCAGAAGGCCCGCAGCATTGCAGCGCTCAGCGATGACATGGACGTGAAGTTCTTCCCGCATTTGTTTCCTGCCGGCACGGGTGGATGGCAGAATGGCTATGGGAGCATGTCGCAGAACGCGCGCAAACGCCTCCTGGGTCTGGATCCGCGCTTCGAGGCATCGCCGGCCTACATCATGTGGCTCCTGGAAATGCACATCAAGAAGCGCCTCTCGGGCAACATCAACGTGAGGATCGGTGGCCAGGCTCCAAACGGGAAGAGCAAATACCAAGAAGGCAGAGGTCAAGTCTTCACGGCCCTGAGGGACATCCCGGGGACGAGCTCGTACGTCTTCGCTAAGAAGGGCGTGGCGCTGAACATGTACGAGCAACTGGGCACGCCCAAGTTCTTCATGACGCTCTCCTGCCACGCCCGACAGCCTGACATCCTGATCGCAGTCATCATGGCTCGGCTGCTGCGGCTGCGCCCCGAGTGTCAGCCCCAAGAGCTCGAGCGCGAAGCGGCGCAAATCCTGCAGTGCTACCAAGCCGACAAGAAGTTCACTTGGGACGGCCTGTCGCCAAACCAGCTCTGCAATCAGTACCCCGCCATCGTGGCACGACAGTTCATGCACCAGCTGACCCAGCTGATGCATTGGCTTTCCACCGAGCATGGCGCAAGCAGCCGCATGGACGAAAGTGCAGATGCTCAGGATGAGCCAGAAGGCGTGCTCGAGCAAGACTTCATCCAGGCGCCAGCTGCCGACTCCGCAGGCCAGCATCGTGGGGTCCGCAAAGAGGACCCGCCGTTCCGAGTCGTGGACTACCTCATCCGCATCGAATGGCAGAAGAGGGGCTACCCACATGCTCACATCCTTCTCTGGGTGGTGGAGTGGGAGAGCAAGACCAAGCAGAAGCCCGACGACAAGATGAAGGCGGCTCCCCAAGGCGAGGAAACAGGAGTAGAGGCGCAAGGCCCAGATTGGTCGGATGATGAAGCGATGAAAGACTTCGTTCCCACCCGTGCAGAGGAGTGGAGCGACAAGTACATCACCACCAAGGGTCCGCTTAGCTGGCGCCGATCCACGAAAGTCTCGGGTCGCGACAAGGAGCTCAATGCACAGCTGGCCGAATTATTGGTGCACAAGCACACCGAGTATTGCGGCATTAAGACTCACGGTGCCTGCCGCTTCGGCTTTCCGCACAATCCCGAACCGTGTACTCGGCGCCGCAGCTCCCAAGAAAAGTATGCCAACAGCCGCTGGAAGAGCAGCCTCGCCACAAGGCGAGCAGAGTGCGACAAAGGCATGGGCCAGTACAACATCAAGATCCTGCGGCGGTGGCGGGCCAGCATGGACCTGCAGGTGATATGCGAGCTGACCAGCGCCAGCCGCTATATCCTGGGCTATGCCTTGAAATCGGAGCAGGACCAGGAGGCACAGCGGCGCGTGGAGAGCATTGTTGCCAGGCTCACCTCAAGCAGCGTGGCGGACGCGAGCCTCAGCAACCAGCAGATCTACAAGGCGGCGCACGCAGCAGTGCAAGGCAGAACCACTTCCACTTTTGAGGCGTGCCACCTGCTGCTGGGCTTCCCCGTCGTCCAGTTTTCCCGAGACAACGAGTGGATCCAGGTGGGACCTCCCGAGACATGGACCCTGTCGGTGCCACAATACGACGAGAGCGCTGCCCTGCAACGGCCCGACAGCTACCGCCGCACCAAGGTTGTTCGTGATGGACACATGCCAGTGGCACAGCGCTGGTATCGGGAGATGCAGAAGGCGTTCAGCGAGGAAGAGGTGGACGTTCCCGTGGAGGGCGGCAAGCCTACCGCCTGTCAATTTCGGGAGCTGAACTTCCTGGATTTCTGCGCGGCCTTCAGGTTCATCGGGGTAGAGTTCCCGCAAGCACGGAAGCGTCCGGCCATCGTCGGCTACCGCAACTTCAGCCCCGACCAGGAGCCGGAAGCCTTCTATTATTCCCGGCTCATGTTGTACACCGTTTGGAAAGACCCGGGAGATTGGCTGCGAGAAGAAGACGGCGGGAGCCACGCCGCGGCGTTTCGGCGCCTCGCCAAAGACCTGGACGGCAACCCTGACTTCCTCCGATCGAGATGCTTCCCTCAGATGGACGGGACGGTGAACGCTGCTCGGAAGCTGCAGGCCGTCCAAGCGACCATGTACATGAGAACAAGGGTACATCAGGGACATTCAATAGACGGGTGGGCCAGCAGCAAGGTGGCGCAGGACAACTACGAGGATTCTCTCAAGATCCTGGAAGCATTGAAGCGGCGGCACGGCGACGACATCGAGTTCGATGCCCCGGAGCACGTCCCGACAGGGGCCGCCGGAGATGCTTTCGCGCCAGGTGAAGAAGGCGAGGAATCTTTCGATTTGCTCACGGTCGAGAATCCAAGCCCGGAGACGCAGCATCAACGTCGGGCCATGGAATACATCATCCAATCCACTTTGAAGCCAAGTTCCAAAGACGCTACCGATCCTGAACGCCTTCACATGCTGTTGCATGGGCCGGGAGGCTGTGGCAAATCCGTCGTTGTGCGGGCGTCGGCCCACATGCTCCGACAGAGCGGCATCGGGGTGATCATCGCAGCGCCGACAGGGGTCGCAGCGTGGAACATCAATGGCGTCACCCTCCACTCCTGCTGCCTGCTGCCTGTTGTCAACAAGAGCTATGGAAAAGCTTGCGACCTGCCGCTGCCATCGGGCCCACAGCTTGCGGCGCTCCAGAACATCTGGAAGCTGGTCTCCGTGCTCTTCGTGGACGAGATGAGTTTCGTTTCCTCCTACATGCTAGAGCGCCTGGATCAGCACCTCCGTCTGGCGAAGAACATGGCCTACATTCCGTTTGGAGGCGTACACCTTGTCTTGTCCGGGGATCTGTTTCAGCTGCCACCGCCAGGTGGCCTGCCTCCCTTCGCCAGTCATCTGTGGCTGCTCTTTCAACTCTGCGAGCTGGAAGGCAATCACCGCGCCTCCAAGGATCCGAAATGGGCAGCCCTGCTAGCGCGGATTCGCGTTGGGAAGCACACGGAAGAAGACGAGAAGGAGCTACAGTCCATGGTGGTCAAGCCGAAGGATGCCAAGCAGCCTGCGGCCAAGGCAATATACCTCTATCCCACGCGCCGCGCGGTCGCAGAGAGCAACTGCAGCTACATGGAGGAGCACATCAGGATGACTGGCGTTCGTCTCTACGAGTGTCCCTCACTGGACACCAACATCAAGACCGGAGCGCCGCTGCCCGCGGAAGTGGTCTGGGCCGACCCGGAGAATACGGGTGGCTTGGAGGCTTTGCTGAAGATTGCAGTCGGCGTGAGAGTCATGCTCCGGCACAACATCGACGTGCAGGACGGCCTGGTGAACGGAGCCTGCGGCTTCGTGGAGCAAATCGATGCAGACGAGGAAACCAACGAGGTGGATTGCATCTGGATCGCCTTCGAGAAGATCCGTGACTGCAGATAGACAACAGTTACATACTAAGCCTTCCCTGTCGCATGGACACCGAACGTTCTGTCCTGCTTGCAGGTATTGATTTCCCTGTTGCATGGACACCACATGTTCTATCCTGCTTGCAGGTGTTGGTCTCTGTTCCCAAGCTGCCTGGTTCCGGCTCCTTGGCGCCAGAAAGACGAAGGGTCAATGCAAGGTGAAGCCCCCAGCCAAGCCACGCCCAAGTGGCTAGTCCAACCTCGTAGCCCAGCCACCCAGCTCAGCCCAGCCCAAAACCCACCAGGTTCAAACTTGCAGAGCAACAACTTAAACCCTGCCAAAACTTTCGCTCAAAGTCCCAAAATCAAAACGCCAAAGCAAAGAAGCAAGCCCGGTCAAAACTTTCGTTCAAAACCCCAGACTCCAGCCCAATCCGGCCCCGACCCCAGCCAGGCCCGACCCCAGGCCAGCCCACTCCCAAAATCAAAACACCAAAGCAAAACCGTCGCTCAAACCCCGGACTCAGGTCCCGGCCTCAGCCAGCCCACCCGAGCCCAGCCCACTCCCAAAATCAAAACACCAAAGTAAAAAACGAAACTTTCGCTCAAAAGTCGCTCAAAATTCGCTCAAAATTCGCTCAAAATTCGCTCAAAACCCCGGACCCAAACCCTATACAATTTCTATAAACCCAAAACCTAAACCCTAAACCCTAAACCCTAAACCCTAAACCCTAAACCCTAAACCCCAAAACCCTAAACCCCTAAACCCTAAACCCTAAACCCTAAACCCTAAACCCTAAACCCTAAACCCTAAACCCTAAACCCTAAACCCTAAACCCTAAACCCTAAACCCTAAACCCTCAAGAGCAGGATAAATAGAAATTGTGTGATTTTCGTTTCGAGTTGCATCTACGCTAGCCCACACAAGGCCCGGCCCAGGCCACACCTTCTTTAGTATGCAATCCCATACGTGGTGGCCCCCCCGCTCCTTTCCTTGCCGCCCCTCGCCCCCTGCCCCCATTCTCCCCATCCTCCCCCCCCCACCCACTTGCAGGGCTGCAGTTTCCACTTTCATCGTGGCACAGCTCCTGAAGCAGGCTGTCCTGCAGAGTGCAAAGTGTGCGTGATTGCCAGAGTTATGCTGAGCTGCTTTCCTGAGCTTGACGGTTTTACCTCATCAGCTGAGTTTGTTCGCAGCAGCCGAGTGCAAAGCAACAGCCCACAGCCGCACCCGCCCCGGCCCAGCCCACACCCGGCGCAGGGTCCAGCCCACACCCCAGCCACCCGGCCCCAGCCCACACCCAGGAGGGCCCAGCCCACACTCGGGAGACCACCCAGCCCACACCCGGCCCAGCCCAGCCCACACCCGGACCAGCCGGCACACAGCCTCCAGGCCACACCTTCTTTAGTATGCAATTCCACGTGCCCGATGAATTCAGGCCGCACCTTCTTTAGTATGCCATCCTCCTGTAATGGCTGGCTACACCCTTTGCAAGACACTCTGCGTGAAAAAATACAAGCTTAGTGTTTCACCTCCCGAGCTTTCAGCCCCAGCACAGGAAAACAAGGCCGCTTCTTTCTTAGCGTCCCAGGAATCCAGGCCGCACCTTCTCTCCAGGTTTCACCCACACTGAGTGCACTCGATCAAGAGCTCTAGGTTTCAGAGAACTCCAAGTTTCACCTACTTGGTGCCTCGTGGAAAGCTCCAGGTTTCACCTACTCCAAGAGTTGTCGAGAGCTCCAGGTTTCACCTACTCTGGACACTCTCCAGAGCTCCAGGTTTCACTTGCTCTCGGTGCACTCGATCAAGAGCTCCAGATTTCAGAGGGATCCGCGTTTCACTTACTTTGTGCCTCTTGGAAAGCTGCAGGTTTCACTTACTCTGAGCGTTTTCGGGAGCTCCAAGGTTTCACCTACTCCGAGCCTCCTCGAGAGCTCCAGGTTTCACGTACTGTGGGTGCACTCGATCAAGAGCTCCAAGTTTCAGAGAGCTCCAGTTTTCACTTACTTTGTGCCTCTTGGAAAGCTCCAGGTTTCACTTACTCTGAGTCAAGAGCTCCAGGTTTCACTTACTCTGGGTGCACTCGATCAAGAGCTCCAGGTTTCAGAAAGCTCCATGTTTCACTTACTTTGCGCCTCTTGGAAAGCTCCAGGTTTCACTTAGTCCGAGTGTCTTCGAGCTCCAGGTTTCACTTACTCTGAGCCCTCTCGAGAGCTCCAGGTTTCACTTACTCTGGGTGCACTCGATCAAGAGCTCCAGGTTTCAGAGAGCTCCATGTTTCACTTACTTTGTGCCTCTTGGAAAGCTCCAGGTTTCACTTACTCCGAGTGTCTTCGAGCTCCAGGTTTCACTTGCTCTGAGCCCTCTCGAGAGCTCCAGGGTGCACTCGATCAAGAGCTCCAGGTTTCCCTAGTCTGGGCCCCTAGTTGCAAGGCGGGGTGCGGGGTGGGGGGTAGGGGGTGGGTGGAGGTAGGGTAGGGGGGTAGGGGGGGGGGGTGAGGGGGGGGGGAGGGTAGGGGAGGGTAGGAGGGGTAGGGGTGGGGTAGGCAGGGGCAGGTTTAGTGGGGGTGGGAGGAGGGCAGGCGGGAGAAGCGGCGGAGCAGAGGGGGTGCATGGGCAGTCTGGGGGGGGGGGGTACAGGGCAGACCTTGTTGGGGTTGGAAAGCTAGAAAATTGACACTACTCCCTTCCAAAAATCCCCACCCCTGGACCTACCGACCCTGCCAAAGGTTTAGTGGACTGATTCCCTCGACACGTCTGGGCCTTTGTCAAGAACCAAAGAACATACTCTGAGCTTACATTGGCAGCCCTCTTTTTTTTTCAGGTGAGGTTTCACTTACATCAGGCCCCTTCGAGAGCTCCGGGTTTCACCTACATTGGCCGACCCCGGGAGCCCCACATTGAGCGCCCTCAAGACCTCCAGGTTTCACCTACATCTCGTGCGCCCTCGAGAGCTCCAAAGACCAGGCCACACCTTCTTTAGCGTAGCTTTGCAGCCCGGGCAGTGTCGTTGCATGTCAGATAGATTGTAGACTGCAGACAAAGATTCGGTGTATGAAGGTAGTCGTGATTACGCAGATTGGTTTGCCCGGCAGAGAGCGAACAAACGACCACTGACATGCCTGATACTGTGATACTTGATCGCAGCCGTGCGGATACAACCTAGCTGAGTTTAGGAACCGCATTTTCGCAATTCGTTACGATGGCGCCTTGTCACCGGTGCGGCTGGCCACGAAGGGGCCGAGGACAAGGATGGTGCAGCAATCCGCAGTGCCGCCAAGCCGAGAAAGAGGAGAACCTCCGCCGGAAGAGCGAGGAGAAGAGTGCTCGACAGCAGCAACGTGCAGCACAGGGAGCAGGTAGCCGTGGCCCGATGCCCGGCCGTGGCGGTCGCCCGGAAGAAGAAGACAGCACTCGGGCCCAGAGGCGCGATTCGCAGGCCGAGCGGGCCGAGGCGGGAGCAGGCAGCCGCGGGCGTCTACTGGTTGCAGGAAGCACACGTGCACAAAGGCAAGAACTGCAGGCCGAGCGGGCCGAGGAGGGAGCAGGCAGCCGCGGGCGTCTACCGGTTGCAGGAAGCACACGTGCACAAAGGCAAGAACTGCAGGCCGAGCGGGCCGAGGAGGGAGCAGGCAGCCGCGGGCGTCTACCGGTTGCAGGAAGCACACGTGCACAAAGGCAAGAACTGCAGGCCGAGCGGGCCGAAGCGGGAGCAGGCAGCCGCGGGCGTCTACCGGTTGCAGGAAGCACACGTGCACAAAGGCAAGAACTACAGGCCGAGCGGGCCGAGGAGGGACTGGGCGGACGGGGACCAAGACCCATCGCCACCGAGGCGGAGCAACGAGGCTACCCGTTCCCGGACGAGGAGACCTTGAGTCCGGAACAAGTACAAGAGCGGTACCTGGCCTTCACTCGCAGTTGGGGAAGGTTTGGCTTGTCCAGACTTTGTGCGGCTTGCCGCACGCTCGCCCCAGCGAAACATTGCAGGAAGAGCGGAGCCTCAGGACAGATGCTTTGCAGGAACTGCCGCGAGAAGAACACCAAGTTCCTGTTGCCGGTCCTGCCGCCCATCCCCGAAGCGCTGCAACAACTCCAGCCCATCGAGCAGCACCTCATCGCCATGGCCCGGATTTCCCAAGTCTTGCTGGACAAGCTCCCTGCTGGCGGCCCAAGTGCCCAGTGGGGTCGAATGTACGCGGTGCTGGTGGACGACCCTTTCATTTGCGACGTCCTGGAGGGAGCCACGCTCGAGGAAGACGGCACCGTCCTGGTGGAGGGCGTGCAAGGACGGATGGCTTCCCCAGCGCGTCTGGACTGCCTTCACAAAGCGCTGCGGGAGCTGAAAGCCCAGCACCGCCTGTACAAGGCAAATCCGGCGGTGGATGGAGCCCTCGCAAAAATGGAAGCGATCCTGGCCGGGACCCGGCCATCATCGGGCAGCGCAATAGCGCTCGCAAACCACGCTACCTCCCAAGGGCGCCAAACGGAGGAGTTCGGTGGCTCACACTCCTCGGCCTTGGGAGACAGTGCGCACACACCAGATGAGGAGACGGAAGCACGGGAGCAAGAAGGCACGCTGGAGATGACATACCTCATTCCTAAAGAGTTGCATGCGCCCAGACCACAGAAAGCGGATTTGCAGAAGGCCCGCAGCATTGCAGCGCTCAGCGATGACATGGACGTGAAGTTCTTCCCGCATTTGTTTCCTGCCGGCACGGGTGGATGGCAGAATGGCTATGGGAGCATGTCGCAGTACGCGCGCAAACGCCTCCTGGGTCTGGATCCGCGCTTCGAGGCATCGCCGGCCTACATCATGTGGCTCCTGGAAATGCACATCAAGAAGCGCCTCTCGGGCAACATCAACGTGAGGATCGGTGGCCAGCCTCCAAACGGGAAGAGCAAATACCAAGAAGGCAGAGGTCAAGTCTTCACGGCCCTGAGGGACATCCCGGGGACGAGCTCGTACGTCTTCGCTAAGAAGGGCGTGGCGCTGAACATGTACGAGCAACTGGGCACGCCCAAGTTCTTCATGACGCTCTCCTGCCACGCCCGACAGCCTGACATCCTGATCGCAGTCATCATGGCTCGGCTGCTGCGGCTGCGCCCCGAGTGTCAGCCCCAAGAGCTCGAGCGCGAAGCGGCGCAAATCCTGCAGTGCTACCAAGCCGACAAGAAGTTCACTTGGGACGGCCTGTCGCCAAACCAGCTCTGCAATCAGTACCCCGCCATCGTGGCACGACAGTTCATGCACCAGCTGACCCAGCTGATGCATTGGCTTTCCACCGAGCATGGCGCAAGCAGCCGCATGGACGAAAGTGCAGATGCTCAGGATGAGCCAGAAGGCGTGCTCGAGCAAGACTTCATCCAGGCGCCAGCTGCCGACTCCGCAAGCCAGCATCGTGGGGTCCGCAAAGAGGACCCGCCGTTCCGAGTCGTGGACTACCTCATCCGCATCGAATGGCAGAAGAGGGGCTACCCACATGCTCACATCCTTCTCTGGGTGGTGGAGTGGGAGAGCAAGACCAAGCAGAAGCCCGACGACAAGATGAAGGCGGCTCCCCAAGGCGAGGAAACAGGAGTAGAGGCGCAAGGCCCAGATTGGTCGGATGATGAAGCGATGAAAGACTTCGTTCCCACCCGTGCAGAGGAGTGGAGCGACAAGTACATCACCACCAAGGGTCCGCTTAGCTGGCGCCGATCCACGAAAGTCTCGGGTCGCGACAAGGAGCTCAATGCACAGCTGGCCGAATTATTGGTGCACAAGCACACCGAGTATTGCGGCATTAAGACTCACGGTGCCTGCCGCTTCGGCTTTCCGCACAATCCCGAACCGTGTACTCGGCGCCGCAGCTCCCAAGAAAAGTATGCCAACAGCCGCTGGAAGAGCAGCCTCGCCACAAGGCGAGCAGAGTGCGACAAAGGCATGGGCCAGTACAACATCAAGATCCTTCGGCGGTGGCGGGCCAGCATGGACCTGCAGGTGATATGCGAGCTGACCAGCGCCAGCCGCTATATCCTGGGCTATGCCTTGAAATCGGAGCAGGACCAGGAGGCACAGCGGCGCGTGGAGAGCATTGTTGCCAGGCTCACCTCAAGCAGCGTGGCGGACGCGAGCCTCAGCAACCAGCAGATCTACAAGGCGGCGCACGCAGCATTGCAAGGCAGAACCACTTCCACTTTTGAGGCGTGCCACCTGCTGCTGGGCTTCCCCGTCGTCCAGTTTTCCCGAGACAACGAGTGGATCCAGGTGGGACCTCCCGAGACATGGACCCTGTCGGTGCCACAATACGACGAGAGCGCTGCCCTGCAACGGCCCGACAGCTACCGCCGCACCAAGGTTGTTCGTGATGGACACATGCCAGTGGCACAGCGCTGGTATCGGGAGATGCAGAAGGCGTTCAGCGAGGAAGAGGTGGACGTTCCCGTGGAGGGCGGCAAGCCTACCGCCTGTCAATTTCGGGAGCTGAACTTCCTGGATTTCTGCGCGGCCTTCAGGTTCATCGGGGTAGAGTTCCCGCAAGCACGGAAGCGTCCGGCCATCGTCGGCTACCGCAACTTCAGCCCCGACCAGGAGCCGGAAGCCTTCTATTATTCCCGGCTCATGTTGTACACCGTTTGGAAAGACCCGGGAGATTGGCTGCGAGAAGAAGACGGCGGGAGCCACGCCGCGGCGTTTCGGCGCCTCGCCAAAGACCTGGACGGCAACCCTGACTTCCTCCGATCGAGATGCTTCCCTCAGATGGACGGGACGGTGAACGCTGCTCGGAAGCTGCAGGCCGTCCAAGCGACCATGTACATGAGAACAAGGGTACATCAGGGACATTCAATAGACGGGTGGGCCAGCAGCAAGGTGGCGCAGGACAACTACGAGGATTCTCTCAAGATCCTGGAAGCATTGAAGCGGCGGCACGGCGACGACATCGAGTTCGATGCCCCGGAGCACGTCCCGACAGGGGCCGCCGGAGATGCTTTCGCGCCAGTTGAAGAAGGCGAGGAATCTTTCGATTTGCTCACGGTCGAGAATCCAAGCCCGGAGACGCAGCATCAACGTCGGGCCATGGAATACATCATCCAATCCACTTTGAAGCCAAGTTCCAAAGACGCTACCGATCCTGAACGCCTTCACATGCTGTTGCATGGGCCGGGAGGCTGTGGCAAATCCGTCGTTGTGCGGGCGTCGGCCCACATGCTCCGACAGAGCGGCATCGGGGTGATCATCGCAGCGCCGACAGGGGTCGCAGCGTGGAACATCAATGGCGTCACCCTCCACTCCTGCTGCCTGCTGCCTGTTGTCAACAAGAGCTATGGAAAAGCTTGCGACCTGCCGCTGCCATCGGGCCCACAGCTTGCGGCGCTCCAGAACATCTGGAAGCTGGTCTCCGTGCTCTTCGTGGACGAGATGAGTTTCGTTTCCTCCTACATGCTAGAGCGCCTGGATCAGCACCTCCGTCTGGCGAAGAACATGGCCTACATTCCGTTTGGAGGCGTACACCTTGTCTTGTCCGGGGATCTGTTTCAGCTGCCACCGCCAGGTGGCCTGCCTCCCTTCGCCAGTCATCTGTGGCTGCTCTTTCAACTCTGCGAGCTGGAAGGCAATCACCGCGCCTCCAAGGATCCGAAATGGGCAGCCCTGCTAGCGCGGATTCGCGTTGGGAAGCACACGGAAGAAGACGAGAAGGAGCTACAGTCCATGGTGGTCAAGCCGAAGGATGCCAAGCAGCCTGCGGCCAAGGCAATATACCTCTATCCCACGCGCCGCGCGGTCGCAGAGAGCAACTGCAGCTACATGGAGGAGCACATCAGGATGACTGGCGTTCGTCTCTACGAGTGTCCCTCACTGGACACCAACATCAAGACCGGAGCGCCGCTGCCCGCGGAAGTGGTCTGGGCCGACCCGGAGAATACGGGTGGCTTGGAGGCTTTGCTGAAGATTGCAGTCGGCGTGAGAGTCATGCTCCGGCACAACATCGACGTGCAGGACGGCCTGGTGAACGGAGCCTGCGGCTTCGTGGAGCAAATCGATGCAGACGAGGAAACCAACGAGGTGGATTGCATCTGGATCGCCTTCGAGAAGATCCGTGACTGCAGATAGACAACAGTTACATACTAAGCCTTCCCTGTCGCATGGACACCGAACGTTCTGTCCTGCTTGCAGGTATTGATTTCCCTGTTGCATGGACACCACATGTTCTATCCTGCTTGCAGGTGTTGGTCTCTGTTCCCAAGCTGCCTGGTTCCGGCTCCTTGGCGCCAGAAAGACGAAGGGTCAATGCAAGGTGAAGCCCCCAGCCCAGCCACGCCCAAGTGGCTAGTCCAGCATAGCCCAGCCCACCCAGCTCAGACCAGCCCAAAACCCACCAGGTTCAAACTTGCAGAGCAACAACTTAGACCCTGCCAACACTTTCGCTCAAAGTCCCAAAAGCAAAACACCAAAGCAAAGAGGCAAGCCCTGTCAAAACTTTCGTTCAAAACCCCGGACTCCAGCCCAACCCGGCCCCGACCCCAGCCAGGCCCGACCCCAGGCCAGCACACCCCCAAAATCAAAACACCAAAGCAAAACTGTCGCTCAAACCCCGGACCCAGGTCCCGGCCCCAGCCAGCCCACCCCAGCCCAGCCCCTCCCAAAATCAAAACACCAAAGTAAAAAACGAAACTTTCGCTCAAAAGTCGCTCAAAATTCGCTCAAAATTCGCTCAAAATTCGCTCAAAACCCCGGACCCAAACCCTATACAATTTCTATAAACCCTAAACCCCTAAACCCTAAACCCTAAACCCTAAACCCTAAACCCTAAACCCTAAACCCTAAACCCTAAACCCTAAACCCTAAACCCTAAACCCTAAACCCTACACCCTAAACCCTAAACCCTAAACCCTCAAACCACTAAACCTAAACCCTAAACCCTAAACCCTAAACCCTAAACCCCTAAACCCTAAACCCTAAACCCTCAAGTCCCCATAAATTGAGCTTGCGTATTACACCGTGCGTGGTCTTCCATTACATTCTTTTCAAATTGAAGCAAATACACTCAAAATCATATGATATGCATAGCTGTTTGCACAAGTTCTTGCAATCGAGTTTAAGTAAATTGAACTGATTTTTCCGCCACCACCACCACAAAAATGCAATCGAGTTTAAGTAAATTGCACCAACTATACAAATACCAATACTAATACGAGATTTAGGGTCTAGAATATTGAGCTCTGGGTTTGAAGTCTAGTTAAAGGTTCAAGGTGGGTTTAGGTTAAAGGGTTTAAGTTTTTACACCATGCGTGGTATTCCATTTCATTCTTTTCGAATTGAAGCAAATACACCTAAAATCATATCCTTGGATATGCATAGCCGTTGGAACAAGTTATTGCAATCAAGTTTAAGTAAATTGAATCAGAGCGAAAGTTTGGCAAGTTTTGGGTTCAGCCAGAGCGAAAGTTTAGCAAGTTGGTTGCATCGCTGTGTGTTTTTGAGTTCTGGACTGTTGTTTAGTCCCATCCGCCTCGCTTCCCCTCGGTCTCCCTCTCATCTCTCTCTCCCTGCTCTGGTTTACAACTCTCGTGCTTCCTTTCTTTCCCGTCTCCTTGCATCCTTCTCCCCCTGTCACCATTTCCCGCTCTCCCAATGTTGTAACACCGGCGTCCACCCCTGGTTCTTTGTACACAATATATGGAGACTGTAACAGTGTAACGCCGGCGTCCACCCCTGGTTCTCTGTACACCGTATACGCAGACTGTAACATTCGGGGTCCACCCCTAGTTCTTTGTATACAACATAGAGACTGTAACATTGTGACGCCGGCGTCCACCCCTGGTTCTTTGTACACAATATATGGAGACTGTAACAGTGTAACGCCGGCGTCCACCCCTAGTTCTTTGTACACAATATATGGAGCCTGTAACAGTGTAACGCCGGCGTCCACCCCTGGTTCTCTGTACACCGTATACGCAGACTGTAACAGTAGTAGTAGTAGTAGTAGCAGTAGTAGTAGTAGTAGTAGTAGTAGTAGTAGTAGTAGTAGTAATAGTAGTAGTAGTAGTAGTAGTAGTAGTAGTAGTACAAATAGTAGTAGTAGAAGTAATAAAGTAGTAGTAATAGAAGTAGTAGTGTGTAGTAATAGTAGTAGTACTAGTAGTAGTAGTAGTAGTAGTAGTAGTAGTAGTAGTAGTAGTAGTAGTAGTACAACTAGTAGTAGTAGAAGTAATAAAGTAGTAGTAATAGAAGTAGTAGTGTGTAGTAATAGTAGTAGTACTAGTAGTAGTAGTAGTAGTAGCAGTAGTAGTAGTAGTAGTAGTAGTAGTAGTAGTAGTAGTAGTAGTAGCAAGCGCACCCACACACAAAACACAGCGACACATGTCAGACCTATGTCGTGTTAAACGGGGTGCCTTTAGCACAACACATGCGGACACATGTCCGACCTAGGTCCAATTAAACGTGTGTTTGTTAATGTCCACTGAAATTAAGTAAATGCAAGCGCACCCACACGCAAGACACGGCGACACATGTCAGACCTATGTCCTGTTAAACGGGGTGCCTTTAACACAACACATGCGGACACATGTCCGACCTATGTCGAATTCAACGTGTCGTGGTAAATGGCCACTGAAATTAGGGAAATGCACGCACACCCACACGCCAGACACACCGACACATGTCAGACCTATGTCCTGTTAAACGGGATGCCTTTAACACAACACAGGCGAACACATGACGGACACATGTCGAATTAAATGCGTGCTCGTTAATGCCCACTGAGATTCTTTAAACGCACCCCCCCGCCTAATAAGCACAACACATGCCGACCCATGTCGGACCTAGGTCCAATTAAACGTGCCTTAGTTAATGCTTAAAATAAACACAACACATGCCGACCCATGTCGGACCTAGGTCCAATTAAATGTGCCTTAGTTAATGGTTGAGATAAACACAACACATGCCGACCCATGTCGGACCTAGGTCCACTTAAACGGGCCTTAGTTATTGGTTAAAATAGACGCAACACATGCCGACCCATGTCGGACCTAGGTCCCATTAAACGTGCCTTAGTTAATGGTTGAAATAAACACAACACATGCCGACCCATGTCGGACCTAGGTCCAATTAAACGTGCCTTAGTTAATGTTTCAAAAAAACACAGCACATGCCGACCCATGTCGGACCTAGGTCCAATTAAATATGCCTTAGTTAATGGTTAAAACAAACACAACACGTGCCGACCCATGTCGGACCTAGGTCCAATTAAATGTGCCTTAGTTAATGGTTAAAATAAACGCAACACATGCCGACCCATGTCGGACTTAGGTCCAATTAAATGCGCCTCAGTTAATGCTTAAAATAAGCACAACACATACCGACCCATGTCGGACCTAGGTCCAAGTAAATGTGCCTTAAACAATGTTTCAAAAAAGCACAACACATGCCGACCCATGTCGGACCTTGGTCCAAGTAAATGTGCCTTAAAGAATGGCTAAAACAAACACAACACATGCCGACCTATGTCGGACCTAGGTCCAATTAAACGTGCCTTAGTTAATGGTCAAACTAAACACAACACATGCCGACCTTAATGGCTAAAATAAACGCAACACATGCCGACCCATGTCGGACCTAGGTCCAATTAAACGTGCCTCAGTCAATGCTTAAAATAAACACAACACGTGCCGACCCATGTCGGACCTAGGTCCAACTAAACGTGCCTTAATTAATGGTTAAAGTAAACGCAACACATGCCGACCCATGTCGGACCCAGGTCCAATTAAACGTGCCTTTAGTTAATGGTTAAAATAAACACAACGCTTGCCGACCCATGTCGGACCTAGGTCGAATTAAACGTGCCTTAGTTAATGGTTAAAAGAAACACAACGCATGCCGACCCATGTCGGACCTAGGTCCAATTAACCGTGCCTTAGTTAATGGTTAAAATAAACGCAACACATGCCGACCCATGTCGGACCTAGGTCCAAGTAAATGTGCCTTAAATAATGGTTTAAATAAGCACAACACATGCCGACCCATGCCGGACCTAGGTCCAAGTAAATGTGCCTTAGTTCATGGTTAACATAAACACAACACATGCCGACCCATGTCGGACCTAGGTCCAATTAAATGTGCCTTCGTTAATGGTTAAAATAAACACAACACGTGCCGACCCATGTCGGACCTAGGTCCAATTAAACGTGCCTTAGTTAATGGTTTAAATAAACGCAACACATGCCGACCCATGTCGGACTTAGGTCAAATTAAATGTGCCTTAGTTAATGGTTAAAATAGACGCACAGCACATGCCGACCCATGTCGGACCTAGGTCCCATTAAACGTGCCTTAGTTAATGGTTGAAATAAACACAACACGTGCCGACCCATGTCGGACCTAGGTCCAATTAAATTTGCCTTAGTTTATGGTTGAAATAAACACAACACATGCCGACCCATGTCGGACCTAGGTCCAATTAAACGGGCCTTAGTTAATGGTTAAAATAGACGCAACACATGCCGACCCATGTCGGACCTAGGTCCCATTAAACGTGCCTTAGTTAATGGTTGAAATAAACACAACACATGCCGACCCATGTCGGACCTAGGTCAAATTAAACGTGCCTTAGTTAATGGTTAAAATAAGCACAACACGTGCCGACCCATGTCGGACCTAGGTCCAATTAAACGTGCCTTAGTTAATGGTTGAAATAAACACAACACATGCCGACACATGTCAGACCTAGGTCCAATTAAACGTGCCTTAGTTAATGGTTAAAATAAACACAACACATGCCGACCCATGTCGGACCTAGGTCCAATTAAATGTGCCTTAGTTAATGGTTTAAATAACGCAACACATGCCGACCCCTGTCGGACTTAGGTCAAATTAAATGTGCCTTAGTTAATGCTTAAAATAAGCACAACACATGCCGACCCATGTCGGACCTAGGTCCAATTAAACGTGCCTTAGTTAATGGTTAAAATAAACACAACACGTGCCGACCCATGTCGGACCTAGGTCCAATTAAATGTGCCTTAGTTAATGGTTGAAATAAACACAACACATGCCGACCCATGTCGGACCTAGGTCCAATTAGCGCTCAAGGACGTTTAAGCGAAGATTTAAACGCACCCCTCCCCACGCAAGACAGACCGACCTAAGTCGGACCTAGGTCCAAACGTCAATATAGTCCAGGTCTTCCCGGATTGTTTTCTCGGGTTGTTCACATTCGAAACCCGTTCGAACACGTAGGTTTGCACTTTTTATTGCATCCACCTGGTTTTTTCCAAGGGGGCACCCGCACAGATTTCGGCTACGAGGCCCGAAACTTTTTTTTCAGGACACTGTGTTGCAGAGCAACTATTGGTCATCTACTCGCCCGGAGGGCTTTGAGGCAGAGAAGCTGCTGTAATGAAGCTGGTGTGGTCTCGTGGCTGTCGTCCATCCGGATCGCAGCTGCGAGTTCTGACACAATCAGCTTCAAGATCTGAAGGAAGCCAGGAGAGAGACAGCAAAGAAACGTTGACCGAGAAGTTGAAGGTGCCTTGACTCGCGGAGCTAAAGGCAAACACCCCCGAACCCGACGCAGGGGTTGATCCCAGATCTCCAAGCCCCTGACACCACAACGGAAACACAGCATCCGATGCCGGCTGTGCGGGGACAACGCCCGGAGAATTGAGGCGTGCTCAGGAGATCTGTACCCACGGATCCGAGGAGAATCCGGGGAGGCATCATGAGGTGGAGCTCTGCGACGCGCCAACGGAGTCCTACCCACGCATGCAAACTCGCGCATCGGATTTGTCACCCGATGGGACTCGGCCCTGCAAAGGGAGATCAGTACGAACGGGTATGACACATGCCTCACCCACGAAGCGAAGTCGCCACAACCTCGCTTCAACACGTTCGGTTGGATCGGAACGTGGGGCGCCCTGTGCCTTTGCCCACGTTGGGGCCAACAGCTCTGTGGTGGTAAGCTCCTTGCTCCGGGGTTAAAGCTTTCCGAGCGATGACAGCCGGACGATGGGCTAACGTGCCGGTGGTGGCGTGGGCGTTGCACGTGGCGAATGCATCTGGACAGGGAAGGCAAGGGGGAGATCCATTGACATGCGCCGTTGTCCTCGTCGCGTCTGGCTTCCAGCCGGAAGTTCAGGGACGAACGGAGGCGCGAGCCAAGGCGTCCAAGTAGTCATTTTTCCCCGGACCTAGCAACAAGAACTCGTCGATGGAAAGACATCCGGTTCTCAAAGACGTCCGGGGCGCGGCTAAGGATATCATATCCGAAGAGCACTTTGGGATTGACCGCCATCGACGGTTGCTAGAGCGAAAGCCGCCGAGAGGAAACTCGCCCACAGAGGTCCAGTTCAACATCTCCCACGCAGAAGGCAAGGAACTCGGCAGCAATATGAATCCTGAACTAATAGACACAGCCCGGCACGAAACGTCCGCCCAACCTCCCAGAACGCAACTTTCTGAATTCGAGACCTTTGCGTCGACTCGGGGCGTGAGGAGGCAGACGCCTTCATGCCTACCTGACGCGAACTTCGCGGCCGACTGCGAAGACGCGCATTCCTATTGGTCGGGGAATGGGGAGCCGCGGCTACGGCAAATCAGTTCGTAGCGCCGAGTCTGGGGCCAACGCCCGAAGTCGGTGGGTCCGCCCTCGGGTATGACATCGGAACCAATGGGCTAACGTGTCCGGTGGGCTCGGCGCGACGCCTGGGGCAAGCGTCCATCGCGCTGAAGCACCGCAGCAGCAGCCAAGTGCAACGGTGCCCGGGCAGCGGTTCGTTCTCAGGGAGACCTGAAGTGTTCGAAGGCTCGATCCGACGTTCACACTTGCAGAATCGCCTAAGACAAGGAGCGCAGGCAGAGAAGCGGAAATAAGCCACCGGCTCAGGGGCGAACAGAGGCGCGAGCCAAGGCGTCCAAGTAGTCGTTTTTTCCCCGGACCTAGCAACAAAAATTCGTCGATGGAAAGACATCCGGTCCTCAAAGACGTCCGGGGGGCGGCTAAGGATATCATATCCGAAGAGCACTTTGGGATTGACCGCCATCGACGGTTGCTAGAGCGAAAGCCGCCGAGAGGAAACTCACACTCAGAGGTCCAGTTCAACATTCGTTCTCAGGCAGACCTGAAGTGTTCGAAAGCTCGATCCGGCGTTCACACTTGCAGAATCGCCCAAGGCAAGGAGCGCAGAGAAGCGAAAATAAGCCACAGGCTACCGGCGAAACAGGACCAGACCATGTCCCAACGAGGATACAACCATGCGCAAGCTGGTGAGAAGAGCCGATGTAACATCAAGCTCTTTCGGTGCCATCGC
>CAJNDT010002247.1:634751-882512 GCA_905221615.1 Symbiodinium sp. CCMP2592
GAATCCAGCTCTGCATGCTAGCTCAACGCCGCATGTCCTGCAAGGGTCGCCATCTTTCACAAGACAGTGTCCAACCACGAACCCTTACGCAGAACAGAAGCCGCAACTGTTATCAGAGCAGAACCGCTGTCTTTCGCAAGACAGCGTCCAACAGCGTGCTCCTGCCCACCCCTCGACACTTTGTGCCACCAGCGAGGATGCCACGGCTGCAGGTCGAAGCACATCTACTTATATGTTCTGTCCGTCTACACGTCCCACTGCATCTCTTGCATGTCTGCGAAGCAGAAACCAGAGCTGATTCCTGTACGTGTCCGGCATGCCCAGCAAAACCACGAACAGGAACTTCACAGAACTCAGCCGACTGATGACCTCGCAGTATCGAATCGCCAGCCGTCTAGCATCCGCCAGCGGTATACGTTCATATTCAAACGACCATGACAGAACATTCTCGCAGATCCAAACCATACACTCGCGTCGGGGCACCTCCCCATCCCTCGCAAGCAATTGAAGCAAGAGCTCCGTATCCACTGGATTCACGTCTCTTTGCAACTTGCATCGGAGCATATCGCATTGTTGAACCAAGGTTACCTTTTGTGAGGTTGTTATACACTGGTCTTGTACGCCTGCTTCCACAATCTCAAAAGCAGAGGACCCGCGTCTGCGATGCCTGGTTTCGAACTGCCGCAGCAGCCCCTGCAATTGCTGCGCGGACAATGCCCGCTGTGCTTGCCACCCTGCTGCCAGGTTCATCGTGACACATCCCAACACCAAGTCGAGACAAACTTCATAAAATTCTTCTCCACCTAAAGGGCTGCCAGCCGTTTCGGCAGTGGCAGCGACTGGATCCTCATCCGAACCCGCGGACCCTTCCGCCCCGGAAACATGCGTTGCGTTCATTGCTGCAACTAGGTGACAACACGCCCAACTAGGGCGCTATTTACCTGTAATCTTGAGAACGCGCACACACACGCACACTGGAAGATCTGCATATGTGCCCAAGTGTGAACACAACTAGCTCTCTCTCCCGCGAACGTGGTTTTGCTCCCGCTCTGCATGCTAGCTCAACGCCGCATGTCCTGCAAGGGTCGCCATCTTTCACAAGACAGTGTCCAACCACGAACCCTTGCGCAGAACAGAAGCCACAACTGTTATCAGAGCAGGGCCGCTGTCTTTCGCAAGACAACGTCCAACAGCGGGCTCCTGCGAGACGAAGGTGCATCGAAAAAAATAGCATCTGCGGGCGGCTCTTGCCCACTAGCCGTCTGCACTTTGTTGGAGCAGAAGCTCGAAGCCACGTGTCCTGGCAGGGTCGCGATCTTTTACAGGACAGTGTCCAACCCTAAGCCCCTGCGCAGAACACAAGCCGCAACTGTTATCCGAGCAGGGCCGCGGTCTTTCGCAAGACAACGTCCAACAGCGGGCTCCCGCGAGACAAAGCTGCATCAAACTGCATCCACAGGCCGGCTCTTGCCAACCACCCGTCTGCGCTTTGTGGGTGCAGTACTTTCAGTAGCTGGGCGGACGTCGACGCCAACGATGCGCTGGACGTATTGATTTCCATACCAGCCGAGATTTCTAATGTACTTTTCGGCATCTCGCATACTTGTCTTGGACATTTCTTCAAACTCCCGCATTCTCCGAACGAGCGTGTCGTTGTGCTCGTGCAGATAGCCTTCGAAACAGCGTCGGTCCGGCAAACCGACTATGGTCAGATCCGTCAGCTTCCTCGCGCGCGACATCATGACGTAGAGCGCCAAAGCATAGTCAGACTCCTTCATCCAAGATGGTTGTGTCAAAAAGGCCACCAGTCCATGTTTGGCGGTTATCCCTTGCATCCCGAAGTGCGTGAGGACTTCTCTCGGCGCCAAAGGAATCTAGCGCAGCCAAATAACCAAAACAAAAAAAAAAGAGAAAGGTTACATCATGATATGATGTAATCACAACCCGACACCCACCAGCGCACACAATCCCGTGCCTGCTTGCGCACCACTCTGAATTTCGGGTCCTTGCCAACCTGGACCGCAAACCCATTGCTGTCGGCCACCGGCCGAACGAAGAAATGACCTTTCGGAACGCCCGACGCTGGAGGCAGCTGCAGTTCTTGGTATTCCTTGTCGTCTACTTCCACAAGCACACCCAACGGCTGGTAGCGCAGCACGACGCAAGCTGCCCCAGCGTCGACCTGGGGTTCCAGCGGATGCAGCTCGATGCGTCGAACGACGCAAGGCAACTCCCTGGTGAGAAGTGGCTCGGGCAAAATACATGAAATACGAACCTTCATGCCAACGAACAACGGGCACATGCCCATGAGATATCCAGTCTTCGTCATGTTCACGACTTTGAGCGCAGCGCTGGCTTCGTCGGGCGTGAGGTTGCGACCTCCGGTGGGCTTGTCGATCGCCTGCACGAAGTAGAGCTGCTGATGCGCAGCGCGAGCTTCCAAAGTAGACCGTACGTGCTGCAAACGACCAACTTGCTCCCAAGCCAATCCGCCCCAGTATGCAGACAGGAAGTCTTCCACTGCTAACGTGTCGGGCTGTAACACTCGCGATTGCAGCGCCAGCCAGAGGTCGTCAGGCAAGCTGGTGCCCTGCCGCATGTGTCCGAGAATACGAACCAAGGCCTGCCCGGATGCGCAGTCCGAAAACCGCCCGGTCCCCGTGAAGTGGACGACGATGCGTGCAGAGTTCTTGAAAAGCAAACGTCCGAGCTCCGAGTTATTGCTGTCCTGCGACTTCCAAGACATGCAAAACAAGGCACTAGCAACATAAACAAGGGTTCCAATTTTTGAAAAAAAAAAACCTTTTCCTGTGATTTGGGATCAACTTCTTCTTCGCTCTCGGACTGCGCCGTGTCCACGGCGGACACTGCTTCCTTCCATTCGCAAAGACTTCTCTTTCCTGCTGGCCGAATTTGCAGGAAGTCCCCCAGCTGTATGCCGACGGGCATGCGACCGAACCATTCCTCCAGGTAGCGGGTAGTGTCCAAAGCCAACGTATCTGCACGCTGTAAAGCAAAACGATAGCCGGCTGCATGATAAACATCGGGCGGTGTCATCGACAGCTCGTCATAGACCTTGCGTTCCAAACAAAAAAATCCTTACACCACCATGAACAATCCCAACGACAACAAAAGACGAATGGTTCACAAGCCAAGCACGGCGGCGACGGCCGTTACGATTCGCCTCTCCAAAGCATCTTCTTTGTTTTTTTGGGCTCGAAGAGACCGACGGTCCAAACAGATATTGGGATTGACGTTAGCCAACTTGTGTAGCGTGCGCGCTTCTCTTCCGAGCAGCCGCACAGCAGCGTGCGTGGGCGCACCTGCCAGGAACCCATCTTCACCGAAAAAGCGTCGAAAGAGTGGTCGTATAACTTGGGTGTAAGCCCATGTTTTGCCGCTCCCTCCCGCACCCAGCCAGAGACAGTTCACGCAGGCATTACGCTTGCCATCAGCCTTGCAAATGCTGCTGTTCGTTCTCTTTGCCCACATGTCGTCCACGGCACACACTACAGGAGCCACAGCGCGGATCTGCTGATCATTCAGTGTGTGCTCCTGCCACCAGGTCAATATAATTATGAATCTCTCTCTCTCTCTCTCTCTCTCTCTCTCTCTCTCTCTCTCTCTCTCTCTCTATATATATATATACACACACCATCACTGCCTACTCAGGGTCGAAGCTCTGCGTCGATTGCAAGGGCTTTCTCATTGCACATGTATGCACCACATGAAAGGATGGACATGTTGCAGATTGTTGCAGCATCTTACCATACCGAGCACCGCTCTTTACCTGCCTCGATGACTGACTCTCTAACGCGAATTTTAAACTCTTCGCTACTAATGCTTGCGAGGCAATTGTCTTCGGCTCGTACCTCAATCAACTTCAAGGCATACTCGCTGGGACGCAAATCTTGTGCATTCAACTCCGCCAGAAAGGGATCCACTGCCAGCTCCGGCTCCGATGCCTGATCATCTTCCTCCTCATCTCCCATCTCGCATTCCTCATCTCCCACGTGACCCGCCGCTTCGCCTGCCACTTCGCCTGCATCGACTGCTGGCCACGAAACTAGGACACGAGGAGCAAATCCACTAAACAGAAACGTCGGTTTTGTCTCACCGAACCTCCCGCGACCTTATCCAAATAGCGATGCTGCTGCTCAAAGACCGCTTTGGCATCAGACTGAAACCAAATTTTGCGTGTGCCGGCCGCACCGAAAGCCTGGCCGGAAGTTGTCGCTTGTACGTCTGGCAAGCCGCCGAGGCCTTCAACGACATGCTTCAAGCATTGAAGCGCTTCCTTCGTTTTGTTCTGGCGTCCCGCCATTGCACTCTTCCACTCCTTCTCGCGGAACAGAACTTCGGCCAGATGATCCAAAGACACAGCGTGCTCGGCACATTCCGCGCGCTCGATGGCATCCTCGTGCTCCAGGTCATCATCTACAGAGGCCCCCTCGATGTCCATGGGCCCGGAACCGTCCTGTTGTCATCCACACACGCCAAACAAACGCACACACACACACACACACACACACACATACACACACACACACACACACACACACACACACACGCACACACGCACACACGCACACCAAAATGAGGGGGAACCCAATGCATGTCCTCGCCTGCTCCCCTTCCTCATCGGCTTTGGAAACGTAGGCAAAGCGCTCTGCCCTACGTTGGCTGCTGCTGATTTGTCTCGCAGAATGGTGCAAAGAAACTCGCTCCAGCCAGGTGTCCTGAACGTGACACATGTGTTCCAGGGGAGTGAGTTGAGTGTAGTGAAATCCGCAGGGGATGTCCAGAAAGCAACAGATCCGTTCATGAACTCGCGGGAGGTCGTGAAAAGCATTGCTTCGATTTGGAAACATCTTGCCCCAACACCACATGAGGAAGTACGGGAAGTACCCGCAGTTCGGAAGATCGAGAACCTCGCCAGATCCACAACCCGGCTCCGGCTCCGGCTCAGCAGCTGAATTTCGCAAGACGGCGTCCTCCAAGTTGCTGCCGCCGACAGCTGGACTTCGCAAGACAGCGTCCTCCGAACCGCCGGCACCGTTATGCGGATGCTGGCCGTCCTGCTCATCCTCCTCGACCTTCGGCATCGGAAACCACTCTCGCACACCGACGAGATCCCTGACATACGGCAGTGCAACACCACCCAAAAGCCTCTCCTGAGCAGAAGCTTTGCGCAGCTTCATGCAGGCTCGCCAGTGGCGCCATACCGGGGAAAAGCGACATCGCACGAAACCTTCTTGTTCTCGCGGCTCCAGAACATGACACTGGAAACACTTCCAAGACTCATTGCAATGCTCCTCGCCTGCACAGCGAGGAAACGGAAAAGAGAGCCCGAGCATGCAGCAGGCGAGCTTCTCCTTCTCTCCAGCTGCAGGCCAATGTAAATCCATGGGCACGACGACGTTGTCGTCGGCACCTCGAAGCTCCTGCCGCAGACGTACATGTCTATACACATCACAAGCATGGAACGCGACATGGACTTGACGCTGATGCATGTCGGCTGACCTGCAAAGAAGACGCATATTGCCCGTAGTGCGCATCGAACGGGAAATACCGCACGAAGTCCACTCTCCCAGCCTTGCTGCGAGGCACACGCCGCACGTAGCGAGAGTAGTTGACCAAGGACATGCATGCCAATACAGCACTGGGCCCGCGATGCACGTAATCGTCCTTTTGGTTGTAGGCCACGGGCTGCGACTGTCGGCGGCCCTTGCCAAGGGGGTTCCCGACATCATCGTCTTCTACCTCCGCCACCTCCTGCAACGGAACCTCGCCTGTGGCTTCCGGGTTCGTCTCCGCCTCCAAAGCAACAACGCGCAAATCAGGCCGCCCTTCGGAAAATGCATCCAGCGCCACCTGACGACCCTTCATCATGGCGTACGGGACGAAACGGAAGAACATGTTGTACCCGCTGTAGCTCACAAGCTGCTCCTGTTGAAACAACAGTTGATACGCCATCTCGCCGTTGGACTTAGCAACGCAGCGCTGCATGCCGAAAGCCAGACGGCGCAAGATGCTCAACGCACGAGCTTGTGTGACTTGAGACCGCGCAGCAGGCTCGGCTGGCTCGGCCTCCGCAGCATCACCTTGCTCTTGACGCCGACGTTCGGTTTCTTCCTGCTCCAAGCGTTGAATTCCAGCAAAGAGTTCGGGCAGCAGTGATCGGGAAACCTCGAACTTTTTCGCGGCATACTCGCCAGTGTAAAATTGGACATCCTTCCATCGGCAAAGACTTCGACACGATGTGAGGAAACATTTCTATCGCATTACCCGCTTAATCTTATACGAAGTAATGAGTAAAAAGCGACCGTCCTGCATATCTCGAAACATGTCAACGAGCAGACGCTGTAAACAGGTATCCAGTAACTCGTGCTCCCCGTCGGCATGCAGTGTCTGCAGATCATACTCGCAAAGACATCGTCCGAGATACTTCACATCCACGTTGCATCTCATGCAAACCTGTGCCGTGGGATTCGACATGCCCTCGGCGGGGTGATCTCTCTGAGGCTGGAAAACGTGCGGGGACTCGTTTTTCGCTGCTTCTTGCTGTGGCAATGCATCGTGGTCACGAGGGAGAGCAGCGAACCCGGCTTGGGGAACTCGAGGCCAGCCCTTGTAACATTTGAGACGCACCTTCTCCTCGCCCTCGTCATTCCTCTCAGTCGTCAGTTCCAAGTGAAAGCAGCCGAAGCGACATCCACGCTTGCCCTTGGCAGACTTCCTGAGCTGCTACCCACGCCGACACGTGCTACGTTGCAAACAAGCACACACACACACACACACACACACGCACACCATAACACACAAAAGACATCGCTCACACAAACACACCCACACACACGCACACGTGCGGACAGGAAACTTCTTGAAACAAGACTTCGTGCACTTGTGAAAGTGGTTTTGAATGACCAGACGCCGATAGTCCTTGCACAGCTGCTGCGACCACTCGGAACCAGACAGTGCATCTTCCTTGCGGCAGCGGCGAAGATATGCCGGTCTCAGCGAATTATAGCAGCCCGTCAATCGCAAAGGTGCCTGGTCGGTACTCTCCGTGGCCGCAAGCTCATGCCCGTCCGGCTCCTTCTCTCCCAAAGGAGCCCCCGCATACTGATTGCCCGCAGACGCCTTTAGGCGCTCGCCAAGAGGCAGGGGCGCGGCATCGACGGACAGCTGGGCAGCCAAAGCAAGCTGGCTGTCATATCGAATGCGGCTTGCGGCCTCCAAGACTTTCTCGCGCCAACGTTGGAGCTCGGTCACGACCTCACCTCGCGCAGCCCTGGCCATCATGGAGCGCAGACGACTGCCCAGGTCGTGGCCCAACAGAACGATCAAGATGTGGGGATGCATCGAACCTCGTCCTTGAGTCTCCAGAGGGCCGCAGAAAGCGGCAATGTCACCGAAGCAACCTGGGAAAGTCGATGCCGCGAAACCATCTTCGTAGAGCTGAGCCTTTCCTGCACGAAAACTCGCTCGAGTAAAGGGTGGCAACGTTCCCAGCACCTCTTCGAAAAACAAAGTCATCATGAGATCGAAAAACCTCGCCTGCGACACGGGATCGGCTGCCAACATACGCCTCATGGCGGCCAAGGACGGCAGCGAGGGCTCTTCCAAGTCCCATCGCAGATCGACGTCGAAGTTTTCGACCTTCCCTTCCGCGCCTTGAAGGTGCAGCTGCAGCAGCAAAGAAGCACGGGAATCCGCCAAATTCGGCGTCACGAAGACGTGAGAAGTCCCGTAGTGCCAACCAGCCGCATGGCCTCGAAGTCGAATTTGACTGCGGTGTCCTTCCGTGCCCAAGACGTTCGCGCTCGCCTGCAGCACGCTGCCAAGCGCGCGCTTCAACGACACGTCAACATCCGGCGACCGCAATAACTCGCGAATGTCGGCCTTCTCGCCGTGCAGGGCCATGGCCTGCAGCAGCTGTTCCGTGGTCACCGACGCAATCTTCGCACAGTGTCGACTGAAACCACTCCGCTTCACGTAGGCTTTCGATGTCCGCATAAGAGAAAGTCTGCGGTTCACATCGTACATGACAGGCAAGAGCTGCTCCTGCTGCGAGCCCCTTCACTTTCACAAATCCGCCAGCTTTCGCAAGACAGCGTCCACTGGCGGAATTATTTAATGTCGATTCTTAACTCCAAACCCCGTCTTGAATGTAACACTGCCAGGACACGGACATACTACTTTCACATATCCGCTAGCCGGCGGAAATATTTAATATCCATTCTTAACTCCGAACCCGGTCTTGAATGTAACACTGCCAGGACACGGACATACTCCACCGAGGAAGGGCCGGCGAAGCAATCGTGTCGCCATAAACCAGCTCTTCTCGAAGCAACAAATACCGAAATACCTCGCCCGCCTCCATGCCCGTCTCGCGCCTGACGAACGGAACGCCGTCCCCCCAAGGAAAAAGCTCCGGGAACGCCATCGCCCAGGTGGCCGGCTGAAACATGTTCATCGGTTCGTCACGAGAAGGTACCACGAGCTTTTGCGGCCGCACTTCAAACATCTGCTTCTGGGCTCGTCGCTCCTGCTCCACACCCTTGGCCATCGACTGCACCTTTTGAACACGGCGCAGCACTGCCCGCTCCTGCTGGCCCTCGCGCCCCAACAAGCCCACAGCATGCGGCCGATCCGGATCCACCTCGTTCTGCACCCGGCTGCGAAGGACGGATTCCGCATCCGTGTAATATTGCGGAGGCCTGCGACGACATAGTTCTTCTACATCGCTACACACTCGCAACCAGCGATTGCCGTCATCCGACTGATCGTTCAATCCAACGATGCTGGATACCAGATGGCCAGAATCCGAATCAGCACCTGAACTTCGCAAGACGGCGTCCTCCAAGTTGCTGGCGCCGGCAGCTGGACTTCGCAAGACAGCGTCCTCCGAACCGCCGGCGCCGCGACCAGGATCCGGATCAGCAACTGAACTTCGCAAGACAGCGTCCTCCAAGTTGCTGGCGCCGGCAGCTGGACTTCGCAAGACAGCGTCCTCCGAACTGCCGGCGCCACGGCCAGGATCCGGATCAGCAACTGAACTTCGCAAGACAGCGTCCTCCAAGTTGCTGACGCCGGCAGTTGGACTTCGCAAGACAGCGTCCTCCGAGCTGCCGGGGCCGCGATCCAGATTCTGTTCGTCTGGCTCGCCCTCCTCATCTTGGCCTTGCGCATCGGCCGGGCCCTTTTGCAAAAGTTCGCGGGCCAAGTAACTGTCAGCGGCCGTTTCCAAAACGCAGCCTTCCAGTGCGTCGACGTCGTCACCAGGAGTTAGGCCGGCCTCCAGCGCGACCGACCTGTAGTAAGGCGACGTCTCGCGCAGCTTCTCAACAGCGGCAACATACTCCTCTCTGGGAGCTTGCAAAAGCTTGCTGGACCGCAGTTCCTGCTTCTTCTGCCCAACCAAAACGAACAAGATGCTCTCGGCCATGTCTTGGTCTTTGGGAGGCAGAGTAGCCTGGATGGCGCTAGGCCCAGCCTGCGGCAGGAAGATCGTGTTACCGATGTATCCCTTCTGCCTCTCGTCTCGCGGCAGTGACAAAGGTTGCAAGACGGTCACCTGCATGCAAACCCGCACGATGGGAAGCAGCCGTTTTGTTCCAGCCGAGAGGTTGCTGAGCTCGGGCAATACGCGTCCGATCCAAAGGTCGTTGGCCAGCGCATGCCTGGGAAGCGTGAGAATACTGCTCTTCAAACTCCTGCGACAGTCTCTGCAAACCGTACAGGGGTCCGTGAAAGATGCCGGCATGCGGCGGCGATGCAGCAGCAGAAACTCGCCTTCAATGTACGGATGCTCCACAGCAGAGGCCTTCAGTTCGGAAAGAGCTATCTGCGGCCAGCGCTCCGCATACCGAGCGACGCCCAACAATCGGCAAAGACGGTGCTGCTGATTCGGGGCCAGCGTCTCGGCGCCGGCAGGTACCTCGATTGTCGACGCATCTTCATCCGGCCTCTGAAAGAGAACCATGGAAAACAACTCGTTCATCCAGAAACGGCGAGCGCACACCACGCAGCCTCCTTCCGCTCGGCCACCGTCCATTTCAAGAGGGCATCGCAGCTCCTCGTCGAAATTGGCAGCGATTGCACGCTGACGACTCATCCCAGGCACCTGACTGTGATCGTTCCTAACACGTTATTACGCACGTCGACCCTTTACCGTAACCGAAAGCAAGAAGGCGCAGCATGCGACAAGAAGCCATCGGACCGGCATGCTCCACCATCGCCAGGATTTTCTTGCGGTATTCAACGAAGGCGAGCTCCACATCCAGCGGCCGCACGAGATGAGTGTCCACGACGTGTTGCTTCAGCTCCGATTGCTTCCGGCAACTGAAGTCGCATAAGCGGCAGCAACACCGTTCGCACGTCACCGAGGCATCGTCCGAAAAAGTCTGGAGCAGGCGACGAGCTACCGCCTCGCTTACGGCAGGTACGCTCCGAGAGCAATTCAGCAGCACAGCGACGCGATCCAGCTTCAAAGGCAACGACACCTCGGAGTCTCGCAAGATCCCGAGCGCTTGCCGCCCCGCCTCGTCCGCGTTCCGAAGCAAGTCTTCCACGGGCAAGAAACGTTGCTTCATACGCCTGCCCTCACACCACCCGGGGACGGCGAACAGCACTGCCCGCTCCACGGCCGAACGCCAGAGAATGCCGTCTAGCGCCTCCGAGCCATCACCAAGGCAGTCAAGTGCCAGCCAGCACAACGGATCGAAATCCGGCGGATAAGCCTTTCTCATGGCCCGGGCCCTCGCAGTGGCACCGTCAGGGTAGTACGCTTCAACACCCTTGGCCAGGACTGGATTCTCCTCTCGCGAAGGCAAACGGTAACACCCTTCAGTCGTCTGCCAGTCCAGAAGCTGATTCCGCAAGGTGAGCGTGTCTTTATCTATGCCTTGCTCGCTAGCCCTGGCTGCCGACACTGTGTTAGGATTGTGCAAGTCACGAATGCCGATGCCAGCCAGCGGGTGCAACAGCTCCGTCACCAAAAACCAAGCAAATTGCGACCAGTCTTCAGACTTCCGCACGTCCCCGAAGGTCTGGTACCAGTACAAAGGTTCGTCCGGCTGTGCTTGTCGCTCCCACCCATACCGACGCATCAGCCCCCGAAGCAGTGTGGTATCGGCCCGATCGAACTTGCGAGTGCGAAACTTGTGCTGGATAATGCTCAGGACAGCCTGCCAGGACCCGATGAAACAAACATGAGCGAGGAACGCACAGCAACGCGTGCGCACATGAAGCTACAGTCCAACTTAATCCTCATTATGTCCATGACCCCATGCACGATCACGTCCCAGACTCTCTATGTTTCGGGACGGCTTCGCGCGGGTTGCCTCCAACACCTCTTGGCGATCTTCGTACCCGTCCGTTGCACACGCTCGCGGCTCCGCCTCGAGGTTGGCCAGATACCAGAGCCGGCGAGCAACGTCCACGGGGTCCACTCGCTCGAGGCAATCTGCAAGACGCCACCAACCTGTTTCCCGAACTCACACGCACAACGCACGACAGCAACACGGCATCCAAGACATTACACGAAGATCGTGATTTGCGATAATGCTCGCCTGTCCGCTGATCCACGTGATCTTCCAACACGGCTGCAAGAAGACAATGCTGCATGGAAGAAGTCAGACACGGCACAGTCGCGTCTCTCAAGCCGGCAACAGCAACCTCCCACGTAGAACTCACTTCTCGAGACAGCGCCGTGTCGACCTGTGACCAATGCTGCAGACTGTCCAGAATCTTTTGCGCAAGTAGATCTCTCTCCGAATCGGAAGACAGATGTCTCGCGGAAAATGATTCTACCGTAATGTCCAACGAGTACGCAGCCGCGGATTGGCGCACGTTGGCATCCTCGAAGATGTCGCAAGCAGCTGCAACCACCGCTTCAGCATCCTGTGCTCCGGCTCTGCGAACCGCGTAGAGGGATCTCCACATTAGGTACTTGATGTCACCGTCTGCACTCGGAACGCGCAGGGGGCACAACGCCATGACAATCCGCTGAATCAAGACCTGCTTGCTCACGTCCTCATACGCCACACCCAGATCTTCGGCCACTCGCTGCATACAGGGTCCATCGGCCCGCAAGGGCAAGACACGAAGCCGCGCCCGAATTCGAGGTGGTGCCTTTTCCCCGAGCTCTCCTGCCAAGCGCCGCAAGCCATCTGCCGTGAAGAGGTCCTCGATATTCACCTGTAAGCACTGAAACAAACAGACACACACACACACACACACATGCACGCACACGCCCCCCTTCCCCCCGTCATACCTCCTCCTGGATGATGCCCAGCGACAAAGCTTCCAACAGATCCGCTTTGGAAAGCGTGTGCCCGGCGCGGTGTCGTCGCACACTCGCAACGACACAGAGCCCAACCAGCTCATCCTTGCCGTGCTTGTCCAGCTCGCCGCGGAGCCAGGCTTCGCCCTGCTCGGCATAACCCGTGCGCAGCTCGAGCAGCCTTTGCTGCGACGCCGCTTCATCGGCCTGACACCAAGAACTGCTTCACTGCAGAGCACTAAACATCCCACCCGACGACGACGCTGACAGCTCACTGCAACCGAAGCTGACATGGACAATCCTAAAAAACGCCGCTTCCCCATGAAGCCTGCTCCCCGGCAATGCTCTGTGATAGAGCTTTCGACAACTCCGGCTTGGTAAGCGTGCACCCGGCACGGTGTCGTTGCAAACCCGCAGCGACACAGAGCCCAACCAGCTCCGCCCGACTCTGCTTCCCCAACTCGCCGCGGAGCCAGGCTTCGCCCTGCTCGGCATAACCCGTGCGCAGCTCGAGCAGCCTTTGCTGCGACGCCGCTTCATCGGCCTGACACCAAGAACTGCTTCATTGCAGAGCACTAAACATCCCACCCGACGACGACGCTGACAGCTCACTGCAACCGAAGCTGACATGGACAATCCTAAAAAACGCCGCTTCCCCATGAAGCCTGCTCCCCGGCAATGCTCTGTGATAGAGCTTTCGACAACTCCGGCTTGGTAAGCGTGCACCCGGCACGGTGTCGTTGCAAACCCGCAGCGACACAGAGCCCAACCAGCTCATCCTTGCCGTGCTTCCCCAACTCGCCGCTGAGCCAGGCTTCGCCCTGCTCGGCATAACCCGTGCGCAGCTCGAGCAGCCTTTGCTGCGACGCCGCTTCATCGGCCTGACACCAAGAACTGCTTCATTGCAGAGCACTAAACATCCCACCCGACGACGACGCTGACAGCTCACTGCAACCGAAGCTGACATGGACAATCCTCAAGAACGCCGCTTCCCCATGAAGCCTGCTCCCCGGCAATGCTCTGTGATAGAGCTTCCAACAGCTCCGCTCTGGAGAGCTTGCGCCCGGCGGACTTCTGTCGCACCTCCGAAGCGACGCAGAGCTTAGCCAGCTCATCCCGACTCTGCTTCTCCAGCTCGGTGCGGAGCCAGGCTTCGCCCTGCTCGGCATAACCCGTGCGCAGCTCGAGCAGCCTTTGCTGCGACGCCGCTTCATCGGCCTAACACCAAGAACTGCTTCATTGCAGAGCACTAAACATCCCACCCGACGACGACGCTGACAGCTCACTGCAACCGAAGCTGACATGGACAATCCTCAAGAACGCCGCTTCCCCATGAAGCCTGCTCCCCGGCAATGCTCTGTGATAGAGCTTCCAACAGCTCCGCTCTGGAGAGCTTGCGCCCGGCTGACTTCTGTCGCACCTCCGAAGCGACGCAGAGCTTAGCCAGCTCATCCCGACTCTGCTTCTCCAGCTCGGTGCGGAGCCAGGCTTCGCCCTGCTCGGCATAACCCGTGCGCAGTTCCTGCAGCTTTCGCTGCGAGGCCGCTTCATCGGCCTGACACCAAGAACTGCTTCACTGCAGAGCACTAAGCATCCCACCCGACGACGACGCTGACGGTTCACTGCAACCGAAGCTGACATGGACAATCCTCAAGAACGCCGCTTCCCCATGAAGCCTGCTCCCCGGCAATGCTCTTTGATAGAGCTTCCAACAGCTCCGCTCTGGTAAGCGTGTGCCCGGCAGACTTCTGTTGCACACCCGCAGCGACACAGAGCCCACGCAGGTCCTGCCGGTTTTGCTTGTCCAGCTCGGCGCGGAGCCAGTCTTCGCCCTGCGGAGCCAGTCTTCGCCCTGCTGGGCATAATCGGCGCGGAACTTCTGCAACCGCGAATCCATGGGATGGAAGAAGGCGTCCACGCCGGCCCTTTCGCAAGACAGCGTCGAGGCAAGCAAAACACTGTCCCAAGTATGTTCAAATGCAAAAGTGTCTGCACCGACCCTTTCGCAAGACAGCGTCGAGGCGGGCAAACAACTGTCCTAAGTATGGTCAGCTGAGAAGATGAGAATAAGCTGAGAATAATCTCCACACCGGCCCTTTCGCAAGACAGCGTCAAGGCAGGCAAGGAAGCGTACTAGGTGTAGTAAGATGCTGCAATGTGTGCAAAATACTGCAACGCGTTTTCCCTTTCTTCCCCTTCTTCTGCCTTTCGAGCCAAACGAGGCAGGCAAACGTGCAAGGAGAAAGCCTTTACAGAGCAGCAAGAAACTCCGAGCCTGCAGAAGTCATCGGCCAGGCAGCCTGCGAGTCGAACGTGTGCAAGGAGAAAGCCTCTACAAAGCAGGAGGAAGCTCCGAGCCTGCAGGTCATCGACCAGGCAGCCTGCGAGTCAAACGTGTGCAAGGAGAAAGCCTCTACAAAGCAGGAAGAAGCTCCGAGCCTGCAGGTCATCGACCAGGCAGCCTGCGAGTCAAACGTGTGCAAGGAGAAAGCCTCTACAAAGCAGGAAGAAGCTCCGAGCCTGCAGGTCATCGGCCAGGCAGCGGCGCGTTGCGCCGTCGCAAGACAGCGTACGCGCCGTACAGGCGCATGAATATATGTCTATCTATCTATCTATCTATATATCTATTATCTATCTATCTATCTATCTATATATGGATAGATAGAAAGATAGATATATATATATATATATATATATATATGTGCGTATATTATCGATATATGCATCTGCCAATCCCTCTGAAGGGTTGCCAATTGCACCTCGCAGAGATGCAAGTTCCTGCAATCGACCACATATATATATATATATATGTGCGTATATTATCGATATATGCATCTGCCAATCCCTCTGAAGGGTTGCCAATTGCACCTCGCAGAGATGCAAGTTCCTGCAATCGACCACATATATATATATATATATATGTGCGTATATTATCGATATATGCATCTGCCAATCCCTCTGAAGGGTTGCCAATTGCACCTCGCAGAGATGCAAGTTCCTGCAATCGACCACGCCACTCCCTGTGGAGAGTTGCACGGCGGAAAGCATACAAGTAGTAGTTTGCACACACGTTTCAACCCTGGACCACTCCAATCCATGCAGAGGGTTACACGCAGCGCCCAAAGACCATGCAACAGTACCTGCACACCTTCCGATTAGAACATTCGAGGAAGCTAATCCCTCTCAATGAAGGATTGCGCGGGGCACCGCAAAATGTGTAACTTTACCTTGCGTTCGACCACTCGACCACGCCAATCCCTGTGAGGGGTTGCAAAATTCATTTCAATGCTCATCAAAAATTGCAACTTTACCTCGCGTTCGAACACTCCACCACGCCAATCCCTGTGAAGGGTTGCAAAATTCATCTCAATGCTCATCAAAAATTGCAACTTTACCTCGCGTTCAACCACTCGACCACGCCAATCCCTGTGAGGGGTTGCAAAATTCATCTCAATGCTCATCAAAAATTGCAACTTTACCTCGCGTTCGAACACTCCACCACGCCAATCCTTGTGAAGGGTTGCAAAATTCATCTCGATGCTCATCAAAAATTGCAACTTTACCTCGCGTTCGAACACCCGACCACGCCAATCCCTGTGAAGGGTTGCAAAATTCATTTCAATGCAAATCAAAAATTGCAACTTTACCTCGCGTTCGAACACCCGACCACGCCAATCCCTGTGAAGGGTTGCAAAATGCAAATCCCTGTGAAGGGTTGCAAAAAAAAATTGAACTGCACCCAAACCCTGTGAAGGGTTGCGCGGCGCCCGCAAGAAGTGTAACTTTACCTCGCGTTTGAACGCCCGAGGAGGCGAATCCCTGTGAAGGGTTGCGCGGCGCCCGCAAGAAGTGTAACTTTACCTTCGCGTTTGAACGCCCGAGGAGGCGAATCCCTGTGAAGGGTTGCGCGGGAACCCTAAAATGTGTAACTTTACCTAGCGTTTGGGCGCTCGAGAGTTCCAATCCCTGTGAAGGGTTGCGCGGGAACCGCAAAATGTGTAACTTTACCTCGCGTTTGAACGCCCGAGGCAGCGAATCCCTGGGAAGGGTTGCGCGGGCGCCTAAAATGTGTCACTTTACCTAGCGTTTGAACGCCCGAGAGTTCCAATCCCTGTGAAGGGTTGCGCCGGGCGCCTAAAATGTGTACTTTACCTAGCGTTTGAACGCCCGAGGCAGCGAATCCCTGGGAAGGGTTGCGCCGGGCGCCTAAAATGTGTCACTTTACCTAGCGTTTGAACGCCCGAGGCAGCGAATCCCTGGGAAGGGTTGCATTCCCGATGGACCCCGACGGTGCCACCCCCGCCAATATTAAGAAATATTAAGATACCGAGATGTAGAGAGTAAGTCATAAGTCATAGTAAGTCATAGATGCATAGAGAGTCAGTCATAAGTAAGTAAGTAAGTAAGTAAGTATAAGTAAGCAAGTCAAGTAAGTAAGTCATAAGTCATAGTAAGTCATAGTATAGAGAGTCAGTCATAAGTAAGTAAGTATAGTAAGTATAAGTAAGCAAGTCAAGTAAGTAAGTAAGTAAGTATAGAGATAGCATAACATAGAGTCCAGTGTCAAGTGTCAAGTGTCAAGTAAGTTAGTAAGTAGATTGAAGTAAGTAAGTAAGTAAGTCGTAAGCATAACATAGAGTCAAGTATCAAGTGTAGAGTCAAGTATCATAGAGTCAAGTGTCAAGTGTAGAGAGTCAGTCATAAGGGTCAAGTAAGTAAGTAAGTATCAAGTGTAGAGTCAAGTATCAAGTGTAGAGTGTAGAGTAAAGTATGGAATCAAGTGAGTTGATTCTATGTCTGTCATCTATGTACTCAGCTGCGGCGTTCCACACGGAAGAACCCTTCGCGATGCTTTCGGGAAAACTTTCGTAGTCTTGTTTAAAGACAAAAAACAAACTTTCCGAGTCCCGGGTAGGCACAATTCGTATGGCTTCTTTTTCTGTGTTGGAAATTTGTGTCGTTTTCGCTTTATATCATTCTGGTTGTCTTAGCTTCTTAGCTTTTTATCTAAAGCGATTTCGTAAATCGATTTCGTATGGCTTCTCCGTTGTACTTCATTTACCTTTTTCTTCGCTCTTGACCCCCCTGAAGCGAGTTCGTGTAGCCTCTTCGTTCGTGTTGGAAAAGACGTTTTTGTGTACTCTTCAGCTATACAGTATTTACTTTCTTTTCTTCGCTTTTAACCATTTGAAGCGAGTTCGTGCAGCTCTGCTTCTTCTTCTTGTAGGAAAGACAAGCTCCACTTTTCTTCTCTTTTTGCCTTCCTAAAGGGATTTCGTGTGGCTTCTTCCTTGACGCTGATGAAATGTTTGTGCTTAGTTTTCGGTTGTACCTCATGTACTTTCTTCTTCGCTCTTAACCCCCCTGCAGCGATTTCGGGTAGCCTCTTCGTTCTTCAACCCCCTGAAACGATTTCGTGCGGCTCGTCTTCTTCTTGTAGGAAAGACGAGCTTCACTTTTCCTCTACCTTTCTAAAGCAATTTCGTGTGGCTTCTTCCTTCATGTTGATGAAATGTTTTGCTTTAATTTTCGGTTGTACCTCATTTGCTTTTTTCTTCGCTCTTCACGCCCCTGGAGCGATTTGGTGTGGCCTCTTCGATCGTGTTGGAAAAGACGTTCGCTTCGGACTTCCTGAAACGATTTCGTGAGGCTCTTCTTCTTTTGTAAAAAAGACAAGCGCCACTTCTTTGTTTAGCTTTGTACCTTTCTGAAGCGGTTTTGCGTGGCTTCTTCCTTCATATTGATGAAATGTTGTTTATTTACTTTGTTCTTCGCTTTTAGCCCACCTAAAGCGATTTTATGTGGCCTCTTCGTTTGTGTTGGCAAAGACGTTTTTGTGTAATGTTCTGCTATACAATGTCGAATCTTGTTCGTCGCTTCTGACCCCCGGAAGCGATTTCGTGTGGCTGAATTCTTCGTGTTGGAGATAACGTTTTCAATAAATTTTTGGTTATGCAGTATTTACTTTCTTTTCTTTGCTTGTAACTCCGTGAAACGATTTCGTGCGGCTAATCCTTGTAGGAAGGACAACCTCCACCATCCGAGTGTGTTCATCTTCCCTCGGAGTTTGTTTGGAGTGTGTTTTTCCTTGGACCAACAAACCGTTCCCCCCAGAGTTTGTTTTCTGTAGGAAACACAAAACCCTCCCCCCAGAGTTTGTTTTTGTAGGAAAAACAAATCCTCCTCTACCCCCGCGCCGCCCAAACCACTCCCCCTAGCATCACTGAAACAAACAAACTTCTCCCATAGGAGTTTGTTTTTCACCGCTGAAACAAACTCACCTGGTCAGGGTTTGTTTGTACCCGCTGAAACAAACTCGTCGAGACGGAGTTTCAAGTTGGTTTGTTTTCCTCGCCTCCCCAACCTGGCTCTTCGTGACCCAACCAAAAGATGATCCGCAAACGTTTGTTTTCTTCCGGCGAAACAAACCCAACCCCTCCTCCCAGTGTTTGTTTCTTTTTGCGGAAAAAACAAACTCGCCTGGCCCCCCCCCCCCCCTTCGGAGTTTGTTCTTCCTAGTGAAAACGAAGCCCTCCCCCCAGGGTTTGTTTTCTGTAGGAAACACAAAGCCCTCCCCCAAAGTTTGTTTTTTGTAGGAAAAACAAAGCCCTCCCCCCAGAGTTTGTTTTCTGTAGGAAAAAACAAACTCCCCTGCACCCCGCCTTCGGAGTTTGTTTTCCTAGTGAAAACAAAATCCTCCCCCCAGAGTTTGTTTTTGTAGGAAAAACAAACCCGGGGCACAAGAATCCGCGTGTTTGTGGTTGAGTAAGTCCTCGTGGCTAGGGTAGCACGCGTGTCTGTAGTTGGAGCGACTCTTTCTGTATAGGTTGAACGAAGCAGTTGTTTGGGTTGAAGGAATCATTCCCGGGGGCGTGGTTGAGTGAATCTGCGTTCTGAGGTTGAAGGAATCAGGTTTTGAGGTTGAAGGCATCCGCGTTGGCGGGTTGACAGAATCCGCGGGCAGTGGTTGACGGAATAATCGGCGAAAAGTTGAAGAAATCCGCGCGCGACCATTATGGTCCCTTTTGGGGTCTCTAATAGAGTACGGCACCTCATGTTTAGGGCACCCAAATAGGGGCCCTAATTTTGACTATCCAGGTAGGGTTGAATCGGGTTGAAGGATCGGGGTTCGGGTTTTCGGCGGCTTTAGGCTTTGCGCTTTGGGGTTGCAGGCCTCAGAGTCGCAGGGCAGAGAAAGGTGCGGTTGGAGCGATGACGAAGGCGGTAGAACTCGCATGTTTGAGGCCTGAGTTGTGCGTTACAATACACCACCTGCAGTATCTCTGTTCCGCTGCAGGTAGGGTTTGGGGGAGTTTTGAATCTGTAGAAAGCAAACTTGAGCAGAGCGAAGGTTGCTTGATCATGCGCTTAAATGATGATTGGTGTCTTGATTACGGTTGGGGACCTCTAACCGCGCCCTGAGTCGAGGCACACAGATGTCGAGATAGAGCTTGGCGACTATGATCGTGTCCAGCAGAGGCCAGCAAGTTATCTTGACTTCGGGCCTAAGTCATGTCATTCGAAAACTACGGGAAACACAAGCGCCGCTTGATAAATGTGCAAGTTTCGGAACTGTAGCCCTTTAGTCGGTGGTGAGCCTGACATCCGGCTTTTGCGACGTCCCCTTCGCCACTGTTCACTTGGCCCTCGGCTTGGAAGCTCTAAGAACTGCGCTGGAAGTTTCCCAACCCGGTTCTCCGATTTGAAGGCACCTCTCATTGAATCCGGAAGCCATTGCATTAGTAGGTGAGTCTACATAGTTGCTTAGTCCCCCGATCATCGAAGTAGAGTCAGAACCGTTACGGGATTACGGCTGAATGCTTTAAGTATGTAAGCTTGAATATTTGTCTCGACAAGGTTTGTTGCAGGACTCCCGGTGATAAACAACTCTGCTGTACGCTGCGTGTGTGTTAGTAAGTGGAGTTTGTGCAACAGCACGCGCGTTTAGGGGCCGTGATACACGTCATCTTAGTTGACTGGTAGATCCGCACCTAAGCCACTCGACAATCGTCTAGCCATGTTACCCTCAAAATTTTTCACTCTGAACCCAACCACTTGAGCTTCTACAGCCGCCACTTCCTTCGGCTTCATCCCTCGAGGTGGGCCGACATGACCTCAAAGCTCCTACGCCATGACGACGAGGTGCCATGGGGAAGGGAGGCGATGGGTTTGGGGTTTAGTGCTTTATGGTCTAGGGTATCTCGGTATCTGGAGGTAGAGTTAGGCTTATACTATGTAAGGTATGTATCTAGAGGTTAAGAGTTAAGATTCTTATAGGGGTTGTGACGGGTTCTTGAAGTTCTTCTCTGAGGCTTTACGGGCTACTGCAAGGGTTCTGCGGGTTGTCTTCGGGTGGTTCGGGTTGCTGTGGTTGGGTTGCGGTGCTGGTGGCTGCCTGGCAAGAAAGGTTTTGTCAAGAAATTTGGAGGTCGTTCGGGGTTGAAGGGTGGATGAACCCTACACCCTAAACCCCGAAACCCTAAACCCCTGAACCCTAAACCCGTAAACCCTAAACCCCTAAACCGGGTTCCATGACGAGTGTGGGATTGAAGGATTTGGGGGCTTCAGATTACTGAGGTTGACGGTTGTTGGAGGGTTGTTAGGGATGTGGGCTTTGGGTTTAGGGTTTAGGGGTGAGGGCTTTGGGTTTAGCGTTCAGGGCTTTGGGTGTAGGGTTTAGGGTCTAGGGTTTAGGGCTTTGGGTGTAGGGTTTAGTGTTTAGGGTCTAGGGAGTTGGATGTCTGCTGGGCTTCCGGGGAAAGAGCCTTGAGCTGGGCTTTGCAGCGTGTTCTCTTTGTTTGGATTCTGGGGTGTAGCTGGATTGTGGTGTTTCAATCAGAAGGGGCCCCCACCCTGTAATAGTGGGGGGAGCTTCTAATGTTTCAAGCTGCAGCAATCTCCCTGGCGGGCTACTGTTTCAAATTGATCTCACCTTGGTGGTTCGATACTTCGTCTGGATTGTCCAACTAGGCCTGCTTCAGAAAGCTCCCCCACGCCGGAGCCTTAACCCTAAACCCCTAAAACAAGACCCTAACACCTGAAAGCAATCTCGTGAGGTGCTGGATGGCCACGCGCCACTGCATCTCGCTCGCAGTCGAGTTTAGCCCATAGTTTCATCTGGTAAACAGGTAAACAGTTTGCAGGTCTGGTTTATTGGGAGTTAGGGAAAAAGCTTTAAATTTGTATTTCCGGGTTACTGGGATTTCAGGTTTAAGGTTCAGGTTTCTAAAAATGAACCCCAAAATGGAACTATTTTGGGACCTTTGGGTAGGGTTGTAGGATCCTACAACCGGCAAGGCCAAAACCCCACTGCCCACGTTCAACTCCGCAACTTCCCGACACCGAAACCAGAATCCCATAGCAAACCCCAAACCCTAAAAGACCTAAACCCTAAACCGCTAAACCCTAAAGCCTACAACCCTAAAGCCTATAACCCTAAACCCTAAACCTCTAAACCCTTAAACCCTAAAGCCTACAACCTTAAAGCCCCAAGCAAAGCCTGCGGTAAGGATGCCTCATTGGCACGTTCTCCGCCTCCACAGCACCTGGCAAATCTCTCTGGAGGCCTTTCCCGTCTAGGGTGAAGGGGGTTGGACGGTGGGGTAAAGGGGTATAATTCAATAATGACATTAGCAATAATGACAACAACAACAACAACAGTATAGCAATAAAGTCGGATAGTTAGTCAACGTCCTCCTGTAATCATGAACCGTAGTTTTCAGAGACCAGCGAATATCGGTGAAGATGATGTTCTTCTGATTGAGGGCCTGTGTTTTGCTCGCGGATTTTGCGCTCTGACGGAGCTGGCTGCCAAGTTCTATGCAGATACTCATTCTTTTCAAGGACGCCATTGACGGTTACGTGAAATTTGCGGAACGGAGAGCCTCAATCCAAACATTCTGAAGCCTTACTATTCGTGTGGAGCCCAAACCCGAAACCTCGCAAGCCTTGCTCAGAAGTGTCTGTCTTCTGGCAAGCTGAGAGGTATCGACAATCACAAGACTCTAGGTTCGAATCTGAACTACTTGCCCTGCGAGCTCCTCTCGGGAGCACGAGATCCGCTCCCTCGCAGCCCTCGCATACGGAGCAGCATAATATAGGAGCTTATAACTAGTAACTAATCAGTATTATTCCTAAGGGCTCCTTAGTAGAGTTCAACCATGATAGTGAGCTGTGTAGGCACCACATGTCCACACCCCACAATACGGGCGTTGGAATCAGAATCAGTAGTTCAGTAGTACTAGTCACCACCTAGAGTACCTATTTATTTACAGACATGCTTGCATACATATATATATATATATATATACATACACACACGATATTGCATCGCCCCTGTGGAGGAGACTATGCGCTTTGGCCGGAAGAGGCACACGGACCTGCTGCATCCCTTGGCTTTGCGTTCTAGGTAAAGCTGCTGGAGCTGCCATGTTCGTGCGGTCTCAACGCGGGCTCTAAAGCTAGGGTAAGCGCAAAAAAAAGGTTCGGGTTTGGCATTGTTCTTGTTGTTTTTCCGGTCGTGGGAATGCCAAAATGCTTGATTTCCACAGGACCCGAGGCTTTCAAGTCCCCAAACCCTAAGCCCTAAACCCTAGAGGCTCATGGAAGAGATGGAGCTGGAAGCTGGGCATCATCGGACTGGAAGTCGCACCACACTGCGCTTTAACGATCCTTGGAGTGTGATATCTTAGTAGCTGAGTGGATACACTCTACACGTTTTGGGAGAATATTACCCGCCACAACACTAAAAGTGTACACTTTTACTTATGAACTCAGCAACTAAGATACAGGGGCCTAAACATTTACCAATACTCTTTTGGGGGCTACTTGCTAAACTATAGTACAACGAACACCAAAACCCTATTCCAAATATTAAGGCCACTATATTAGGTGCTGAGTTTGTGGGTTCGTCGCTCTACCCATGTACCCTAGACCCACACCCCCACACGACATTCTAAACCTCCGGCTGCACGGGCTTCGTGTGATTACATTCGGTTACAAACATCGAAGCCTCGTAGCAGTGATTGTATGGTGAACAATCACTAATTAACTGCTAGTGTCAACAATGCAGCTCGGATAGAGCAGGGAGTGTGCATTCTTTGGCTGCTTCCGTCCGGGTCTCCAACACCAGTCGAAGCCTACCCCTGTGAGCCTGCGTTGTCGTCCCAAGCAAGCAGCACAAAACTCCAATAATTTTGTGGAAGCATCCGAACCTATACTATAGAGCAGGGAATAAATATAAACTCAAACACTACAACACACTGGGTTTCTGACCTCTTCAACATAGTGCAACACTCAAGGCAGTAGACTCTAAGAGTCTACTCCCAAGACTTGGGATTCCCAGATTGACCCTAATGTAGGGGCTTCAATACTTAGAATAGGGTTTGGGGGGTTCCTCAATATATAGTATTTTGGACCCCAAAACCCTATTCTCATCATTAAGGCCCCAGGAATTACACCCGGAGAGTTGATCCTCAGGACACCTTCATTGATGAGCGGTCCTGCCTTCGACACTTCGTGGTGGGACCTCGCAGTAAGGCCTTTTTCTATAGTCTCCTTAGGAGCTATGTTATATATATATATATATATATTATATATATATATATTATATTATATATATATATACATATATTATATATATATATATATATACAAAACCCAACAGAATATAAGACAGGGGGGCCTTGGATGGGGGGCTTCCAGGGAGTTTCAGGGCTCGGGTTGAAGGAGTTTCTAGGAAGAACGGCCCTGCACAAAGTTATAATATAGTTTCTATGTAGTTGTAGTTTGGTCATAGTATAGTTACTCTATATGTATGTGTGTATATATATATATATACAAAGTTATAATGTAGTTGCTATATAGTTGTAACATCGCTACTACATAGCTATACTATAACATAGTTGTTATCGAATGATATGATTCCATGACGACCGTGCAGTACGCCTCGGAACACTGTTTTTGGGCCCCAGTCTCGTGGTGTGCCTCTCCTGCAGATCCAATTCTGCTGGGCATGTCTGGCAACGATTCTCATCGTCTGGGACATCATGACGCTTCCGCTGGCCTCTTGGCCCCCGATCCTTATGGTTTAGGGCTTCTGGGTTTAGGGTTAATTAGAGGACACCCTGAAGCCAAGCTTTCCACAAGCTCAGGGCTTTGCCTTTGTTTGTTTGAATTTGGGGTTGATGTCTTGCGCCCTCAAGCCTGAACTCTACTCGTAACGCCATTGTTAAATGAGGGTTTTTCAAAAACGATGGTTTTTAACAACCCTCAAAAACCATCGTATGTCAACACCCCCATCTGTTAAAATGTAGCCGTAAGTCCGGGCCGAAGATACATGTGCCTGTAGATATTGGAGAAGCACAATCTTTCCGTGTGGTAGCCTGCGCCAACAACTTGAAATCGAGTCCTTAGGCACAAAAGTTTAGGATGCCGCAAGGGAGCTTAGCAGTTGTTCAGACGGGAGCAGAAACAAGACGACTGAGATGCGTCGGTCGTAGACTTGAATGTAAACTTGCCCAACTCGCTGTGATGCTCTTGTCTTGCATCGGCATCATCCAGGATTATCTTGCTTCAATAGCTCTTGAGGCCTGTGGCGATAGGCAAAGTGCTGGCAGATACGGACGATGACTTTCCGTTATGAGAAGAGCTCTTGGCAACAAGTTGACCCAGAGCACGTGCCACTGCGAGTGATTGCCCTGCTGAGGAACTGTTTCCTATTCACGACTTCGTGCGAATTGTGGACGCCATGGCAGTTGTTTCTTGTCCTTGTCCTGAAGCATGATGTTCGACAAATTTCTCAAGGGTTTCCAAAGCATGCAGCAGATCTCCTTCGTTGCAGTTGAACCTCTCAAACTGTCTGCTGTTTTGGAAACATTGGCTTACAACTTTGCAGGGGCCTTGGCCGGAGCTTGATACACAGCCGATATGTAGCCGACGGGCAGCTTGTCTGTTTCGGAGAGCCAGTGGCGTCCATCAATCGTCTGTCGTTTGTCAGATCGATTGTTCAAACGCTTCTTTCTTGGTGCAAAAGCTTTGCTTCGAACTCGCCATCGTCGCAATGAAAGCTCGTTGCCCACCCTAACTAGGTGGCGCCTTGGAGAACTGTAAACTCTAGACTTTGCCTTGTGGTTCCTAGAGAGGTACCTACTCATAAATACTTTCAAGGGCACACAATCGCAACCCAACTAGTGGTCTGCTCCGAATAAATTAGCTTTCCTGCATGAGGTGCAGAGCTCACAGTGCGTGATCTCTGGACAGCCATGTAAGTGAGTTTTGTCACTTGCACAATACTTGTATGTGGTATACAGCCAGTTCTGTGTTCCTGAGTGCTACACTTTCGCACTTTTTAGTTTATAGTGGCCCCCTTCTTAACACCAAGTGGTAGGAACAGGGGTACCAGATTACAAAGGGGCTACCCAGGAACCTGGAGCTCTATGTAAGTTCAAGTCGAAAGTTGCCGAAAATTAGGGCTACCTTACTTTAGGGTCTTAGAATTAGGATCCTACTTATTTTGGGAAACTCCCATATAGTCCAAGACAGCAACAAAGTTGTATCCTTCAAAATCCGCCCTTCCCCTGACGTCCAAGACTCTAAGGACTCTAAGGTTTATGGTTTCGATCTGAACTCCGATGTCAACGCGAAGCTGAAACTACCCCGCATTAAGACCCTTAAAATTGTCGAAATACTGCGTACCCTTTTTCTCCACATTTACTAACAAAAAACTACTACGGTCCTAAGCCCAAATGTTCGAGATGATGATATGCTCTGAAACCGCGAAACCCCTAGAACGCCCTATAAGACCTTTAACACCATGGTAACCCCTTACTACCTGAAGCTAAAGCAACCCACCGTTCTGAACCGCTAAACCCGAAACCCTAAACACTGCTTAAGACCCCTACACCCTAAACACTGTTACCAGAAACCCTCAACTTTCAACCCTAAACCTTATAAGAGCTCGCCCACACGGGCTTTCGCAACGCACTCTGCAGATCGAAAAGGAGCCCTAAAAAAAACACCTTATAAGAGCCACTGCTTAAGGCCTCCTGGATCTTCTGGCTTATCGACATCCCCTTGCATCTCACCTCACACGGTCTCCGAGGGGCTGTGCTTTTAATGTGGTCATGTCGGAGGCTCTTAAAGGTAGGGTTTCAGGTTTAGGCGCGAGTCACAAGGTGTGCATGGGATTCTTGTGGGATTCCTGGGGTATAAAACTTATCGGAGTGATGTCATGTGCTCGGATAGACTTCTTGAAGGGGCCCAAAGGGCTCTGACGATATCTCACTGTTTGCTACACCTCCAATGGGATTGCATCGGATTGTTTTAGGAGTACCTACCCATAGGCCCCATAGTAGTTCCTTCTTGGGATTACCTTATAGAACTCTAAATATGAGCCCCCAAAATGGAACTGCTTTGGGGCCTTTGGGTAGGCCCCAAGGTTGAGGGTTCTCCTAAGGGAGCTTGAGGGTATAGCGTAAGGTTAGAGTTACGGAAAACCCTCAGGGCCCTCATTCGCTACAGCAGGTTTGAATGAGAATGATTAGAGGGATGCTATGCGCTTTTCGTCCATATGTACATATTGTACATAATCATGTAGTTGCCGCGGAACTGTGAACTAACACCCTACAAGACATGACGCACAGCTCTGCTGTACAACCAGTCTTCACTTCTCTGGCCCCTACATTACGGTGTCTACTTCCCGACCCGCTCTCCAAAGAGCCATTGAGGCATCTCTTCTTCGGCGTGCAGGTGGCCGGCACAAACGAGCTGAGGCCTCATACTCATAGGCTCCTATGACCCCACCCAATCGCCCATATCTTAGTAGCTCTCTGTGTTTGCTTAGACTTTGCAAGGCTTGCTGAGGGCTAGCGAGGCTTGGTAAGCGTTGCAAAGGCTTGGCGCCGAAGCTACCGAATGCGCATGGTCGAATAACATGTCGCCTCAGGGCTATTAAGTGAGGGGGAGGTTGGAGGGGGCTAAACCCTTTAGGCCATATGCCCGGTTGAAAGATCGTCGCTTTGTGCAGGCCTCCGGTGCTTTGGTCCTTATACCTCCGCTCCTGGTGCCTTGTCAGCCCTTTTGTTCACGAGTTTGGGTGCTTTCGGGGGGGGAGGCCTTTGAAGCAAAAACCAAGCTTACGTCAGGCCATCCAAACATGTCAGTTTGGGGACATCGCCTGCTATGTTGCCGCATAGGCTGTAGGGCTGGATGATGCGCATCGTTCTGCTTTTGGGGCCAGGGTAATTGCTAGTAGCCCTAATCTAAGGGCTCTCATAGGCACATGGACCCGTTGGGGTTCAGGATTGGAGGGTTTGGGATTGTCGTCGCTGGCCATTTGGGCCACTTCAAGTCACCTATATGTTAATCCAAAGCCTGACGCCTATAAGCCACTGCCAATCCTTTCCCTCTCCCAGGTTTGTAGTCGACTTCCTCGTCGTTGCCATTGATGCAACCGTTATCGCGCTGGATGGGCTGCCAGGACGAAAATCCTTTTGCTCAATGGTTCCAAAGAACCTACATACATAACATATCCCGCAACGAGAATTCGGCCCTAGGGAGAGCTTGAGGGGTTGGGGAGCTTTACTATTAGGGGCCTTCATCGTTCCCTATACCATTTTGGGGGCTCCCGATTGAAATCTATTATAGTATAATGTACCCCAACATTCGAATATTTAGGCCACTATAGTAGCCTCCTGACTCCTCCACCATTCTTGAGGCTGCAGTGCCATAGGGTTCGGGGAGGGTCAGAGCTCTCTTGGTTTAGAGCCCAGGGATTTTGTATATCGTCTTCATGATCCCGAAACCACATAAAACCTCAACAAAGCCTCCATAAACCGTTACACACCGTAAGCCCTATAAAGCCCAAACCTCAAACAAACTCTCTAAACCGTGAAAAACCTTGAGCCTTAAACCTATAAGCGGTTATAACCGTTAAGCCTTAACGGCATTAAAACCAAGAAGCCCCGAGCAAAGTGAGGCTCCAGGCCGGCAGCGTGTCCAGCCCGATGTTCCGCTCCGCTCCCGAGCTGACATCTGGGGTCCTCAGGGGCGGTTGAGTCTTCACGGTTTAGCGTATGGAGTTTGGGGTTTCTTGTTTGTGGTTGTTGCGGTACGTAACATCTGGGGATATTTCCCGCAAACCGTAAACCCGACAATATTCGGGCCTAAACAATCGCCAATACTATGTTGGGGGTTCCGTATGAAAAAGGCTCCTACATTACAGCGCCGAAGCCTCAACCCCCAGCCAAACCCAGGCCCGTCTCATCCGGGCGCTCCGGATGGTCCGCCTCGTGCGCCTCATCCGCGTTGCGCGGCTGGAGCGGACGTTGACTCTGCTTGCAGCTTGTCGGTGAGGGTTCCCAAGATCACGGGATGCTGTTCGATGTTCAGACGGGGACAGGTGGACGACGTAAGTCCCCTGTGCTTCGGTGTCTTTTTGCGCCGCCTCGGCTCAAGGATTCTGATTTTCGAGGTTCGAGACGTGCAGTTCCCTGCCAAACCCTCAACCCCTAGACCCTATACCCAAACCCCTAAACCCTAGACTCTCGAATGGGTGTTTATTCGAACAGGTGTAGAGTGTCAGTACTATGTCCCTGCAGAGTAGGCCTGCAAGCTCCAAGACATTTATCCGCTTCATCCCTGACGAAGTTAAGCAGAAGTCTGAGTGTTCCAACTTGTCTGCATAATCGTAGGTTCGTGGGTGCAAGAGGTTTAGGGATTAGGGTTAGAGGGCCGCAGCTTCCTCCTCTGCAGGGTAAGGGGTTCGAGGGTTTCAGGATTTGTAGGACTTGGGGTTTAGGGATTCTGGGTATTAAGGAGTCATGGCCGCTCTAGATGAGGCGAATCGATTCTTGTCCACCTACTCTTTCATGGTGATGCCGCTCGGCATTCTGACATTACCGCCTCTGGGCGTCGCACAGAGAAAGCTTCATACTCATTGATACTATTCCTGAGGGTTCCGGATTGTATTCTTGGTCTTCATATTCACCACCACCACCATTTTAAAACTATAGTTAAATGATGAAAGCAGTTTTAGTCCATAGTCTATCGTGGCAGTTATAGTCTATAGTAAGGCTCGGGGATTCGGAATTGGATCTGCTCTGCGAGCCACAGGTTGGCGGGTCTGAACACGAGAACTGAGCTCCTCGAATGCTCGAACCTCCTTGAGACTGGAAGGAGCCCACGATAGACGACTGTCCTGTAGGGTTTAGAATTTCATGGTGCCTTACTGCAGCAGGGAGCATGGCTCTTAATAGCATCATGTCTGACTCGGACTTTACAGCAGAGGATCTTCGATCTGCAGGGCCGTTGTGATTATATGGGAATCAAACTCTGCGCCCTGGATTCAGAGGCGTTCCACGATACATTTGAGCCTGGACAATGTAGAGCCGTGCTATTAGCTGCGACCATGGGCAAAACACCCCGAAGGCCCCGAGCTTGCTTCCAAGGAAGGTTATGGGCTATCTCCTTCTTCTCCTGGCCGTCAACCATGTAACAGCGCTGCTTACCTGCAGAGACACAGGATGCTATGCAAAGGGGGTTTGCGGCGCTCAAGATTTAGGGATTTTGGGTCGTAGCTTCAGGCTGTGTGGGTTTCAGGGTTGAGGGTTTCGATTGTAGGCTCGATGTTAAAGGCAGGAACAGGATTGCAGCAGACGAGTTAAGTAGTTTATATCTGATGGTGCACGACTTTCCCCACCTTCTGTGCACCAAGCCCTTTCGTCATGTGAGCTTCGTATTCAAGCCGGGATTGAGGCGTAGGCACAGTGATGCTGGAATGAGCCTCAGTGCGTTTACGTAGTTGTGAGCTTGCAGCGATGAGGCTTTGGTACGGGTTCGCTATACGCCTGCGAGGCGTTCAACAGCGTCATAAGTCTGTAGTTGCAAGGCTCTAAACCGCCTCACCCACGCAAGGTGCTGCTGGTATGGTATTGGCGTCTGGAGCGGGGATCGCAACTGGATGCAGCGGCTGGAGATCGAGCTGCTAAGTCGCTGATATTTAGGGCTCACCGGTCGGTCGTTAGACAATCAGCAACGCCGAAAACCTGACGCCGCGTCTCCTATCATATTAACAGTAACTGATCCGAAAAGAGTTGCAGAACCAGCGGCTGCAAGGTCTGTAGACCCCACACCATCAACTCTAAGGTCGCATCCCGCATTCCTACATCGATTCTTTGCGAAAGCACTGCAGCAGCTTTAAAAATGCCTGCCTCCATCCCATATTGTCGCAGAACTCTGGATTGCAAAGCCCTTCGACATGACAAGATCTCGTAAAAGTCTCTCATTCAGCTTTAGGGCTCAGACTTCGTGACGAGAACAGAGTTTCGGGCTATACTATAGTCGAAATACACTACGGAGTTGACAGAAAGAGTGTTCCTACGATTCAGATGGGTCCTACTATACTTTCAGGTTCATTCCTCAATTAAGGGATATACCTTAAATCAGATTATGGATCCTACTAGATTTTACGGTATATTCCTTAACTAAGGGATATTTTATAGTCTCTGGGATCCAGCAAGCGCCATCGGAGCCGAAAAACCGTCCCAGGGAGGCCAGTTTCCTGGACTCCTACGCCTCCTGGCTCCAAGCGGGCTTTGGGTTTACCCAAAGGCCCCAAAGAAGTAGTTCCTGTTTGGGGTTCATATATGGAATCTCAAAAGGTAATCCCAAAAAGGAACTACTTTGGGGCCTCTGGGTAGGGAAGATGGTTCCGGGAATGATGTTCAGAATACGGGAGGAGGGTCTCAGGGGTTGAGGGCTGCTGGCTTCATGAAAGGTTTCGCATGACATGGTGGCTAGCACGGGTGCATGTCGGGGAGCCTCTGCAGACAACAACTCAACGGAAGACGGCAGCATGTGGGCGCTGGCATTGTTGATAGGTTTCTGCGGCTTTCGCTCCAAAGAAGCCTCAATATTAAATTGCCCACGTTATGCCTTAGGGTTCCATTACATGTATAGTAGATTACCCAATATCCAGCCTCTTCTGCTTACTGAGGCCCCTCCGTTACGTAGTGGTATTTTGATATGTTTTTGAGGTTCTGGGTGGTCTGGCATTCTCCAAATCCAAACACGCAAGCGGCACATTGCCCAAGAAACTTCACCAAACATCCCAGAATCCAGAGACGATGTTGCCCGCCATTTTAGTTCCATGTTTGTTCTGTCCCATGGTGTCCGTTTGGGGGGGGGGGGGGGTTACACTCTCATCGTATGGGGGTTACACACATCCCACATAAGTCAGTCTGTAAGCTGCGCGAGCAGTACACATGGTCATTTTACAAGGTTCCGTACGGCTTTGATTGCCTAGCTGCCGAAGCTGCACAGTACTACAACTATCTATGATTTCGCCCACTGGAGCCCTATAGTTTTTTTCTGCCTGTTGCATGATATGGTATTCCTGTCCGACAGCCTCAAGACAAGAGTTCAAGGACATAGACCTAAGCTTATGTTTCTTTTTGGATGTCCCCATCATTCTGAGCAGGCTGATCGCAGAGACAACTTTGTACATATATATATATATATATACGATGTCCTCAGGTGAGCGCTATGCACTGGGCCCTGACGCAGTTCACGCCTTCCACCAACAACATTGCACCAGACACGGGCATCGCACAGTGAGGGTTTGGTTTTGTTTTGTTGCGGAGCGGCTTTTTCCAGTTGAAGAGATGTCAAAACTAGGGTCATGTTTTGGGGTACCGTAAATATTAGGTGCCGTACTATATTGGGGACCCAGAAAGGGACCATAATTTTGACAACCACCCAGTTGTGGGTTGTGAGGCTTGGGCTACGGAGGTTTGGGATTTCGCTCGGGTTTGAGGTTTTCGCCGAGGCTTTGCTTCTTGCTGTCAGAGGACCGGGCCGGTACCCCGAAGTCCTCAAGTTCTTCTGCCCGTACCCGAAGCCTAGTATTAATACTAATACTATAATGCTAATTCCAATACTGATATAAATATCAATACTAATATTATCATTAATCTGCAACCTAAACCGCACATGAGCCGTCAGCCCTGCAGTGTATGCGGCTTGGAGGATGTCAGACTCGTGCTTATGTACCGGATGGAGGCCGCATAGGACCGTCGAGGAGGGCCATGTTCAACATCGAACCCTGCACTCCGGCCTGGGAAGGACGCCTTTGAACACGCAGCCCAACGACCGAAACCTAGCATGTCACATAAGCCAACACGACACCTACAGGCCCTACGGTGTTCAGTGCTAAACCTGTCCCTACACCCCAAACCTGGATGCCCTAAGAGTACTTAGACCAACGACTAGTACCCGTAAGCCTCTAAGTTCCAGGCCGTGAACATCTAAAACGGCTTACTTGTGGTTCCAATTTCCTACTGTCTTTAGGGCCAGACCGTCCAACCCTCCTATTTGCAGGTATCGCTGCTGGCTGTACGCTCTAAGCATCAACCCAGTCAACACCCGACCCTAAGCAATAAAGCCCCAATGACCCAACAAGCTCAAGCCCTCTTTTGCAGAGGGTGGGGAGTTAATCAGTCATGAGCATATCAGCGAAAGATAAGGATTTACAGAACTGCCCTAAATTAAGGGTTCAGGGTTCTTGGGTTCAGGATTTAGGGTTTAGGATCCTAAACCCTAAACCCTGCACCCAACCCCAAAAAGCTTCTGTCTTCCCCCAAAAAAAGCCGCTCAGGAAGAAAAAGTAGATCTCTTAATGGGGGTTCCTATAAAGTACCCTTAGTAGTATAGGGCCTCAAAACCCCTCCCCCCCCAAAAAAAAAAATGCAAAAGCAGCTCAGGACAATCCCTGGGAGCGCTTCTTCGCGATTTGGGTGATTCTCCTGGCGATGGGCGCCTTGGCTCTGCTTTCAAGCCTATGTGGGCGGTTGTCAGGATTAGGGTCCCTTTTTGGGTACCCTAAATATTAGGTGCCTATTATATTAAGGACCGCAAAAGGGATCCTAATTTTGACAGCCACCCATATAAGGTCTAGGGGTTTATAGGTTGTTTTTGTGGCTGTACAAAGTCTTAAAGTCTAAAATAAGCCTGGGACTTTTTCAAGATGAGCTTGAGGTTTTTGTTGTCTTTTGTGGATTTTCGCCCGGATAGGGTTTACAGGTTAGGGGCCGGGGGCTGCCGAAGTTCTTCTTCTTTTTTGGGTCTCCAGGTCTTATCAGTTGGGGACCCAAAAAAGCACATAAGCATAAGCATTTTGTAGGGATATACATCCCTACCATATTGGGCTTCTTTTTCAGGGGGTTTAGATGGGTCTTCAGGTGTGTTCTCCTCCTTCATCGCCTCCATCAGCTCGACGGTGAATTCCATGCGACTGGCACGGGCAGAGGAGATCAAGCAAAAGGCCTGGGTTGATACACCTGGGCGGTTGTCAAATTATGGTCCCTTTTTGGGGTCCTTATTACAATACGACACCTAATATTTAGGGTACCCAAAAATAGGGACCAACATTTGACAACTACCCACCTGTATCACATCAGGTAACTTTCAGCCCCGTTCGGGGTATGCACGGCTCCAGTGTTGATAGTGTTGATAAACATGAACTTGAACAAAGATTTAAAATTATAATGCCATCATAGCATAGTGGTTATTGCATTAGTCTCGTAGTTGAGGGTTCAAGGGTCTTGAAAACAGGGATCTCAACACCAGGGCTTATCGGGCTTGTGTAGTTGTTTGGCTTCCGGGGTCAAGCAACATGCAAGGCTGGTTGTGTTTCTGAGTCTTTGAGGCTTTAGCCGGGCATTCGACATTGGGATACCGGTGGGATTCAGGGTGCTGTAGGGATTAAAAACCCCACAAGTTGACCCCTAAGTTCTCCAGGTCCTACTACCCAAACTGGAGACAGAGAGCGTGCAGTCAACCCTTGAGGCAATCTCGAAGGCAATCTGTACTTCGCAGAAAAGAACTGCGGCCCTCCCTCAGGGGCCTATGAAAACATGCTTTTCTGGGCATCTCGTGGCCCAGAGAGACCTCCCCGAAGAAAGAGTTCATGCGCGGCCTTTCGTCGGAGTGGCTACAGCTACCGGGCTCCACCCGCAGCACCCCAAGAACAAGAGCACAGGCCTGCAGTTGCCAGAATTGTAATATAGGGCTTGAATAGTTACCAATGTTATTCCTTGGGTTCCTTATTATAACTATAGTATAATGGGCCTCAAAGCCCTATTCTAATTAGTGAGGCCCCTATGTTAGCCTGTGGGGCTGTGGATGGGCTCAACACACAAGACATCACCAGACCCTGAAAAGACCCTAAAGCACCAACCCCTTCAAATCTCCAATTACAGCGGCATCATAAGACTGTACCGAAGACTTTCGTCAGACCCTTATTGAACCCTAAACTACATAGCAACATCTGAAACCCTTCTAGAACCGGAATAGACCCCTCGTACATCCCTCAAAGACCACATACAACTACCCCTTTTGGGCTTAACACTCTCTGTCAGGCCGATTTGAGGCAGTTCTTCATGGATCGATGCCCGGCGAGGGTTTTTTGAGAGGATTCTACAGGTTTGATTCTGCTGGTTCTAGGATGTTGTGGCGTTGAAGCCGGGTCGTTGGGGCTTGCACTGATTTAGGATGTGTTTCGGGTGCCCGTGCCTTCCTAGGGCTAGACTTCTGCTTCGGGTCTAGGAAGTGAGACATGAGACCTGCTAGTAACACCGGACTTGCTACTTGTGAATATACCGATATACCTAATCAGTTCTGATATGCTCAGACGCCACGTGGGCACTAAGTACTTGCAAGCAGTGTTTGGCTATACATTTCAAGGTTGTTGTTCACGGTTCGGGATTTCGTATTTAGGGTTTACGGCCTTGGTCGTTAAGTCATGCTTTGGCATCCAGGATGAAGCGAGCTCGTTGGGTGTGGGGCATGTGGGTGACGTAGAGATATTTGCCGAGGCTTCCTTTTAAGAGGGCTTCAGACTGGAAGTGCAACGAGCGAGTTGGAACCTTTGTCGATGACGGGGCTGGCAGGACACAGTGACCAGGTGTTTGTGCTGGGTCATGTAAGCTCGATCTGGCGTAAGCACCGTCTCGGACGCCAAGGAAACCTCTCCGTCGAGCTCTTTGGTGCCTCGTCGATGTTCAGGGTTTCCAAATAGGATGGTAGAGGCTACAGCGAATCGTTTGGCGAAGGATGTGTACTCTGTCTCACCTATGACCTAGACTCTATCACTTAAGCCCAAGCTCTGTATAAGCCCTTTGGACTGCCCTAGCACCCTTAAACTTCAGGTTAAAACCCTGTGCGCTAGGGAGGCAGGTGTAGAAACGGGTTTTGGAAGTCATGAGCTTCATATTGTCGATTGAGCTTTACATTGTCGCTTGCTGATTAGACTATGTGGTTCAGAACTTTGCCCACAGCTGACTTACGACATCACACACTCGCGACTGCAAGTTACGAGTCAAAATACCCGAAGCCCTAACCCTGAACCCCACGAGTAGTCTGCGAGCATGTGGGTGGTTGTCAAAATTAAGCTCCCTTTTTGGGTCCCTATTGGACTACGGCACCTTCTATTTAGGGTACCCAACAAGGGACCCAAATTTTGACAGCCGCCCATGTGCAAGCGCGTGTGCGCGTTAAGCATTGGCAAAGCTCTCGAGGTCGGGTTTGCAGAGCAGGTCCCCTCTACGTGAATCCAAGGTGTAGGCTTTAGGGTTTCTCCTTCTCTGTCCTTGCAAATCTGAGCCCCAAAACAGTGGTTTGCAGCAGTAGCAGCAGCAGCAGCAGCAGTAGCAGCAGCAGTAGCAGCAGCAGTAGCAGTAGCAGTAGCAGTAGCAGTAGCAGTAGCAGTAGCAGTAGCAGTAGGAGTAGGAGTAGGAGTAGGAGTAGGAGGAGTAGTAGGAGTAGTAGTAGTAGTAATAGTAGTAGTAATAATAGTGGTTGTTGCTTTTGTTGTTCCTAGCAAGATGGACAACCCCACGCCCTCACTTCCAAACCGTTAGACTGATAACCGATATGGTTCTCCCTACGGTGAAGTCCAAGCTGAGGCAAAGTGCAGGCGGTGTTGGCCAAGGAAGGACTCTTTGAGGTTCGCCACTGGGCTTGGAGGGATGTTCAGGTTTTGTCCAATACCCTCAAACCCCGAGCCCTAAACCGTTTAGTTTGGGCCTTAAACAGCTTAGAGGGGCTCACAGCCGGAAGAAGACCGAGATGATGTAAGGGCGTAGCGCGGGTACCACTGGGATAGTACCCATACAACCCGGACTGTTCCAGACCGACCACTTTACCGCCAGCACAAGCCAATGCCCCTCCAAAGCCTTAATAAACCCTGAACTACACACACGGACATACAGACGTCGATTTCGACACCCTGCGTAGGCTCGCCCACTGCGGTTCGTACCGTGGAGCTTCGTAATTATCTCGCTTCGGTGGTTTAGTCTTGTTTTCAACTTGATGAACTTCATATCACGGAGGCTACATTTGGGAGTTCCCGAAAATTAGGGGCCTACCGCATTTTAGTTTGGGGTCCTTATACTAGGGATCCTACTTTTTAGGGTACTATACTAGGCTCCCCTATGTTCGCTTAAACCCCTAAACCCTAAACTCCCATTTAATTTCCGTAAAGCCCTAAACCCTAAACCCTAAACTCCTTTTTCATGTCCTTAAAGCCTGAATCCTTAAGCCCCCAGAGGCCTACTCGCCAAAACCCGGGTTTCTCAGACCCGTCCCGGTGAGAAATGTGGTGGAAGCCCAGGGAGCCTTAAATTACGGAAATTATTGGGGTTTGGGGTTCGGGGGTTTAGAGGTTTAGGGTTCAGAGGTTTAGGGTTCAGGGTTTTAGGGGTTGAGGATGAGTTTAGGGTTCAGGGGTTTAGGGGTTTAGGGTTCAGGGGTTTAGGGTTGTAGGGTTTGGGGTTCAGGGGCTTAGAGGTTTAGGATGAATTTAGGGGTTCAGGGGTTTAGGGTTTTAAGGTTTTAGGTGTTTAGCGTGCAGGGGTTTAAGGGTTTAGGGTTTAGGGGTTTGAGCCTTTGGCCTCATATATCAGAGGTCTTATAGGATAACATTATTTATGCTCAACTCAGGAGTGCTCCTTAACTCCTTACATCATGTATCTGAGGTCTTAAAGGATGACCTGATGCTCAACTCAGGAATGTTCCTTAAAAGCGAGAGTCTTACAGCATGAGTAATTACCAAGTGGATCTAAGGGATAATCCTGGCTTTATGGAGCAGGATCTCGGGTTCCCTCCAGCTGCACTGACCCAGGAAAGCTCGAGAATCAGGTTCAGCTGGTGAAGACCATACCAGAGAGCATCTTGCACGTTTTAGGGCTTGTTAAAGGGTGTAAGGTCTTTCGGGTTTGAGACTTCGGGGTTTAGGGCCGAGGGCTGTTTTGGTTTAAGCTTTGGGTCGTAAGACTTGGAGTTTAGGTGTTTGGGGTGTGCAGGATTTTAGGCCTGCGGTTGCGGCAGGTCTGCAGAGAGCTCTAGTGTTCTTTTGCAAGATTCGCTGCTTTCAGGTGTGACGGGGGTTCCACGGAGTGAGTTGGTGTATATGAGCCGGAATTTCCAACGTAATTACAGCAACCTTGTGAACTGAGAACTTGATGAGACTCGATGCCCTGTCTGCACGGATCGCTGTATCATCTCCAGGCCACTTCTGCGGGGCACAGTATACTTTAAAACTTTACTGAGTATACTTACTATTACTGCAGTTCGAAGAAACACAACAACGAGGGTTTGTAAGGAATAGTATCGATAGTTATTCGTCCCTTCCCAGGATTCAAGGTGCAACTTCACCGGGAGATGTACATGAACTCCCTGACCAAGCTGGGTATTTGGCCGAAGACGCTCGCCGGTAAGTTCTTGGGTGCGTACGGCTTTTGTGTTCTATTCGGGACCCCAAAAGCAATCCCTACCTTATTGGGCTTCCTTTTAAGGTGCTTTATCTTTATATGGGATATCCCTGTCCTCATTCTTGCTTATGTGCTTTTTGGGGCCCTGTTCGATCGGGTTCAGGCTGCTGTTTTAGGGCTTTGAGGGTGCAATCAGTGTTCTTGTGAACACTCAGCAAGGTCGGGAAGTTTCCCAGCCCCAGTCAGCCTTCGGGATGTTGCGATTGAATCATGGCGGCTAGGATTCGAAGGACCTCAGTGTCGTGCGTGTTAGAGTATGTTGTAGTAGTATACTATTTCATATTTGTGTATATACTATAGTCTCTTTATTTTCTACTGCAGTATATTAGAACGTTTTCTCGGGGCAGGGGCAAGGGAAACCTCGCGATCCAGCTTCGAAGTCCGCATGCCTCATTAGTTAATCTTTTCTAGGGTGTAGGGCTTAGGGAGCACTCTGCGACGAAGTGAAGTCCTCTGTCCTGTAGCAAGCTCAAGGCTTCAGACTACACGTGCTCCAAGCCGGCCTAATATTCAGACGTGAGCTTTCAGACCCAAATTGTCAATATTGGCGCACGGGGCTAAGGTCTTGCCGGCCACGGCTACGCAGAAGCCACAACTCGAGTCCAAACCAGCCTTGATCCCCAGCTTATTTCTCGTACTCAATTATTTGCGAGACCAGCAATTTAGTAAGCATTACACGAAATCTGAAGCCGGGAGACTGAGGCAGTGCTTGAATTTGTACTTCCAACTTGAATTAAGGCGGCTTTTTACCATGTGAACCGGCTTGCTAAGTCCGAAACCCTAAGCCCATCTAAACCCTAAACTTGTAAACTAAGTCCCCGCCCCTAATAATAATCCTTGCAGCAGGTGGGGGCACCAGGAGGACGCGCAGTTTCTCCTCACCGTGTGCCACCACGGGATGAAGGAGTCTTTGGCACACCGAAAGCACCGAAACTCAAAGGGTTTAAGGGTTCAGGGCTTAGGGATTAGGGGTGTGAGGGGTCAGGATTTAGCATTTGAGAGATTAGGGTGGAGAGATTAGGGTGTAGGGCTCTGGTTCCAGGGATTTCCATGCAAACTGTGATGCTTTTTAATGCCCTGGCTGGCGGGCAACATGCTGTAACGAGACCTCTTACGAGAAATAGGGAAGCGCCTGGCAAGCAAAGTCGGGCACCTTGACGTCGAAACCCTGAACCCCTTCAACCCTACATAAGCCCTGCATGAGTATATATACATCCCAGAAATCATCCCACATATTGGATCTCGAAGGACGTGTTCGGTGAAAGCCTCTCACACAGCGATGGATGCGAAGACTGGTGCAATACGAGCATGATAGAACTGACACACACACACACAAGCATCGACATCACGAGCGATTTCTGTGTATTCGATGCTTGCCGGTGGACAATCAGATTGTCCAGATTCTGTAAACTTTCAGCTTGTCACAAACAAGTTGAACCTTGCTGCCCGACAAGCGACTGAACTTCAGTTGCGAGGTGAGTGCGGAATGTCTATCTGATTACAGTTTTACAACGGTAGCATGTATCACCGCAAATCCCCTGAGTTCACCGATTTATACTCGCAGTGGCGAACATCCTGGCATTTCGAGCCCGACCACCAAAATTAACAGCGCTCCGAGGGTTCATGCGCACCCCCGAAACCCAACTATAGGGGACTTAATAGTTACCTATACGATTTCGGTGGTTCCTTGCTATGGTTATAGTATGATATACCCCAAAACCCTATTCTACATTTATTAAGGCCCCTAAATTTAGACCCTCGAAACCCTACACCCAACATGTGCGGGCCCGGCAAGGAGCACGTCTCCATGCTGGGGCAAGATGTGTTCATGCCCGGTCGTGACTGCCGAGAGGCCGAAGCAGTCGAAGGCTTTTTAGAAAGAAGTTTCTGGCTTGAACCCTAAACCCTAAACCCCTAAACCCTATAATGCACTATAAGCTGCAATTCAGACTGTTACTGCAACATACGACAACATATACTATAACATGCTAGTGTGAGGTACAGTAACTTACCTTAAACTTCAAGATGTAATGTGACATACGATCATACACTAAAAAAGTCGATAAAGCGCTATAGTGTACTATCATATAGCTCTTTGCTGAGAGGCTTTCGCTTGAGGTTCTGCAGAAGCTTGGGGCTGGTTTGGAACAGGACGAAGCATCGCACGTTTGTAGTGCATGCTCCTATTATATCATGTAGTCGTATGTCATAATATACTGTAGCATACTGTGGGATAGAAAGGTATAGTAGCATGCAGCAGTACATTGTAGCCCACATCTCGGGCATTATGCCCGACCGACGGAATTTGTGTTCGTGGTTCACTTCCTGGACCGTGCTAAATCTCTCTTCCCACAGGTCGCAGGAACGATTGGGGCCGTAAGAAGCTGTCAGACTGCATCGTAAGTATCGTCTATGCACGCTTGCTCACTAAAGTCCAAATCTGGCCACGCCATTCTTGCATACAAACTTGGCGGCGTTTCGGAGGTGTCTTGAAGGCTTGCCAGGCGAATTGCCTGTTGTGTTCGTACAGTTTGTGCACCACGTGGGCGAGCATCATCGGCATCATCTGGGGTATTGGCAGGGGCAGCGCGCGATGCAGCGAGACATGGTCGGGTGGCAAAACAACTCAAAACGCGCGGTGAGATTATTTTCTGGCTGTTGCCGAGCAACCCTAGACCCCTAAACCCTAAACTCCTAATAAAACCCGAAACCGCGTTGAAGTCAGAAAGGTGTCAACACAGGGCATAACCCCAGGGCTCGAAACCCTAAGCCTTCAGCAGGTTTACATCATCGATAGCGGCTCTTTGGAGTACTCGGCCAGCGGACAGATGCCCTTTGAGTGCACAGCTTCGGCAGCCGACTCTGCTCCCCAGCTGGCAACACAGGGTTTATGGGTGCAGGGTCTAGAGTCTAGGCTTCATATGGGAGTTTCCGATAATTTGGGGTTCCTTATTTTGGGGTCCTTATGATAGCTCCCATATGAAAGGTTTAGGATTTAGGGTCTAGTGTAACGTCAGAGAGAGAGATGGTCTAGTGTGAAGGCATGGCTTCATGGTGCCATGTTTACTTCGGATTGTAGGGCTACTTGGGACAGGCCCGTAGTAGAAGGAGCTTTTGATGGGCCGGGCCTTTTGGGGGCGGCTTCATGAAGATTGTCCTCGATCTCTTCTTCGCTAAACCCTACCACCGAACCCTTAATCCGATGTTCCTCTTCCAACACGATACCCAAAGGCCCCAAAGTAGTTCCTCTTAGAATCCTGAAAGGTAATCCCAAAAAGGAACTACTTTGGGGCCTCTGGATAGCCCCAAAGACTCAGGGTATTCTTGTACATCGTGGTCCATCTTCGCGGCCCCATTGCATGAGCTAAGCGAAAATGCGGCCGACAAGTACCTGCAAAAGAACCGCCATGTAGTTTTAATCCGAAACCCTGAACCCCCAAACCCAGACCCCAAGAGTTATAGTTAGGCCCTGAACCCTGAACCCTGAACCCCCCTAGCCCCAACCCAAACCCCATAAGCCATATAATCTATAGGTCTTGTTTTGTAAGTCGACCCTAGACCCTAAACCCCTAAACCCTAACCCCTAAACCCCTAGCCTCTAAACCCCTGAACCCGAAACCCCTAAACCCTAACCCCTAAACCCCAAACCCTAAACCCCAAAACCCCTATCCCTGAACCCCAGGTCTTGTGCCTGCCGGCCCTCTGGGCTGAGTGGACGCATCGCGGACGTCTCACGGCGAACTGTGGCCTCTGTGCCTCGGACCAAGGCATCGGTTTTTTTAGCGTTTTTTTCCACACTTTTTGGGAGTTTCCGAACATTAGGGGTTTAGGGTTTAGGCATCGGTTTTTTCTCAGGTTTTCCATACTTTTTGGCAGTTTCCGAAAATTAGGGGTCATAGTATTCTGGGGTCCTTCCGATAAGGATCCTACTATTTAGGCTGCTATATCAGGGTCCCCTATGTTCGGAAACTACCATCTAGAAAATTTGTGGTTCTCGTGAACAACCCCAAACAGTAGTATCCTATGTATCGGGATCCCTGAACAAGGCTATTGTCCCGGAGTTTTCAGACCTGCCAATCTCATGCCCTCACCGCCGCAGGGTGTACGGTTTAGATACCACGCATGGCTGCAGGTCAGGCACTTGGTTAGATGCTATGTGATGTCTAGTTCCCGGGTAGGCTGTGCCGTGGTCTAGTGTTCCGGGTACCTGCTCGGTTTTGATGCGTCGAAGGGTGTGAGCATGCTGAAGATGACCGCATCTCAAAGCCGAAAACCGTCCACTGCAGGTTACTACAACGGCATCGACTGCGAACAGCAATTTGGCCCAACATCTTTTCTCCTCGTTCAACATCTGGACTTTCAAGACCACTCTGCAAGCAGGTTTGTTTCAGGCCCCGCGCCCTCGAATCTACGCGGTCAAGTGTGTTTTGAAGGCTTAGGCAAGGCTTTCTAGCATTGCGTTGACAAATTGGAGTTTCCGAAAATTAGGGGTACCTTGTTTGGTGGCCCATATAATGCAGATAGCGCCGTTAGCGGGGTGGGGGGGGTTCGTTCTCTCGGACTATTGAGGGGGGGGGGGGTCCTTACTCCAGGAGTATTGAGGGGGGGGGGGTTCTTAATGCGGGAGTATTGAGGGGACGGGAGGGGGGTCCATACTCCAGGAGTATTGAGGGGGGGGGGGGTTCATACTTCAGGAGTATTGAGGGGGGGGGGTCTATTCCAAGACTATTGAGGGGGGGGGGGGACTCGTACTCTTGGGGAGGGGGGGGGTCTCTTTGGGAATGGTTGTTGTAGTATTTTGTCGGGTGAGGAAGAAGGAGCAGGAGAAGGAGTAGTAGTAGTAGTAGTAGTAGTAGTAGTAGTAGTAGTAGTAGTAGTAGTAGTAGTCGTAGTAGTAGTAGTAGTAGTAGTAGTAGTAGTAGTAGTAGTAGTAGTAGTAGTAGTAGTAGTAGTAGTAGTAGTAGTAGGAATAGTTCTAGACTACTACTACTACTACTACTACTACTACTACTACTACTACTACTACTACTACTACTACTACTACTACTACTACTACTACTACTACTACTACTACTACTACTACTACTACTACTCCTTCTCCTGCTCCTTCTTCCTCACCCGACAAAATACTACAACAACCATTCCCAAAGAGACCCCCCCCCCTCCCCAAGAGTACGAGTCTCCCCCCCCTCAATAGTCTTGGAATAGACCCCCCCCCCTCAATACTCCTGAAGTATGAACCCCCCTCCCCCCCTCAATACTCCTGGAGTATGAACCTCCCCCTCCCCCCTCATATTCTTTCCCCCCCCCTCCCCGCCTCTGGGGGGGGGGGGGGGGTTCAATACTCCGGAAGAAGTAACCCCCCCCCACCCGTGTCCTGGCGGCGCGGTCTCATATAATCAGGATCCAATTTTTTTTTTCTGTACCATATTTGGGTCCCATATTTTCGGAAACTCCCAAATCAAGCCGTTATGTCCACTCAATTCCTTCGTTGCTTAGGAGGTATCTCGTGCTAGGTTGCACCGAAAGGTTCGGGTCCAAGGGACAGCACATCGACTGAAGAGCTGACGCTGACAATATCGGAAGGTTTGTTGGCACTAAGAGTAACTACTATGCGTTTACTTGGTTTGTTTGCGGTCTTACGATACTTGAACTTGGGCCCTTTGGGATGTACATTCAGAGGAGTTGGGTTGTGGAGGCCGAAACCCATCGAATCGTCCACGTAGCTCCAGATTCCAAGTAATCGTACGCAGAAAGGTGTCCGACCGCAACTCTCAAATTCGAAAGCCCAATGTCGAAATCTTGTCAGAAAGGTTCTGCTCCCTTGCTATCAACTTCGGGGGCGTTCTCTGCCACTACCTCAAGTGCCTCGCATGCCATGGATTTTCAGCCTGGAGCTCGAGGTTTCAGGGCATCGGACAGATCTTAGGGGTACTTAGAAATAATTTTTAGTTTTTGTTATTATCATCCCTAAGAAACAGCTATTTTTGTTTGCTAGGGTTCTAAGTTCAGTGTAGGTTCGTCGCATCCGGGTCGTTGAGAAACAGGAGAAAAAGAGCACTCGTAAAGTTTGTACTCGTAGTGCTTGGTGGTGCAGTGTTAGGACTGAGAGGCAAGGCTTGGGGAGTTAGGAATTTCGGATTCAGATGTGAGGGTTTGTGTGGCGTAATCGGTCGCAGATCTAACGAGCTGCATCCCTGATGGATGCAGGCGTTTTCCTCTTGAGGATGGTTTTCCCGGTACAGGTATCAGTTGCGCTTGAGGGACATTGAAGGAGCTTTGTCACGTGGCATGGTTGCAGATTTGGATGCAACATAGGAGCCTTGCTAACCCTATTCTAATCACGAAGGCACCTACATTACATCCTTATAGTAACAACCCTTATATAGGGCTCTTTAAGGGAACCCTATGCTAATTACTAAGGCACCTATATTATTGTGTTGGCCAGGGAGCTTCGGAAATCGGCACCTACTACCCAAGGCCCCAAAGTAGTTCCTTTTGGGGGTTCATATATAGAATCCTATAAGGTAATCCCAAAAAGGAACTACTTTGGGGCCTCTGGGTAGACTGCGAGACTTCTAAACCCCAACCAAACTTGAGTCCCAAATCCGCGTGAGCGTGATTCTGGCATGCCCACCTCCGTAACCTCGAAGCTTGCACCAAATATGGAGCTGAGAAGCCAGCGCAAGCCCCAAGTCAAACACACCATGGTCCGGTTCGGTATTGTGATTAGAAGCGGGCTTTCAGATGACTATGGCTATGCTTTCACCTGTCCGAAAGCTGTTTACTCTTGATGGCCCTTGGGGCTTCTTGTTCTAGTTGTAGCATTCGCAGACCCCGCCAAAAATCCGTACTCGAAGCTTATAACGGCCACTACCTAGACCCCCCCCCAAGTAGGTAAAATAATGGCCCAAAACCCATACATGGCTATTATTCTACATACTTTTAGGGTCCAGGTACCAACCAAGTATACATGAGCGGACTCAAGAATATTCATATCATAGATATATTAGGACCTCAGTAGCCCCATTATAGACTCTAACTGTATGGGGGCAGTACCTAACATACGTTAGCGGACTCAAGCAGATCAGGATTCTTGGAATCCTCCTGGTCGGAGCTATCGAATCCCTGGATGAAGAGGTTCCGGCTCCAAGGGGTGAATGCTATGTGGATAGTTCTCAAAATTATGGCCCCTAATTGGGTACCCTAAATGTTAGGTGCCGTTTCACAATAAGGACCCAGACAGGGACCCTAATGTTGACAACCACCCATGCACCCAATGCTTAGGTACTTGGGTTGGGGATAGTATATAGATTTGTCGGGTAGTATTTCGGGGATTCTGTGATGAGTATAATGATTCGGCACTTGGACCAATCGGGCGAGGGGTATTCCGTAGGGGTTTGGGAGTTTTGGCACTTGGGGGTGTACGCCGGCTTTGGGGACTTCGAGTTTGGGGCTTTGCCTCAGTAGCTGTTGTTGCAGAGGGTACTTTTCGTGTGGATTCGCAGCCATAAAGCACCTATAATAGAAGCTTGTGGAACTATGTCAGGCCATCCATGTGACTGACGTGTCAGTCCAGACCCACGTTCCCCTCGGCGGCTGCTTGTCCGTGCACTGCTGGTAGGATGTACTTTGGGCTTTGGGGGATAGAGTCACCCATCATTCAGGGACTCTAGGATCATGGATATCTTGTGGTCTTTGCGTGCAGGTGGGAGTCGGACGTCGTGTTGTGTTTCGAGGTTTGGCGCTTGGAGGCATGCCTCTATCACAAAAGCTCCGCACTGAGCCCAACTCGCACACGCAACATACCCATGCTCCAGAGTCGACCCCCGAAGCCAGTACAAGAAACTCCTCATCTTTTTTCACTGAAGCTCCTGTTCCCAGCCGCCACACACAAAGCAGCGCGTGAAAGGCAAAAGGACCCCCTTAAGCTAAACCCACACGGTTCACGTCTAAGGCTAAGTACCAGCCTTGTGGATATTTTGGCCGTTGGCCACTCCATCGGTACTTAGGACCCCTTGAAAAATGACCGATAATTCAGGTATCGTTCACCGAGCTACGCAGTTTGCCTCGATTCAAACCACGGCCACGGCGTTGAAGCAGCTTCGCCGCCTGCCTAACCTTGGGCATGCCCTGCAGAGTGCCAACATGTACCTTTGTAGCTATTGGGAGTTTCCGAGAATACGGGATCCTAGTATAGTACCCAAAATAGTAGGGTCCTTATTATGAGGAGCCCCCAAAATCAAGCACCCCCAAACTTTCGGAAACTCCCCTATCGATCTCTGCCTATCCATCCAGCTACCCAGCTGCCCCGTCTGGCCTGGCTTTGTCTGATCTGGCCTTTGTCATAGTTGGGTAACATTTTGCGTTTTTATGGGTACTTAAACCCAATAAGGAACAAGAGTTTGAATATTTAACCCTATCCCAACCATGAACTAGTGGCCTTGTCTATCTGTCTGTCTGTCTGCTCTGTCTAGTTATCGTCTATGCAACTATCTGCTACATACACCCATAAATTGGCCCATAAACATATATACAGATTTACATCTACAGCTACACACCAACACCAACACACTCCCATCCAGACACCCGCACGCACACACACACACACACACACCCACGCACACACACTCACTCACTCACTCACTCACTCACACGAAAACAGTGTTTACTTGGAAGTTGTGCGATCCTTGCTGGGCACGAGTTTCCCAGGACCTAGACTGGTTGACATGAATATTCAGCCTGAAGCAGTGAAGCCGAAAGGCTTGGATTCGTTAAGCGTGCAACTTGCCCAGGCCATGCATATAAAACCACAGAACAGGCATGTAAGCCTTTACCTGGTATCAGAGTTTCCCTGTGGCCCATGTGTGCTCGGTTTCGCAACCCGTCTGCAGTTCGAGGACCCCAGCAGTGTGAAAGCCCTTAGAAGCAATTTGCACCGACATCCCTCGATGGTTGGAGTTTCAATGAATTGGGTGTGCCTTCTTGAGGGTCGTTATGTCTATTCATATATGTACATATATATATATATATATGTATGCATATATGTATATGACTACATTATACTACATACTACAATATAGTATAGTATACTATAAAATACGATATTAGACTATATTATGCGACTATAATATACTATGATCTAGGGTCCAAAGCTAAGGTTCCAAAACTTTCTGAAGTCTCGCGTCCCCTTCGCCTATCCGATCATCCTTACTTAGATATCTCCTGGAATCCTGCATTCAGATCTCGGACGTTTTAGAAGCCCCCGTCTAAACCAACACCTAATCGCTTCACCCTGGAACCGATCTTTGCTCCCCTAAAAATCCCCAAAAACCCTCTCACCTCTGGGCCTCTGGGCAGGGGAGACGCCGAAGACGAAGCACCAGCTTTGAGTCCTGGGTCTGCCCTCGAAGAGAGTCAGACCAGCCTACGGTTTGGGCTCCTGTCTCGCAGCTTGACGTGCTTTAGTAATATGGGGGCGGGGGGGGGACATAGAACTACCAGTGCTATGTTGTGGGTTCCTTCTTATAAGTATATAGCCTTCTAAAGCCCTATTCCAATTATTAAGGCTGCTATGGTAGATTTAGGCTTCAGGGTCTTCAGGGTTTGTAGGGCTCTAGTGTTAGCGGCTAGACCCAAAGCCATCCTAAACTTGCCCGATACACTTGAAGACTCTGATGTGCCCCAGTGACTGAGCCACAGCTGTGTAGATCTAAGCTAGGGATCGTTGATAGGGTTCGGCATCGGGCAAGTAGACAACTCCCAGGACATGCACCAGGCAGTAGTTGCAGCACGGATGTTGCTTGCTCTCTTTCCCGAAACCCTAAACCCTGAACTAAACATTGCAATGTTACCTTTCGTGACCTTCACTCTCCTAAAGAAAGGAGTTCCTAAGCTTTGCACGTCCTCTCGTGCTTCCCCCTCAAACCCTTAAAGCCTCGACACACCCTAAACCCTAAACGGTTATCCCGAGTTGCGTCGCTTGCTACTAAGGGCCCCTCTACTACCCCTTTCCAAGCACATGGCACGACCCGGCACTGTAGAAAGGCTATCTTAGTATTGCTGATCCATCCATCTATCTGTCAGTTTGTCTATACAACATCGAAACTCTACACAAACACTCATACAGCAACTAGTATGATCGAGCATGTTGTACAAACATTGTGTGTATATATATATATATATATATATATATGTGAATACTTTTAATTCCTATGTGAACATGTACATAATGCGCATGCATATATACACATTAAACTATATAACTGTGTACATACTTACACACATGGACATCGAGCGCTTGCAATACTTGTTTCCGCTCGTGCCCATCGCTGTTTCGATGCTGCACACGTTGCACGGCCTCATCTTCCGGCACGACGATAGATTCCTTTACACATGGTACGGTTGATGATAAAAATCCAGCATTACCCATAATAAGGAATATACCATAATTCCCATAGTCTAGGGTCCTTAAGGTAATGCAGGATTTGTATCATCAACCGTACGAGTACCATCTTGCAGTCGCTTTATTGCTCGCCACCTGAATCAGCCTTCTCTACCCCGCCCACCGCAAGAGCAGAGAAGGTGCCAATGTCCCAGGTCATAACTCTCCGCAAAGTGGAGAAGGAAAGTGAGGATCTTCGCCATTTTGCCGTGTGTGAAGATAAAAAGGACGTGCCTGGGAATTACGGCCATGCTTCTAGAGAAGCCATACGACATACCTAGACCAAGACACCGCCCATTCGGCATAGGACAACAGCGTCATGTTCCGGCGACTTGCCTTCTTCTTTGCCCGTCCTCGATAATGTTGTTTTTGCTTACCCGGTGCATCTTTGTTCGCTTTGCTTTGTCTCTCTGCTGTTTGTCAAGCTTAACAACTGAGAAGAGGATAGCAAACTAGTATTTACCAGGCCTCAGGCTGGTGAATCAAAGGAACAGTCTTCAACATAAAGGTGCCTTAATAAATAAATAGACTAGGGTTACCACCAAAAATGTATTGGTGATAATTTAGGCCCCATTATTAGATGAAGGGTTGCTAGTTGGTAGTTATCAGGGAGTGGTCGGAGATTGCTTTCGAGAGTTTCGGGGTCCTGAAAACCGTCCTATTATACTACCACTGTATTACTACAGCACCACTTTACCAGGCCTCAGGCTTTGTCGACGGCGGAGGAAAGTGTAGGACGGGATATTGATGCCGACGCTGATGTTGATGTTGACGCTGATGTTGATGTTGTGATTGTGCTGGTGCTGGTGGTGCTGCTGCTTCTGAAGCAGGCGCCCATGAGCTCAGCAAATCCTGTGTCAGGCAGAGCTGCGCGCAAGACGCGAGGCAGCTCTGAAAGTGCTGCAGGTCCGGCGCTAAGCTTACCCGCTTACCCCGTACACACCAAGCCCCACATGATAGAATTTCAACACCGCAACCGCAGCCTCACAGTTGGTGGCTTCACAATTGTCATAATCCATAGGTGATCTAAGTAGCATCAGCTTCGCTTCAGGACATAATTTGGAGATATGATGTTTCTGGATGTGCACTGTGCAGCTGCTTAAATGGTCTAAGTCTCTACAATTTAGTCGATATCTTGGCCTCAGACGTGGAAGCATATACTATTTTGGTACTTGGACCCTGCTGCGTATGATGTTTCAAGGCTCCGCAATCGCAGGCGAAGAAACTCCTGGAGTTGCGACTCGCACGCATGTTGCCAGGAGCGAGAAGAAGAGCGGCAGAAAAAGAAGCAGGACCGGGATGCCAAAGGCAACTACAATTAGGGTTCAGGGCTTTAGGTTTCGAACTTGAGGGCTGTTAGAGTCTAACTATGGCTTTATGTTGTAGGGTTTAGGGCAACGTGATTTCGAGACCGTTGCCTCATGTTTGGGACTTTGGGACGTCGTGCAGATGTCGGTCATTATGTTTCTGCCAGGTTAAGCCGGCTAAATTGATTCCGGTTCTATCCAAGGTTGTGTTCTTGTTACGGGGAGGAAGAGTGTGCGAATTGGTGCTGAAGTTGCTGTGGTTCTGTTCAGTGGAAACTCGATGCACGCACAACCATGGGCCCGAACGCTTTATAAATGTATTCTCAAGCCCTCAGTCGTAGAATCCTGGTGTCCCGAGCCCCAGGCCACAGGTTCTACCCTAACCCCTATGTCTTTGAGGACGTAGAAAGAGGCCTTCAACCAAAAAACTAGGATGCCCAGTAGTACCCTTATTCCCTTTTTGTAGTCCTAGCATCCTTATAAAGGTACCCTCTACCAAAAACGGAGCCCTTTTTATTCCTAGGTTCCTGGGCATCCTAGCAAAACAACCTCTCCGCCTTCAGTCACAGGAGTTCAAGCAGGAGATGCTAAAGCAGGGCGAGCACGCGCCGCCCGTCTCCGTGAGCCTCATTGGGGGGTGCCTTAATTAGGGTTCCGTTCTCAGGGGTGTCGGGGCTGTGCTAAAGCCTACACTCGAATCCTGACCGCCAAACAGCACACCCCAAACAGACCCCAAGCCGAAACCATCAACATCAAACTCCACGTATGTGTCGCTTGATTGAATACCCCCCTAACCGAACTCGGGTATGCTATGGGCTGCTCACAGCACGGACAAGCCCTCACACCCCAAACCCGGCTGAGATTTCCTTCAAGCGCTGAGGCAGTGGAGATTAGATTCGCAGAACCGAGAGACCATTGAGAAGTGGGAGAAAGAGGCCACTCCCGCAGACTAGATTTTTCTTTTCCCCTCTTGAAGTGTGCAGGGCAAAGAAGCCCTGGGGTGGTGCTTTCCGACTGCATCTAGAGTTTCGGGATATAGAGTTTCTGGGTGTGGGCCGGGTTGCAACGAGTTCTCGGGCTTCAGGTCTACTTGAATAGAATGGAGCGCTTTGTCCTTGTCTTGGATATATAAGTTCCGAATCGGACAATTGGGCCTCAAGAATTGGAATAGGGTGAGGGTGAGTATATTCTAGTATACGATGTAGGGCCTCTGCGGGGATAGGATTACTCATTATTCAGACCCTTGTATCAGGTTCAGGACAAGTTTCTTGCGCAGCTCCATAACTGTCCACGATCGAAGCATATCAGAATGATTGCGTTCATGATGGGATTTCTCAGAGACAGACGGAGACCAATTACAAAGTAACAAATCCGCCGCCAAATTATGTGACATCTACAGTATTTCTTGTCAGGGTCTTGGCATCGGATTCTTTGGGTCTACAACCCAAAATAAGCAAACCCCATATTCTTTGGGTCTGAAACCCTACACCCTAAGCCCTTTCTAAAGAACACCCCAAATCAGCAAGCCCTATGCAGGAGAAGGACAGGTGGGAAGAAGAGGTTTTCCGGTCCTTCGATGAGGACATCTCCTCTGCGAGGGCTCCGGTCTGGGGCGTAGGCGGCGTAGGATGCAGGGAGGAGGGCTTTGGGTCCCTGAGCCCTAAACCCGCGTTGTAGCACTGTGGCATCATTTCGTGAACGTCTTTAAGAGGGGTCGTGAGCAACTGGGCGGATGCGCCAAGTTCTTCTTCGGGCCAGTATCCAGTCACGATAATGCGATGATTCGCATGAGTGTTCCCAGAGTCATGGCATGCGATAAGTATTCCCCCGAATCCTACTCCAATCCGGAGGTCCCCGAAGTACCCAGTCGGCCACGAAGTTTCCACCCCAGGCTTTTGGCATTCAGGTCATGTTCTGCGGTCTTTAAGGTTTCAAAGGATTCAATGCCAGCTCCGGGTTTCGGGCGGTAGGACTACCCATAGGCTCCATAGTATAGTAGTTCCTTTTGGACAACCCCTCCAAGGAACTACTGTGGATCCTATGAGTACAGCGGAATTTCCTAAGAACTCCCAGCGCCAGGAGACTGGAGCGCTTCTGCCAGAGTCGGAGCCGACTCTTGGATGGATTCCTCTAATAGCGTTATATTGCAGTAGAAGCCCAAGAGTTGGAAACCCAATAGCCTCGATCCTTAAGATTAATATATAGGGAATAGCACTATTTGGCCTTCATCCGGTTTCCAACTTTTCGGGGTTTTCTGTTCTTTTGTCGGGCGAATCTCCACCTTTGTAGTTGTTTGGCATGCCCTGAATAGTTTTGTCGCGACGACTTCGAGTGTCTCGGGTATAGCGGCTGCATCCTAGACTACCGTTCTCCTCTCTGGGCCTGACCCTCGCGAAGTCAGCAAGATTTCCCAAAGCAGAAAGGACCATCGAGGACATCACAGAGCAGGATGAACGCTCTGCAGACAGCAGAGAGGCATCGGCAAAAGGGTTCCTTTCTGTTGTGGGTATCAGGGCTAAAGCGAGGACATTCCCAAGAGCAGTAAACACCGTAATCGGACAACAGTGACTCCCACGGTCCTACGGTACTTCACGCCCAAAGCACACACATTCCGCGAAGCTTCCTTCTCTTCTGCACTCAGCTCCGCCCGTAGCCCTAAACCCTAAATCCTAACAGGCTCCTGCTCCGGCTCCGCCAGTGGCTGCCAAGGCCAAGAAGTCCGCCAAGGCTCGTTGAGATTCCCGGACGATTTCGGCGTTTTGGGTTTGAACACGTAGCAATAATGCAATAGTAGTCTGTCATAGCCGCTGTATAGTTTTGAGGACAATCTGACCCAAAGCCCCGTTGTTTCTGCATTGGCAAAGTCCATAAACCTAGCAAGGATCTAGTCTGTAAGAGCAGTAGCTCTTGCTTTGATTCTTTGCTGATTTCATATTTCCTGAGCCCGCAATCCTTACGTGATTCTAAACCCAAGCTCCCCAACAGATTGACTCGAATGTCTACTATGGGGCCGAAACAATTGCAATTTCCTGAACAATTGCAGTTTGTTCCTAGATTTCTTTATCATAGTGATAGTATAATGTACCCCAAAACCCATTTCGAATCATCAAGGCTCCTTTATATACCAGATCCTTATAGTAGCCGCTATAGTAGCCCTTACAGACTCGACCCCTGAAAAGGCACCCTTGTCTAGTTATTCAGGCCACTCAAGGCTCCCGCATTTTTAGCCATGCAAATCGACCCTCAACCCTAAACCCTAAAGGGTCTTCCAGCTGGGTTCTGGGCCTCGGTGACTAAGCGAAGATGAGAGTTACAGTTAGGGTTTGAATAACTAGTATCCTCGGTTAAGCCTAGGTTCCTTAAAGGGCTCCATAATTGCGGGATCCTTAACAGGTTCTACAAGGGATCTGTTGGACTTTAGGGTCTATTAGGTGCCTGAGTGGTGCCCTTTTGCCCGTTTCCTTGTTGGATCCCCTAGTTAAAACAGAATAGAAGAAAAAGGCTACCCTTACTATTGACTAGGCCAGTAACAGTATCCCTCTGTAGTCCCCTGATAATCTTAGAGTGATGTAACCCGAAAAGGATTCGAACTGAGTAACAATATTCACAATCAAGATTACAAAGCGGTCCACGAGGTAACATGATGAATAGCACCATGAGCATTTTCAGAATATAGGGGCGCAAAAAAATTACCAATACTAGTTTGGTGGATGCCTCATTATAAGTATAGTATAATGGGCCCCAAAACTCTATTCTAGTTATTAAGGCCCCTATACTACTACCTTATGTGATTATTCAGGCCCCTAGACTGCAGGACCCGAGGCCCCACAGTGGAACACCCAGAAGCAGCGTTGCCCCGATCAGTGGTCGTTTAAGATAGAAGCCAACATAATCCCCTATGTTTTTGTTAGGGCTCATTATAACTCTACTATAACGGAACCCCAAACCCCATTCTAGTTATTAAGGTCCCTCTAGGAAGTACAGCTTGATTGCATAAAGGCCTTGCTCTGTTGCTTAGAGCCCTTATTGTAGCGGATCGAAGCCTCACTCCATGCAGTAGTTAGGAGTTCGTGGCAAATCCTATTGTAAACCTTTCACGTTCAGCATGGTTTACACGTCGAGCTTCTATTATGACCGCTGAAACTCAAACTCACCCATCCTCCCGATCTCACGATTTCTGCGCAACGCACACCTACTGTGCGTATTTGTTGTCGCCCAGGCAGCGCCGGCGGAGGAGGAGCCCTTGGGTGAAGATGGGTTTTGGCTTCAGGGACATGAAGGCAAGAAGGGTTTAGGCTTCACCGTTCCGGCTGATAAGACGAGGTACTGTACCTGGACCCCATAAGTATGTAGAATAATAGCTGTTTATCGGTTTTGGGCCATTATTTTACCTACTTTTGAGGGTCTAGGTGCCATCACGATGCCCCCTCGGACCGGTTCCATCGACATGATATGCTGCAAAGAAGTGCAAAGCACTCTCATAGTTACTTATGCAGCTCATGGACGCCAACTATTGGGCATGTCCATAAAGTTTCAAGATTATGGAAAGGCCTGAGTGAGCGGCGAGGCGCGCTTCGTGCGTGCCTCACCGGAATCGCCGTCATGTCGTCAGCGTCTTCGCCATCTGAATCTCTTGCAAGGCTAGGTCCTTCTGCAGCTCTGGCGCGTCCTATCGCCTACAGAAACGCTCACATGCGCGTTGGACACCGAGGTTTTGGATGTTACGGGTAGCGTCTGTTTGCATGTTTTTACACTCACGGCTCAGCAGAAATCCATAAAGCCTACAGAGACTCGGCCTTGAAAAATAATCCAAAGCCCTCTACCCTGGCTTCCATAGCCGCTTAAAACCCTCAGCCCCTGAAACCTCACTCACCGAGAGGAAGCCTTCGGTAGTAGTGCTTTGATAACTAGGTATGACGACCGATCCCAGAACCCTCTTCTGTTCATTAACGCCTCTACATAGAGGCTCCATAGTAGTTCCTCTTTGCGGTTTATATATAGAATCCTATAAGGTAATCCCAAAAAGGAACTACTATAGAGCCTATCGGTACATTTCCCGAGCTCAAGTCCAGGATCTTTCAGAGGAGGAGCCTCCGAAAGAACCTGAGCCGATCGTCAAGGCCTGCAGCACGAAGGTATCCAAGCACTGGCAAGGTTTACACAGTAGAAGCCAAAAAGTTAAGCCTCAATCCCGAAAAGGAATTTTTAGGGAATCCCAGCTCTATTTGGCCTTTATCTGGTTTCCAACTTTATGGAGTTTACTGTAAACGGTTATAAACTCCCCCAGGAACCTGAAGCATTGTTTATAAACCTGAAGTATTGTTTACAAAGCTGTATAAATAGCACTTCCGGGTCCTGGGGATTACTTCTCCACGCAAGATCACGGGTTTCTAGTGCCATTGAGAGTCGTGTGTATTGGAACTGGTAGCACTTCTCTTGGAGCGATGTCAGGCAGGCTGCTATCTGTCTGTTATCTATCTAGCTCCCTATCTGCCTCGCTCTCTCTATATGTATATATATATAGAGAGAGAGAGAGAGAGAGAGAGAGAGAGAGAGAGTTAATATGTACATACATCCTTCAACGCCTCAAAACCCCCGGCAGGGGTGGGCCTTCAGCTAGATGATGTTTAAATGGACAAAACAAAAACAATCCGAAGCCAGAGCCGAATCAGGCTCAGGACTGACAGCCCCCTGTGTGTCGAGGTTACATATGGGAGTCTCCGAAAATTAGGGGTTCCTTATTTGGGGCCATTGAATAAGGATCCTACTATTTAGGGTACTATATTAGGGTCCCCTATTTTCGGAAACTCCTTTTTAGGACCTAAGCTTTAGCAGCCTAGACCTCTACTTTGGATTAAGCCCTCAACCACTGAACCGCCTATTAAAACCTACACCCTGCTACCCAGACCCTTCCAAAATCCCAATAAAGGCGGAAGAGCTTCAACGATGGCACGACGAGGAGGAGACGGAGGAGCGCGGTGCCCAGCGCTCGATTCGAGCGACAAGCCCATGCTGCCTTTGCCGTTTGTGGGTGTTCCGGATGTTTGCCGTCTCTAGGACGAATATGTATACCCATAGGCCCCAAAGTAGTTCCTTTTGGGATTACCTTATAGGATTCTATATATGAACCCCCAACAAAAACTACTTTGGGGCCTTTGGGTACAAGAAGCTGTCAGCAGAACAGGATAGCAAAGGGATGTAAAGGGAATCGAGGGACCCTTAATGGGGACCCTTACCCTGTAATGGACCATATAATGGGTATATACTAGCTATATTAAGGTTCTATACCTAGGGGTCCTTCATGCAGCAACACGACCACCTTTTCCGGAGCGCCGGCCATCGCAGGGGCATGAACAATATAGGGGCCTGAATAACTAGCCATGCTGTTTTCGGTGTTCCTTATTTTAGTTCTAGCATAACGGGCCCCGAAAATCCTATTCTGATTATTTAGGCCCCTATATGAATGTTATGGCTGTTATGGGCTTTGCAATGTTAGGCCCTCAGCCCCGGAACCATCGTGTGCTCTTACAGCCGTGCTTGACGAGGCCTTGTAGCCTCTTTGGAGAAGGGTCTCTCGAGAGCGCACATCGCTACACTCACTGTCTTGAATTCCGGTTCCTAGCAATGGCCTCCCTCTGACTGGAGAGGCGTCATTCCACTAGATTCTACTAGATGCTGAGGGTTCATTTAAGCTGTCGCCTCTGTTTCGTGGCAAGATTGGATCGCAGCTTTTGTGGGGAGCAGTTGCGAAGGGCCAGGGTTTGACCGTGACAAGCTTTGATGTCCAGCACGTACTCACGGGTCGGGTGCTAGGGTATCGACAGTATGGAGTGCAATCCCTCCGAGGCCAAACGCTAGATCCCGAAGCGCCAGAGCCCTAAGGATTGAATCCTCAGCCCGGCAGTTGCAGCTCTATACGCCTGAAAGTGCTGGTGTTGCGAATCAGCCGTGATCCTTTCAAAAACCCAAACCCAGAGCCCCAATCCGAGGTATGAACCCTAAACCCCCACAGCCCTAAACCCCCAGAGCCCTAAACGTTAAACCAATCCGAGGTACATACCCCAGGTGCGCGACAACCCCGGGAAGATCGGCATTCGCTTCACTGCTCGGCCGCGACCAGGCGGAATGGGTCGCAAGGCAAAGGTGTCTAACACGAAGGTTAATATAACAACAATATCAATAAGAATGAAAATACCAATACTATGGCATATAGTATGAATAATGGCAATGATAGTAATGGTTGTCCTTTTCATCATTGCTTTGTGTTGAATTTTGTACTAATCTGTGATGCCTGCAGCGTTGCTGTCAGTTGTTCTTTGTCATTGCGGAAGAGGCAGGTATGGGGTGTGCCGGAAACGCACCCTTGGAGTCCGTGGTTCTAGTCGTTCCGACGAGGGTTGTACGGTCCTCTTCATATTTGGGTCGAGGGCCGAGGCGGCTTCGGGCAAAGAAGGAGGTTGGGATCCTCCAGACCCCTCAATGGCCCTTTAATGGAGCTCTGATGGTCCTTTATAGTGGGTATTTAGGGTATATTAGAGGGTAGTTGGGGGGGTCTAAGTTGAGGGTTTAGCATTGAGATTCTTCCGACTGTACTTTTCAAGTTTGGAGCGGAGGAATGGGTTGTCCTTTGCTGCCTAAACCCTAAACCTTAAACCCTCCTTCGATAGTTGTGAAATCGGGCTCAGTTAAGAGTCTCAACCCAGGGTGATGTTTTCGGGTCTCCGGGGCTCGTTGTTTGAAGTTTCTAGGTTTTTCACAACTCGTTTTGATGTCGCCGCTACTTGAACCAAAGATGTTGGAGAAGCAGAAAAAACCAACTACGACTACAAAACGGCAATGTATCATAAAGCCGTAGCGCGAAGGAAGTTGGCCACGCATTTACACGAAGTGCTAGAAACAGGAGCTGGTCACGACATCCTCTAAGAATGTGTCAGAAGGTATCCGCTATTTGAACAGCCACTTGTGAAGACGAGAAATCCCTTGCATGCATCACACTTGCGCACCATCAGATGAGAAGCCCCCCTTCATCCCGATAACCGGGTTCAGGGTTTAGTTTTTAGGGTTTAGGTTTTTAAGGTTTAGGGCTTAGGCTCTGAAACGAATTAGCCTGTACCCCGTTGCAGGCGTGCCAGTGCGTGACCGTGGGCGCAAAGCGCCGCCATTTCCCAAGGACGGATTAGTACTGTTCCGCCGTTAGGGTTGCTACACGGAGTTTGCGGTAAACCCTGACAGATTTCATGCAGGCGAGGAGGGATCGTCAAGTGTTAGTGCTGTCTCAAACACAGCTCCCTGGGTGTTCGTAAGTAACTTTACTTTGCTCGAGCCTCTTGGGAGTTTCCGAAAAAAGGGGACCCTAATAAAGTACCCTAAATAGTAGGATCCTTATTATAAGGGCCCCAAAATCAAGTACCCCCAAATTTTCGGAAACTCCCTCTTCTAGAACCAAACTCCACCAGGGCCCCGAGCTCTGGACTGGACATCACTTCCAAGGAAGTTTATCGGTAGCGGTTCTGGGGAGATCTCTTGGACGTCTGGGTCTGTGACTGGATACGGCTTCTGAGGCTTCATTGGGTTGTCCATGGAGCTATACTCCCCATTCTTCTGTAGGGTTCCTTATGCTAACTATCGTCTCTTGTGGCGTATTAAAACCCAGCCCTAGAGCCAGCCGCGAAACACTTGCTTGCCACCTGCAGGCCCATGTCCTGTCGACCGTGGACCCTTTCTAACGCGTTTCTGTTTCTAACATATGTATATCGTATCTGTATATCTAAGTATTTCTACTACTGCATAATGTTACATGTGTTTACATGCTACATTGTGTCATATATTTACATGTGCATCTGTTTGTATATGTTTATACATGTGCACATACCTATACATATATATATATATATATATATATATATCGTACCATGATACAACACACTGACTGATACAACACGAAACACTACGACTGAGCGTACCACAAAAACAGTGTAGATTGAGTTCATGATAGAGTCTAACATGGCACGATACTATTGATATGCAATCTTGAAGATATGCAATGTATGCTAGCGTATGAGCCCATGGTAGAACGTCATACTGTAATATGGTACTACAGTCTTGTATAATATGTGGGCGAATATGCTATTGTCATATGTTGATGTCGTATAGTATGTTGTCGTATAATAGTATCGCAGATGTTAGCATAGTATATTGTGATAGAACACATTACAATATGGATATGTGGAGCCATGTAATATTATGTAGAAGAAGACAAAGAGAGTGTTATATACAACGTGCCTAGCAGTTTTGTATGTTATTTTGAAGAAGTTAACCCAGAGGTCTTCGCAGCCGCAGGAAGACCCTACGATATCCAGACGAAGTTCCAAAGCCCTGCACCCCGAGCTAGCAGCCCGAAGTCCACAAAGCTCGACTGAACCCTCGAACCCTTAGGCTTCACAGAGTTTAGGGTTTAGGGGACCCTGGTCCTACCTTAAACTTTAAACTAGACCCTGCGCTATCCCAGCTGGAACTACTAGTAGGATGCGCCGAAGAGCGATGCTCCGCCTATGATCGCGCGGAAGCTCAGAAGTACGTCGAGGGTTAGACCGTGAGCTACCACGACCTGCTTCTTGTAGAGTCTGCCAGACACAACTAATGGAGTCATGGAATCTGTAGGGTACAGCATAAAAAGGAGCCCTGCAAGACGGGTCGAAGCTTTGTCAGGTCAGGCCATTAGGCGACTGGGGTTATTGGTATAGAATCCAGCACATGGCTGTTGAGTTGGTTCCGGCTTGTCGTGGGATTCTCAGGATTCGCTGACTGATGGACTTGGGTTTGCAGCTGTTGGCCTGAAAAAGCGTGACTTGACTGTTTAGGTCTGTGTTAGGCTCGTTCAATTCGTTTTGCAATTTGTTTTGCAGTCCAGTTGACAATCCTCTGATAGACTAGCACTCATACGGACTCTCTTGCAGCCGAAACATACAGCTTCTGGAAACCCTAAGACTGTTAGGTTAGGCTAGGACGACACTGAGCCAAAACCTTAATCGCTGAATATAGAAGCCTCGCTAATTGCTAGTTTTATTCCTTTGGGTTCCTGTTTCGTGATGTATACTATAACAGACCCCAGAAAGCTATTCTCATTATTGAGGCCCCTAAATGAGTCACTTGGTTCTGTCTGGCTGACCAAGACCTAGGCTGGTGATGAGGAGGACGAGAGTGACCCAGTCTGGCTGAAGGACAAGGCCTCGCCGCCTTCCCTAAACTGGAAAGCGGCTTAACCCTGCATATCACTAAGCGCTCAGCCCTAAACCCCTAAGCCCTAAACCCTGAACACTGGCACCACGCACCTAAACATGATTGGACTTGGATCCAGAGCAGCGATCTGTTTTTGATTGAAAGTTAAAGACAGATATCGTTGGTTTGCAAAGGAAGGGAATCGAACTACATCAGAGAAGCTCCTATCTTCATCCCTCTATCCACAAGTTTCGAGGTTTCAGCAGCAGTAGGATCGAGGTTTCATGGGGACTGTTTTGCTTAGAACCTTAGAAGCTTGACTTTCCGGAGAGTGGCTCTTCGGGTCAGTGTTCTTTGTAAGCTGCAAAAATGTCGAATGGAGATTGTCGCAAGATTTTCCGTTTCACGGGGTTGGGTTCCTTTGTTTCTTAATTTGAGCTCAGGGCTTTCAGTTTTTAGTGTTTTGATGTCTTTCGATGTCGGCTTGCCCTTAGCGAAATACCAACCTCGCGAGGGGGACAAGCTCATGACCCTCGGAGACTACCAGGGCGCCTACACCGCCTATACCGAGGCAAGGGGAGGGGCATCAGCATTACCCAGAGGCCCCAAACTAGTTCCTTTTTGGTGTTACCTTATAGGATTCTATATATGAATCAACCCCCAAAAGGAACTACTTTGGGGCCTTTGGGTAGATGGAGGCTGCAGGCCCGTTGAGGACCCAGAATAGGAGGCTCTAGAAAGTAGATCCCCTGATTTTGGGGCCCTATGCTACTAAGGGTACTTTATAGCAACCCCCATTAAGGGATCTACTTTTTGGATCCTCCCGGGGGTCTGGGGAGTCTGAGGACTCACACGCTGCTGTTGGGTGTGATCAGTCTTTCGGAATTGGCACCGTCAGGGTCGGTTACAGTTTTGCAATCTGGGGTGCTGCGTCAGGAGGCTGCAGACACTCAAGTCACGTCCACCTCTTGGAATTGCGCATTTATGCCGGAGACGACCGAGACCACTCAGAAGCTGTATCTAAACAAGCAGTCATGAAGTACGTCTTAAACCCGTTCTAGGCATCTCCATAAACCCTATACTCCTTTGGCCCAAACTCAAGGTTTTCTCTCCCCAAGCTCGAAGCCTCCCTGAAGTAACATGCGCAATACATCGTGCTTTTTGTTTAGTTAGTCTCACTATATATGATTTTGCTGTCCCCCCTCTGTACTTATGTCTCTCCGTCTCCGCTGCTTTTGAGTATTTCTGCTGTTAGCCTGCTGGGTACTATGTGTGCTGCTATAGTTCCATCTGTTTTTGACAGTCGTACTGTTCTTGCTAGTAACTCACGACTGATATTGATATCATTGACCTCCATATTGCTAGTATAGTCAGTCTTGCTACTACCCCCAAAGCCGTATCAACCATAAGCCCCGTAACCTTAACTTAATTTAATGTGCCTTCAGCGCGAAGCCTTCAACGCTAAACCTTAATTCCGAAGCCTTAAGCCCTTGCGACAGAGTATTGCTGAGGGAAGGAGCTCAGCAACACCGAAAACTGTTGACAGTACTGTCATGTTTGCTAGTATTGTTCTTCTTCTTACTTACTAACTTTATACTCGTCTTATTGTTGCTATCATGACTAGCTGTTGTTGCTGTTGCTGTTATTGTTCTACTTATACCATTGTTAATTGTCAATAGTATTATTATGATTCTGATTCTTCATCTTCTTCTTCTTCTTCTCATGATTTTTTGTTAGTATCATAGTATTGTACTATATTTTTAGTAATAGTATTCATTCGTATTGGTGCAGTTGCCGAAAGGCCCTGAAGTTGGCCTCGAACGCGCGATGCTTTGCGAATCGCGCCGTGGCTGCTTTGCCCCGGCCTCGGATGGCTGCACGCCGCTTCGGCGGAGGTACCAGGATCTAGAATCTCCGCCCGAGTGTGGGGTACTGAGGGCTGCAGGTCTTCTCTGCACATTCTCGGGCTGTCAGCAGATCATCGTTTACCCAAGACGGACGCCTGATCCCTCTTACAGTTTTCTCACCCAAACCTCAAAGAAGCCTCTCGATTTCAACCCCCCCCTCGGCCCCCCCCCACCATCTGTCAAGTTTCCCAAACGTCCTGTCCATCTTTCCATCTTTTGCCCCTGAAAAGCCTGCCACCTGCAGGCCCCAAGCACGCCATTTATGTTTTGTTTTTTGATGAGGTACCTGGGCAACTTCGAGCAGTGCTTGGAGGAGAAGCATCGTCCATAGGCTAGCGCCACTGCATCGGATCCTCGCGAATGTCCACCGCAGTAGTCTAGTCGTCGCCGTCGTCGTTGTGTTAGTGGCAGCTGTATTTGTAGCTTCTTCTTATTCTCCAGCTGCCTCATGAGTGACAGCACAGAGAATCACAGTGGAAGCGCTGAGGCCATTGCTTGGAAGTTGAAAGCAGCTTTAGGTACCTCAGTGCCGCCTGATCCCGATTCTTACAACTAGCTAAGTGTTGTGGCTCGTTCCTAAGCAACAGCCCTACCCAGAGGCCCCAAAGTAGTTCCTTTTTGGGATTACCTTATAGGATTCTATATATGAACCCCAAACAGTGGGGCCTTTGGGTAGCACCACCCTAAACCCTACAACCCATAAACCCTGAACCCCTAAACCCTCAACCCTAACCCTAAACCCTAGCGGTCCCCAGATCCAGCCCCCCAACTTTGCGTTCTGAAGCCGAAGTTCTGAGCAAGCAGGACTGCAACCGATCCATCCAGATCTTGGACTTCAGGCTGGTGCCAAGATTGTTTCAGGGTTGTAGGGTTGAGGGTTTTAGGGTTTAGGGTTTTAGGGTTCGACAAGCGACACTTCATCTTCACGACCACTGCGAAGACACCTATACAGACCATCGTCAAGGCCAGCAACAACACTATCAACACCAAACGAGGCAACGACGATGACAGTGCTGGTGACCACAGTGCCAGTTACGACAGTCATCCTGGTTGTGCAGGGTGCTTGTCAGGCGACGGATAAGTACTCTAGGGTTTCCATGGCTGCGGCTTCAGAGGTTTTGGCTTGAGGCGTCTCTTTGGGATATGAGATTGGTGAGCTGGAGGTGGGGTTTAGGATTAGGTTCAACCTTTAGAATACAAGGCATGGGTTGCATTCCCTGAGGGTATAAGCTGTGGGAATGCAACAGATCTTCCTTCTAACCCTTCGTGCAGGATGTCCAGGGTTGCTGGTCCAGCGGTGGCTGTATGCACCCCGCTGGCTGGCCTACATCCCAAACTTCCAAAGCCGGACACGAAACGAACCCCGAGATATTGCCTGCGGGAAGGAACAAGGCTCGTCCGGGTGAGATCTCGCATACCGCCGACCCTGAGGACGAGAAGGTGGGACGCTCTCTGTGGTTCTGGTCTGCGTGGAGGGACTTGTGGGTGGGTACTGTAGAGGCCGAAATAACTACCTACACTATTTTGGGGGGTTCCTTGTTAATTATATGTATGGTATAATGGCCCCAAAGCCCTTTTCTAACCATTAAGGCCGATATATTAGACTGATGAGCTGCTTCAGCTTCAGAGTCTCGAGGTGAGTAGTTGTTGCCTTTGCGGAATTCTACAAGCTATACGCTAGACCCAAACCCCCCAAAGTAGGTAAAATACTGGCCCAATACCTATAAAAGGCTATTATTCGACATACTTTGGGGTCCCAGGGAGGGGCTTGAATCTCTGGCCGGGATTGCGGGGGGTTCGTGATGCTGGGTGGTAGAGGCCAACATCCGGGTCGAAGCCGGGTGCACGCATCAGGACAAGCACGGTATGGGACACATCCGGGGTACTTGGCAGCAGATTAGTCGCTCCCTAACCGCCCTAACCGTGACGACGGCAGAGGTTGCCAAAACTCTGCCAGCCGCACATGAACAGAAGAAACTGCGAAACCAACGGTCTGCGGATTTTGTTTGCACCATGCGGATGCTGCTAAGAAGGTTTGGACCAATCACTTGTGCTCGGTATCGGAAGGTGCCGAGAACTACAAGAGCACATGACCGGCACGAGAGCCTCACCAACATGACTCCGTTTCGTCAGTACCGGAATGGCTTATTATAATGAGTAGTTAGACCCTGAAAAGTAAGTAAAATAATGGCCCAAAACCTATTAAAGGCTATTATTCTACATACTTTGGGGGTCCAGCTTGGCTCTACACTTTCTAAATAACCGCTAGGATGGGGATCTTGCTTCCCGCGAGCAGTTTCAGCAGAAGCTTCCCTGAGCCGGAAACTGTATTCTGTCAAGCCTGGCGACTTGACCAACCCTTCTCCCAAGATCACGTCGGAAAGGTGAGGGCCCGGGTGGAGGTCAGAATGGGCGCGGCACCTATCAGAAGCAGATCCTCCTCGGGGCCATTCACGGATCGACCTAGTAGAGACCCTTTACCTCATTTCCCAAGGGCTCTAAACCTCGAAACCCCTACACGGTCGAGTTCTGCTCCCAAGGTGTGGCATTCCTGTGGCTGGGAGCCTTCCAGAAGGTCAGGCCCTCTTGGTTCAATCGTTTCAGTGGGTTTCCAGAACCCAGGGATTGAGCGTAGCAGCAGGTAAGAAGGAAGCCTAAAGGTGGAGGGTTCGGGATGCAGGCAGGGCTTGTAACCATAAACCTGTGGCTATGAGTAGTACCCATTTGCCCTCTTTGATTTGGGGTCTCCTTATTCAAACCGAATACTAAGAAAATGGTACCCTGATTATTTCGGGATCACTCAGGAACCTAGGTGGGAGCTAAGCCTTTTTTCGGGTTGTTGTCATAATCATGAAGACCAACCAGGATCCTGCATCCGAAGATTCTTGTGGCTGCAACAAAGCAAAAAAATGGGATCCGTAATTGCACGACCAATCAGTAGTTGTAACTAAGAATTCCAGGTGGTTTCGGCTGCCCATGCCTTCACCCCAGATCCGCCTGCATCCAAAACCACGACTGCAACCTAGGGACCCAGTAAGCAAGTCAGGCCTTCAAACCCTGAGCTCAACCGTGGGCCCGTGCGTGTCAAAACCCTGCCTTTGTTGCTTATGCTGTACGGCTGACAAGTTCAAAGCCCCGGTTTAGGGTTTAGGGCATTCAGAACCAGTTTGCAAACCCGTATTTGCGCCAATGAAGCTTAAAGCCCCTTAGCAGCGAGAGCACGAGGACACCGAGGACCCACACAGTACCACTGTCCAACAATCCCCATAACTAGGACTTCTTCCATGTAATATCAAGTTGCTGGGCTGTTAGTTGTTTTCAATGAGTACGATAAGCTATCTTGACTGCTAATAAATCATCATGGTTATGTTGTCATTGTTACCACTGCTGTTCTATAGGTCCCCAGAACCCTAAACCCTCAACGCTTAGCTGCTGGTTGGTTGTTGTCAATGAGTGTGATAAGCTTTTTCACCTGCTATTAACATCATGTTCGTCACCACTGCAGTTCGATAGGTCCCGAGAACCCTAAAACCCTAGAACCCTAAACCCTTAAACCCTAAAACGCTAAGAACCTGAAACTCTAAAACCCTTAAGCCCTCAACCCTGTAACTCTAAACCCTTAAGCCCTAAACCCAGAAACTCTAAAACCCTTAAATCGGTGTAACCCGGACCCTAAACCCTGAAACTCTAACACCCTGAAATCGGTGCAACCCGGACCCTAAACCCTGAAACTCTAACACCCCTAAATCGGTGCAACCCGGGCGCTCATGTCCAGGCTGAGGCTCATTTCGAGAAGGCGCTCGGCAGCGAGGGGCTCGAAATGGAGGAAGCCAAGCAGGCGCAGCGCAGGGTCCGCACTGAACAAGTAGTTGTATCCCCGTTACCCAGAGGCCCCAAAGTAGTTCCTTTTGGGGATTACCTTGTAGGATTCTACATATGAACCTCAGAGAGTAACTACTTTGGGGCCTTTGGGTAATGTAGAAGCTGAGTAGATAACCCTTATAACCTGTTGGGGCTCTGACCTCTAGATTACACCCTAAACCCAGCCTGAATCCGTCGCCCTGGCCCTCGCGGAGGTCCGCCTTGATCTTCAACGAGTCCAGGCGGCGAAGAAAGCACTCCAAGAGAAAGAACAGGCACCATGGCTTGAGTATGTGCCCCGTGAGTGGTCCTCTTTCTGGCATGAGTACAAGGCTTGAGTATGAACAGTGGAAGGGATCTCATGGAATTACATCCAATAACTGGGGGTCTGCATATTAATTAGGGGTCCGCATGCTGAGGATGCGACTATGGTTCCATATATACTAGTAGGTCTCTTGCGTGTATTGTCTGACTGTCAGACAGCTCCATAAGTTGAACCCTCGGCGAGCTTGAGGAGTTTCTAGCGGGCCGTGTACCCGTCAGAGAAGGGCTGGGCCTGGCACCCTGGGTTTTCCCTTTTGGGACATACTCTCTATGAAGTACAGCTCTGTGATTTGAAGGGCCCCGAATTCCGTTTGCCCGTACCCGGATGAAGGAAAACGGGACTTAGAGCTCTGTGGAGTTGGAAAGTACCCCGAAGTCCCCTGAAAACCGCCTCCGCCTGCCCGTTGGGCTCGTCAAGGGTGCTGCGTGGAGGGTGCTGGACCTGGGATTTTTGGGACGGACCTCGGTTTTGGGATTGAAGGTTAGAGGGGTCGAAACACCGAAAACTCTCAGACTTAGAGTTTCCTGTAGGGTCAGAGCTACGCATGGCAGCCGGATGGCAGTCTGCAGACCTTCGGGGCTTTGGAAGAGCCTGGTCTACTTCTCCATCAGGATCAACAACTAGCGTGTCTTTGAACGCTTCTGCTGTGAGTTCTGTTCAGACAGTATTAGTATTGAGTATCACAACTGTTGCTCACCACATGGTCATGTCATGGTTACCGCTAGCAAGCTGCTAGTATCCTTCGCAGCATTGCTGGTCCCTGGTTCTTGCGGATATCATTCTTCCGGAAATCTAGGATGCCCAGTAGTACCATTATTCCCTTTTCGTATAGTCCTAGGTTCCTTTATACCGGTACCCAATTCCAAAGAGGGAGCCCTTTGAATTCCCACGATTGATGGTATAAATCCTGCACTACCTTAAGGACACTAAACTATGGGAATTATGGTATAATCCTTATTATGGGTACTGCAGGATTTGCATCATCAACAATAGTAAACAGATTGTTAAGGCCCCTATACTAAATCCTTATAGTAGCCCTTATTACCCCCCTTTAAAGGATTCCTATTCTAACTATCAAGGCCCTATACCCAGACCCCGGGAGGATCTCGAAAGTAGATCCCCTAATTTGGGGCCCTATACTACTAAGGGTACTTTATAGGAAACCCCATTAAAGGATCTCCTACTAAGGATCCTTTTTATAAGGACCCCAAAGTACGGTACCCCTAGGTGCATCCTAGAAATCGGCCATTGCTGGGGAAGTTGAGGCCGACCAGACCCTTCGGGGAGCCCACGGCGAAGAGAAGGAGGCAACAGATGAGAGTTTCCGAAAATTGGGGGGGAGGGGGGGTACATTTAAAGGGATTTAAAAGGGTTCCTTTAAGGGATCTATAAGGGTTCTATAAAGGGTTTAGAGGGTTTAGAGTTTCCGAATATTACGGGGGCCGTATTTTGGGGTCCTCATAGCAAGAATCCTACTGTGGGAGGCTGTATTAGGGTCCCCTATTTTCGGAAACTCCCATATACTTGGTGCTTGAGGGGTATAGGGCTCAGGATTGTCACTGCGCAACATTTAGGCTTTCGCACCTTGGTTACGGGGGGTTGCGGCTGTACGGAGCTTGGTGTGTGAATTTAGGATTTCAGTTCTTGCAGGCTTCAGTTACTAGAGTCTTACGCTCTCGAAGTATTCCACGGGTCTTAGGTTATCGAGATACACACGGGTTCGGTATGTTGAGATTCGAATTGAGGGGAGATTCAGATTCAAGTCTTCCGAGTCGGGCTTGTTGACTGTCCCTAGGGATCTACGGACTCATATATTAAGGCTTTTGGGCCCAAAGACCACACTATATACGGCTTTTGGGCCTTTTTACATCCAAAGGGTGTTATCGTTTCAGGTCTTGGTTGTCCTAGGCCTAGGATCCCTACCTACACCCCCCTAAACGTAGGTATAATCATGGCCCAACAGCTATAAAAGGGCTATTCTTCTACATGGTCCAGGTAAGCCCTAATAGCTAGGATGCCCAGTAGTACCCTTATGCCCTTTTTGTAGTCCTGGGTTCCTGCTGAATGCACCCAATACCAAAAAGGGACCCCTTTTTATTCCTAGGTTACTGGGCACCCTTATAGGGTGGTAGCCTTAACTTTTGATTTTGGGGAGTCTCCATGCCCTGAAGCCTTCAGCTCAAAAGCTCAAAGGCCGTAAGACCCCAAGCCCCAACACTAAACCTACTATAATACTATACTACTGGTACTATGCTATACTACTCTACTACATTACGATAGTACTATACTGCTATACTACTATACGACTATACTACTATACTGCTATACTCCTTCCTACTATACTACTACACTACTATACTAAACCCTGAGAGCGTAAGTCTTCAGACCCTAATACCCGGCACCCAACTCGGCCGCAGGTGCTCGAGAAAGCGCTTCAGCAGTACGGTGAGGCAGATGCCACATCCCAGCAGGAGCGAGCCATGCAGGGGTCTCCAAATATGCAGGTTTAGGGTTTAGGGGCTACGCAGAGGGGCTCGAAACATTCAGGTTTACGGCTTCTTGTAGGGACCTTTGCTGCTTTCAGGTCAACTGTGCTATAGTTGTGCCACTGCTTCATGCGATTGTCATGGTCTCGATTTTTCCGCATAAGAACTATCACCGGCATGACCGTTGTTGATGGGATCAGTGATGTAATAGGCACCTGTTCGGTACACCCTGAATCCCTGCATCGGATTATACTTGGGATCCCAGTATCAGGTTCTTTGCAGTCTAGGGTTTAGGGTTGAGAGTTAGAGTCTGTTCCAAGTTGTCTGTGTTTTTCTCGCAGAGACAGCTTTAAGATCCAGACGGCTGCAAGGAGTGCGCTGTCGTCTATGCGAATCGCTGCCAGGTCACTTTGCGCTCATAGAGCTTAGGAGTAGGTTGTGTTTGATGAATAGTAACAGAGCATGTTGCAAGTTGCAAGCTTCGGAAAATTGGTGCAAGGATTGCAGGTTGGGTTGGGTTGCGTCGCCACCTTTAATGCAAATCCTCTCCCTTCAGCATGCCTGGGCGGCTAGAATTTGTTTTTCGCATGCTTACTCAAAGTGTCTGCAAGCAGCTACCGCCCTTGTACAACACCAGTACCACTCGTACATACGGACCTACATGGAACGATAAACACGCCAAAGGTACTGCATCCGAGATGTAAGATCCGAGGCATTTCCACGAAGGAAGGCGCCCTTCGACTCTCCTCAATCGCAGTAGCAGTAGCTTCAGTCGCACTCGCATTCAGTTGCAGTAGCAGTGGCAGCAGCACCAGCACTCCAACTTAGCACTGGCACCGGCACTGGCCCACTAGCATTTGCACTGGCTAGGAGTAGTAATCAGTCGTAGTAGTAGTCGTCGTCGTAGTAGTAGTAGTCGTCGTCGTCGTCGTAGTAGTAGTAGTCGTCGTCGTCGTAGTAGTAGTCGTAGCAGTAGTAGCAGTAGTAGTAGTCGTAGTAGTCGTAGCAGTAGTAGCAGTAGTAGTAGTCGTAGTAGTAGTAGTAGTAGTAGTAGTAGTAGTAGTAGTAGTAGTAGTAGTAGTAGTAGTAGTAGTAGTAGTATTTAGTAGTAGTGGTAGTGGTAGTAGTAGTAGTAGTAGTAGTAGTAGTAGTAGTAGTAGTAGTAGTAGTAGTAGTGGTGTAGTAGTAGTAGTAGTAGTAGTAGTAGTAGTAGTAGTAGTAGTAGTAGTAGTAGTAGTAGTAGTAGTCGTACGGGCGTAGCCCTAGGTTTGCCCCGCGCACCCTTCCTTACACATGCAGCGAAGTACAAAATACGTGGCAGGCGCAGTACTTTCGAGGGTTGGAGGGTTCTGATGACGGGAGACCATTTCCGTGTAAAATTTAAAATTTTACGCGCAAATTCGTGTTTGCTGCGACACCCAAAACCTTATAATACGTGGCCAGCGCAGGACTTTTGAGACTTCGAGGCAAGTTGCAAGGCTCAAGACGCGCGGCCTTTTTTTGGCTATGTTAACGCCGTCGAGCACAAGGGCAAGTGCAAAATACGTGGCAGGAACAGTACTTTCGAGGGTTCGAAGAGTCTGACGGCAGAAGTTGATATCAGGAAAAAATAGCATTTATGTCGCGCACATTGGTCTCTGCTGCGGCAGCGGGAAGCTCATAATACGTGGCCAGTGGTTGGATGGGAAACCCTCAAACCCTAAAAGGAGTGGGTGGGTGGGAAACCGTCAAACCCTAAAAGGAGTGATTGGATGGGAAACCCTCAAACCCTAAAAGGAGTGGATGGCTCGCAAACCCTCAAACCCTAAAAGGAATGGGTGGGTGGGAAACCCTCAAACCCTAAAAGGAGTGGTTGGATGGGAAACCCTCAAACCCTAAAAGGAGTGGGTGGGTGGAAAACCCTCAAACCCCAAAAGGAGTGATTGGATGGGAAACCCTCAAACCCTAAATGGAATGGATGGGTGGGAAACCCTCAAACCCTAAAAGGAATGGGTGGGTGGAAACCCTCAAACCCTAAAAGGATGAAGCCCTAAAAGGAGTGGTTGCAAGGGAAACCCTGAAACCCTAAATGGAGTGGTTGCGCGGGAAACCCTCCAACCCTAAAAGGAGTGGATGGCTCGCAAATCCTCAACCCTAAAAGGAGTGGGTGGGTGGGAAACCCTGAAACCCTAAAAGCAGTGGTTGGGTGGGAAACCCTCAAACCCTAAAAGGAGTGGGTGGGTGGGAAACCCTCAAACCCTAAAAGGAGTGGTTGCAAGGGAAACCCTGAAACCCTAAATGGAGTGGTTGCGTGGGAAACCCTCAAACCCTAAAACGAGTGGATGGCTCGCAAACCCTCAAACCCTAAAAGGAGTGGGTGGGTGGGAAACCCTGAAACCCTAAAAGGAGTGGGCGGGTGGGAAACCCTCAAACGCTAAAAGGAGTGGTTGGATTCCCTCAGCGAGACTAAACCAAGTAGAGAAGAGCAAAGTGTTTCAAATCTTGCCTGAGCAGAGCGGTCTCGTTGGCGGTGATGCTCACCGTCTGCCACCGGAGTCTATCTTGGAGTGGCAGGTATTGCTGGACAAGTACTTGCGCTGCTGCAGGCAATGTCCGTGGATCGGAGACGTCAAAAGGTCGCAACTGCAGCGGGAAGTCCATGGCTGGCACCCTGCAGAGCCCGTCTTGCTGCGGCGTGAGTGTGATGTTGGAAATGACGGCCAGAGGAGAGCAACATCAATTCTGGGCGCACCGACCAGAGTACACGGGGAGTCGTGACCGGATCGCACCGACCAGAGTACACGGGGAGTCGTGACCGGATGACAGTTGCGCAAAAGTTCTTCGGGCAAACCCCGGGCTATGCGCGTAGTAGTAGTAGTAGTAGTAGTAGTAGTAGTAGTAGTAGTAGTAGTAGTAGTAGTAGTAGTAGTAGTAGTAGTAGTCGTAGTAGCCGTCGAAGTCGTCGAGGTAATCGTAGTCGTCGTCGTCGTAGTAGTAGTAGTAGTAGTAGTAGTGTTAGTGGCGGTGGCTGTGGTGGTGGGGGAGAGGGTGGGGGGGGGGGGGGGGGGGGGGGGGGGGGGGGGGGGGGGGTGGGGTGTATTGATGGGAGTGCTAGAAGTCGTTGTCGCAGTCGTTGTCGTAGTCTTAGTCGTAGTAGTAGTAGTAGTAGTAGTAGTAGTAGTAGTAGTAGCAGTAGCAGTAGCAGTAGCAGTAGTAGTAGTAGTAGTCGTCGTCGTCATCGTCGTCGTCGTAGTGGTAGAGGTAGAGGCAGAGGTACAGTAGTAGTAGCAGTAGTAGTAGTAGTCGTCGTCGTAGTAGTAGTAGCAGCAGCAGGCAGTAGTATTAGTAGGAAAGCAATGGGATTGCCTGAATACGAAAGACAACAGCATCCTGGAACTTTCCAGATTCACGACGCGAACATGATGTCCATTGCACTGCTCCCGCATCGAGGCCAATCTGCAGCTGGGCAAGCTTCAGGAATGCTTGGAGGATGCCCGATGCCCAGCAGTGGTTTGCATTGTGGGTGGTCAATACTTCATCGCCAGCGTTCCCGAGAAAGAGGTGCTTGCGTGCTGTTGCGGAGTGACCGACACACATGCATGGTGTGTTTTCACAGTCGGAAAATACGAAGTCTTTCTTGAAGTCCAGGGCCACGAGAGACTTCATGAAGTTCGGCGATCCTCGGAAGTCGAAGATGATCGTGATGATGATGGCGATCGTGGTATGCGAAGATGATGGTGGTGGCCATGATCGAAACGACACACCACCAGCTGTTTGTGCTGGTGCGCACAATGACCATCTCAAACGCTGCCATAGCGAGGCCGACGCCGCCCTTCGGTCGCTGCGGCGGTGGCCTTGCGCTGGCAAGGCCTTAAGTAAAGCAAAACTCACCTGTTGGATAGAATGTATGAGCTTTGCGCATTTAAAGGCCATCACTAGCAGTCGATAAAAGACTCCATGATTCTGGACAAAATTGATAAGTCGTGGTCTACGTCGCTGTAGCTATTGGCTGTCCATTGGCTATCCATGTCGATGTTGTAGCAGCTGGATGGTATCGGCTTTTGTGTCCGACCCGAAATCACGAACTTGTGAAGCCCAACACATCCTCGTGGCTGCTAGGGGTCCGAGCTGAGTTGTGGCGAATCGGACTTGGGTTTTGCGTGCAAGTGCATGTAGGTTCTGTGGTAGTCTCCTTGCATGTTTCAACACGATTTCAACTCTAAACGTTGTTGGAGAGCCCCAGGGGTTTTTATCAATGTCTTGAAACCCAAGGAGCCGCAGAGGACGGCTGAAGGGCTGAAAGGTGCAAGGTTTCACTGTGCTGATCGGCTCCCGGAGTTTGATAGCTATGGAGAGGCACCGAAGCCTCCGGCGCGACCGTCTGGGTTGGAGCCACCCTTCCTCGATGCAAGGGCCACAGACAGAGTCTTTCCGGGTACGGCTATAGTGCTGGTATACTTCATTCCCGGATTCAAGAGTTAGAGTTTCATGTCTTTGGCTTCATGATTGAGGAGCCCCTATGCCCTACAACTCCAAACCCTCTGACCCCAAAGCCTTTTACCTTAACCCTTAACCCTAAACCTAAACTGGGATTTCGGGGCGTCAGCTCTTGCTGCACACGGGCTTTCGAGTGGTTGGAGCGCTAGAACCTTGGCGGGGCAAGTGCAGGTGCTGAGACAGTGAATCCTGCTTGATTCAGTTCTTCCCCAGAGCCAGACCTTCCGCCTTAAGCTCCAGAGCTCTTTGACGCGGCAACAGGTCGGTGAACCTAGCTACCTCCCACAGAGTTTCTTCGTCGCATATTATCTTGCGCGTTCCTTGTTGGTTTTACAGTATCTAGACCCCAAAACCCTGTGTTGTGAAGGCTACCCCATTACGATGAACATCGCTGAGTGGTGGCAGCCCAGGACCCCACCTTCGTCCACCCCGACCAGCAGAATCAGGGTGAGCGCGAGTGGCTCATGTCCCTTGACCGATGTATGTGTGGGATAGCCTCCCATTCCCGCGTAAACCAAGTGTGAGTTTGCCAAATTTCAAAGTTGCCTTTCCATCAACCTGCGTCGTACAAGCCTGAAGCCATGCAAGCCCAAAGTTTTAGGCCACGGTGCCCAAGCATATGTCTGCAGATTCCAGGGTTCAGTGATGTGAGCTTTCGAGGTTGTGAATCTTAAGGTGGTGTGAGTTAGCTTTTGGGGAAGAGGTTTTCTGAGCATGGGTTGTATACTGCAGACAGGCAGGATGCACCACTGTGTCCCCAAATTTGCTCAGGAAGCACAATGGCGGGTCCGTCAAGGACGGCTCCGTTTGGTGTCAACTGGGTAGTCGTGGATGGATTGGATCGCAATGCTCTGAGCAACTCTGACACCTCAAACCACACACCTAAACCCTAAACTTTAAACCCCAAATCCTGACCTCTAACCTCCCTAAACCCTAAGCCCTAACCTCCCTAAACTCTAAACCCTATCGTGATCTGAGCTGCATCTTGTTCTTTGTTCGCGCCAGGATCTGCCTGGGCTTCCGGATGAGTACGAGTGGGTCAAGGCACGAACTGCCATTCTAGGTCCTTTGGGGGTGATACTGCAAGGCTTTAGGATTCACGGCTCCATGTAGCCAAGTAGTATATACCCAGAGGCCCCAAAGTAGTTCCTTTTTGGGATTACCTTACAGGATTCTATATATGAACCCCAACAAGGAACTACTTTGGGGCCTTTGGGTACTTTGGGGTTGGAGTTCAGGGACCTTGTGTGGAGCCCCAACCGAAAATCGTATTAGCAGGTTTCTCTGACGTTCCTTTTGTGACGCACCATGAAGTCAATCTTGATAATTTGTCACGGGCTATTTGTCGCGAGCTTTGCAGGTTGTTCCATAGCTGCAGAAGGCTTATTGTTAAGCTCGCCCCTCACCTTTAAATCTATGATATGTAACACCAGCTTATAGTGATCACTCTCAAGTCTCCATTTTTGCAGGGCTTGGGGTTTGGAACAGTTTCAGTCGAAGCACTAAGGACTCTGCAGAGAAGAACGAGGACGCGTGGATTGCCGTGAAAAAGCGGATGTCCAAGGCCGTCAGGGTAGGGATGATGTTTCAAACCAGCCGTAACCTGAGGGTCCATGTACTGCGGCTTTATTGTTTTATGCCAGTTGTATGTCTTGATCATGGTAATGACACCGATGGTCTTTGTCAGTTGTTTCAATGCGGAGATCATTGTGGAGTACAGAACTGAGCCGTGCCCTCACCCCATTGCCCCGACCATGTCCCCCAAACCCGTTTAAATCCTAAACCCAATGGTGAGGGCTATGTAGTTGGGTTCTAGCCAGTGTCTCCTTCAATGATTGGGTGATGTCCGAGCAAACTTCATGTGAAAGGGCGAGAATGGTTTCAAGCTTCAGCCACCCTGGCAGACGCCGTTTCTGACAAAGTCAAGCTGAAACGAAATAAAGTTTAGTCGCTGCACCCGCAAACCTGAAGGGTTTCAGCGCCGTAAGTGTGCCATCGGCGAACTGCAACACAAAGTCTCCGAAGGCCCAAGGCGAGCCCGGCACACTTGGATAGCACCCTCAACCCTAAACCCATTGAACCCTGAACCCTTGAACCCTGAACCCTTGAAACATAAACCCTGAGCCCTTGAACACTAAACCCTAAGCCCTGAGCCCTTGAACCCTAAACCCTGAGCCCTTGAACACTAACCCCTAAACCCTGAGCCCTTGAACCCTAAACCCTTGAACCCTTAAACCCTATAGACCCTAACCTTTTCACGTTCGAGCCTCAAAGCGGAAAAGGAGTGACCCTTAATGGGAACCCCTACCCTATAATGGGGCTGTATAATGGGTACATAACAGCTATATCAAGGGTATATACCCAGGGGTCCTCATTAAGGGTCCCTCCTTTTTTGGAATGTTCTTTCCAGCTTTTTCTCAAGCTATGCCTCCTCAGAGCCCCGATCTCCGGGTTGAACCTAAACCCTGGCCCTGAAAATCCGATATGGGAGTTTCCGAAAATAGGGGACCCTAATATAGCACCATAAATCGTAGGATCCTTATTGTAAGGACCCCTAAATAAGGCACCCCAAATTTTCGGAAAATCCGATATGCTTAGCAGCTATGGTGGGTGTTTTAAAGGGGTCTACAAGGGACCTACCCAGGGTTCCTTTAAGGGATCTATACGGGATCTACTGGTATGGGGTTTAGGGTTTATGGGCGGTTCTCTAAATTGATGGTCCTGTTTTTGGGTCCTTAATATAATACGGCACCTAATATTTTGGCCACCCGAAAAGGTACCATAATTTTGACAACCACCCATGTAAGTAACCCATACCCCTTAAAATACCACCATAATTGAAAAGGTTAACCTTTTCTGGGCTAGTGTACTCAGTCCCCAAGCATGGGAGTTTCAGAAACGGCGGGTCCCTTGATGATGGACCCGCCTCCAAAGCACCAAAACAAAAGACAGGGGTCCATATTCGCCGGGCCTCTGGGGAAGGCACCCGTTGCATACGACCAAAGAATCAAACAACGCCATGACACCCTACGAACCAGGTACGATCGAAGCCGTATCAAAACTCCGATTTTCAATATGCCATTCCCTTGAGGGGAGCCCTTAAAGGCACCCTCAAAAGGAACCCTTAAGTACAGGGATCCCTTATCCTGTAGGTGACCATTGACGCCATCAAGCGCACGACGGCGGAGCTTCAGGATGTGCCGTGGCTTGCAGAATCACTCCAGGCTGGTCTTCGAGGTCGACGGCTTTAGGCTTTAGGGCCGTTGCAGGATGTCGAAATGCAGGACTCCAAGGGTCGACAATATGGAGGGGTTTCCAAAAATAGGGGACCTTAATATAGTACCCCAAATAGTAGGATCCTTATTATAAGGACTCCGAAATAAGATACCATTAACTTTCGGAAACTCCCCATATCAAGATGCCGGTTGTCTTGGCCTTGAATGTGTATGCAATTTATAGCTTTACAGGGACCCAGGCCCTTGGTTTGGGGAAGAGGGCTAGCCGGGCGGCATCGAACCCTGAACCTCAACCCGGGCTCTTTGAAGGCAAAAAGTACACTGTTTAGGACATGACCGTAGCCCAAAGGCCCCAAAGTAGTTCCTTTTCGGGGTTCATATATAGAATCCTATAAGGTAACACCAAAACGCTCAGGCTGATTATTCGGTTCCTGTGCAGGCAGTCATATAATTTGAACCCTATCGCAACGGTTTATATGACTTTGGGGGCCTCTGGGTAGAGCTGTTCGACCCAAGTGGTTTTAGGGAGGAGTAGTGTTCAAAAACCCTCGACTCCCCAATCCCGAAGCTCCATTAACCTCAGCAAGCTACCCAAAAGCCCCGAAGTAGTTCCTTTTGGGGGGTTCATATATAGAATCCTGTAAGGTACTCCCAAAAAGGAACTACTTTGGGGCCTCTGGGTACATAAGCCCCCTATACCCCTCGACCCCAAGCCCCGGAAGCCTCGAATTCGTGTGGGTGTTTCCGAAAAAAGGGGACCCTGGTATAGTACCCCCTGTAGTAGGATCCTTATTATAAGAGCCCCCAAAGTAAGGTACCCCTAATTTCGGAAACTCCCGTAACTCCCGTGTTTACTGCGATGAGGCTCTGTACCTTCGCAACCCTGCGCAGATCCGGCAGCAGATCGCTGTGGCAACGGAGCAAAACAAGGCCCCGGTATCTCAGACTTTCGGGATTTGTCAGGGATCTTTGACGTTTTAAAGCGGATTTGCAGGTTTCATACGGATTGCTGCTCGTGTGGTTGTCTACAAGGTTTTTTCTTTACAGCGTGTCATCAAGGTTTGTTGTCAGGGTTCTGTTAAGGTACTCCCTCTGCTGAGCATGCCCCTGGTTGCCCCTCAGCGCGATCCTCTAGTGTGCTAGTAACTGCTAGTACTTCTGGAAAAGATCGTTTAGATCATCATATCTTAGGCGTGTCTTGGTTAAAGCAAGGAAGGGTCTCAGGTTGGCGACGACTTGTCTACTTTGCGGTCGAGGGTTGCTAGAAGCCTAGGGAGAAACAACAGCAGCAGCGATGGCCTCCTGCACTTCCCGGGCAGATGCATGACCGTGGCTTGCTATACATGCTCTCAGTATCACCACCACAATCGTCGTCATTGTTGTTGCGACTGCTGTAGGCTCGTTGTACACGTCGCTGTCGTGTAAGCAGCCTTGTGTGAGCGCAGGTGTGTCTGTGTGTTTGGGTGGTGGGTGGGTTGGGTGCGTGCGTATATGTCTATATATATATATATGTATGTATGTATGTGTGCACACACACAAACAGTGATGGCGTTTGTGCAGTACTGCAGCATATATATATATATATATATATACATAGACATATATTCACAATGTACATGCAAAGTTACATGCATACATGCATACATCCATACACTCATATTTTCATTGCTAACATGCAAAGCTACATGCATACATGCATAAATCCATACACTCATATTTTCATTGCTACAGCTACAGACAGCAATACAAGTATTACTAGGAGCATATACCAATGCATACATGCAGACATGTACCAGCAGTGCATGCGTGTAGTGTAGTACCCACATTAGAATACATGCATCAGCAGCACGTTACTACAGACACTCATACATAAATTCAGTGGTACACCCATATACACATGCACACATACACACATAGGCACATGCACATACACATACATACATACATCACGACAGAGACAGAGACATACAGACAGACCGACCGACCGACGGACGGACGGAGCTGTGTGCACGTGCACGTTGATGTTGGAAGGTCCGCGAAGGTCCCAGCAGCAAGGCCATCCAGCAGGCCGAGGCGCCTTCGGGTTCAATGGTGAGTTCTTTGAAGTTCGGCGTTTATGGTAAGGGTTGTAAAGGTTGTGATTTCGGAGCCTTCCAAGGGTAGTGGAATCATTTGCACGAGTTTAGGTCTGGGTTTCGGGGGTTGGGCCATGTTCCAGACAGCTGGGTACAGGTGAGAGGTCGGATTTTCGAGATACGACATCGCTTCGTCATGATCCTGACGATGTAACGACGGAAGGATGAATGGAAAGGGACATAGAGCAGCCGGCACGTCTCCTCAAACGAAGTTCAATCCACACTACCGCATTCAATCTACACCATTCGAAAATCCTGGGCCCGACCGCCCAAGCAGTCTTGCTTGACTTTCTCGCTTCTCTGCACCGTTGCACTGTTGTTCACTCCTGGTCCCAAGAAACGCTTGGGGCTCGGGGCTCGTAGTTGACACTATGCCCCTGCTCTGGTCTGGGGCGCCTCCTAGCGTGCCTGAAGCAGTCTCCATGCGCCGATGGCACAAACATCAAAGCAAAAGCCTTGTAATCGCGACAGGACTACGCGCGGAAGCTGGAGGAGCACGAGAAGGCTTCCCTGCTGGCTCCATGAGCTTAGGCTTTGGACATGTAGAGTGTTTCAGCTCGGGCTTAACAATTTCCGAGTGGAGGATTACCCATTTCGGGTTTCGAAATCGGGCGCATCTGGCACCGAGAGGCACACCATGAACTGTGTGCCCTGAAGCCTTCCAGGGGTGCCACAGCGGGGCCGAGATCTTTAAGTATAATTAGCCAATGCTGTTTTGGGGCTCCTTTGTTATAGTTACTGCATCACGTACCCCGAAACCCTGTTGAAATTAATGAGTTTCGGCCGAGTCTGTCACTCAGCGGGGTGGACTCTCAGACCTCCCTGCGGTCCGGACTCTTGGGCTCTGGGGATGCTGTGTTGATCGGAAGGGATCGGATTACGGTTCTTTTAGGTGACAAGGGTTTAGGGTTTAGGGGACAGCTTCGGATTCGGTACTGTGGGCTTTGGTTCAGGGGCTTTTTCGAAATACTCGCTCCAGTTGCAGATGTTTCCAGCTGATGATTCTCACTGCCTATAAGCCGGAAGGCCGGCCGTAAACCCTTATGGGCTCGTTACAAATCTGGGTGCCTCTGCTGTAGTTACTTTCGCAACACCCTAAACCCTCAGCCCGAAACCCTCACCCACCATCCTTCCATGGCCAATCCGCAAGACCCCAACAAGTCAAGCACCGTCTGTGCCCAAAACGCGAGCATTCCCCGATTCTTTTCGAAATGTCGTGAACCAGCCCGGCCACAGACACCGAGATGCATGTCGCATCTTAGCAAGGTTCCCTTCGTACCTATACCCGTGCCTCCCTGTTGATAGCTTCACAACTACTTCCCAAAGGAGTTTGAGCTAATATAGGGGCCTTAATAATGAGAATAGGTTTTTGGGGCCCTTTATACGATACTTATGATACGGAACCCCCAAAACCAGTATTGGGAATGATTAAGGCCCCTATATTACCATTCTGCTTACTTGTGAAGGTTTAACCCTTTTTGGGTAGTATAGCCCCTATATAATCGCTATATAACAAAGAAGGTTAGCCTTTAGTTCCCCATAGTACCGAGGTAAAAGAAAAACACGGATCCTAGAAGACTAGTCCGCGAGACTAAGGTACCCTAAACCCTGCATGAACCCTGAACCCTAACTAAGCCTTAAACCACTAGATCCTTAGCTCTGAACCTTAAAGCCTTAACCTTCAATCACTATAAGATTCTGTAAGGGTTAAATCCTAAACCCTATATAAATCACTAAATCCTAAGCCCTGAACCCTAAACCCTAAACCTTAAACCCCTATAGCCCTAAAACATTTTACTTCAGCAAACACGGCAACCAGGGAGCAGGAGCCGCAGAAGACAGAGAACGCACCTATCCCCACCCGTTTCCTTAGCTGAGCAGGTAACCTTCAAACCTGTTGGGATTTATAAGCTTCGAATTCTAACATTTTTCACAACCAAATGTCAACTTTTTGGGGGTTTTAGAGTTCTGCCATTAGTTAAAACAAGCCCAACCTTTGTTGGGCTAGGGATGGCTATGTTGCTCAGCCTTGAGTTTCTGAAGAGCAGATCAGCCATTATAGGTTTCCCAAAAGCAGAGCACGCAGGCCCAGGAAGCGCAGAGAGACCTGGAGGAGGCCAGATGCAGAGGTTTCGAGTTCAGGGGTACAGGGCAGGAAGAAGTTTTTGATCCCGTCGACAGACCCCACGTCACAGGAGCCGGAGATGGTCTTTCCTTGAACCCAGATCTTCGAATATGTCTTTTATGTGAGGAATGCACCTTAAATTGAGGTAGGATCCGGCTTTCGGAATTCTGCTTGCTAGTCTCATGCAGGGGCTGCATGTATACATATAGGAAGTCCAGCAGGCTTTGCATGCCGCAAGACTGTTGACTTGGATCTTGACCCCCGACTCCCTTGGCCTGGACAAGCCAAAGCCATGGTGCGCTCCACTGCACTCGTTGCATTCTCCGCGAGCTTCTTGCTCCTGGCTGGTTCCCTCAATTTCCTCTCGGTGACCCCACCGCGCCAGCACCAGAAGTCGTTCACACCATCTTCCGCCACGGCGCCCGAGGATCGCAGAGTTCCCAGTGGTGTGCCGGTCGCGATGGCGGTGTTGGCTGGCCTTGTCATGGCTTTCACGGCACCCCGGGCTGCGTTGGCCCAACCGGGTGCACGTCCCGACTTCTCAGTTGTGAGGCCCGGGTACATGCAGGGGATTGATGCTGCAAATGCTGCGACGAAGCCAGGGGAGATTGATTCTGGACTGATCTTCTCATGTTTTTCTGCTTGCGTGTGTCTTTCTGTTCAACCCGAAGCCCGTTTGTTTAACAATTGTGGGCATATGGTCATGTTCGCGGCCTAAAATCTCAGGACTTCGTCACCCGCTCCCGCATTGAGGCCGCCCAGTTTCCGCAGGCAATCAAGGAGCTTCAGAAGGAGAAGGCGACTATCGAGAAGCTTAGTAGCTGAGTGGATACACTTTACACTTCATGGGATAATATAAACTGAAAGTATACACTTTTTGGGGTCTTATGAACTCAGCAACTAAGGAAGAATGCCCCGACCAAGGCCGAGCGCCTCGAAAGGTATCGGCAGCAGGCGAAGGCATACAGCGAGAGCGCGACCCTCGAGTAGAACGGGACTCCTTCCTCTGTCCAGATGGGAGTTTCCGAGAATTAGGGTGTGCCTGTTTTGGGTGTCCTTATAATGAGGATCCTACTTTTTTCAAGGGTGCTGCATTAGGGCCCCCTATTTTCGGAAACTCCTTCGATGCATCATCTCTTCACGGAGCTGGGGAGGTCACGGTAGTTTCAAGCGGTTTCCAGGGCAGTTTCAATCGTTACGTCTCAGGCACAAGTGACCTGAGGCTCTGTGCTGTCACGTGGCCCTCCGAACACCACCGGCAAAAGGGGGTTTAGGGGGTTGAGGTCGGTCCAAAGCCCTATAAATTGAGGATGTTGAGGCTTAGAGGGGTTCAGCAGGTCTTACGTGACCCTGAGTCATCCTAAACTTGGGGACCCAAGAAGCACATACGCATAAGCATGTGAAAGGGATATCCCTACCTTACTGGGCTTCATTATAAGGGGGGGTTATATGGGATATCACTATCCTAATTTTTGCTTATCTGCTTTTTGGGGGGGCCCATTATAAACCCTAAGTTACTAAGAGGCGCTTCGGCGACCCCGTTCCAGGCCGGTATCGGATCTCCGGTTCCCAGAGACTCCAATATCCCTTAATTAAGGCATATACCTTAAATCATATTAGGCCTACTATAATTTAAGGAATATGCCTTAATTAAGGGATATTGGAGTCTCTGGGTTCGGGGACTTTTGGATTCAGGGTCGGGTGGTTTGTAAAAAGCGTGGCCAGCTCTGTGGGGCTTGGGGTTGAGGACCTAGGGTCCCTGATCCCGCGTTTTTGTTGGGCTTTAGGGTTCAGGGCTTTAGGTGGTTTAGGATTTAGGGTTTGGGGTTTTAGGTGGTTTAGGATTTAAGGTTTGGGGTTTTAGGTGGTTTAGGATTTAGGGTTTGGGGCTTTAGGTGGTTTAGGATTTAGGGTTTGGGGCTTTAGGTGGTTTAGGATTTAGGGTTTGGGGTTTTAGGTGGTTTACGATTTAGGGTTCGGGGTTTTAGGTGGTTAGGATTTAGGGTTTAGGGCTTTAGGTGGTTTAGGATTTCAGCTAGGATTTAGGGTTTGGGGCTTTAGGTGGTTTAGGATTTAAGGTTTAGGGCTTTAGGTGGTTTAGGATTTAGGGTTTGGGGTTTTAGGTGGTTTACGATTTAGGGTTCGGGGTTTTAGGTGGTTAGGATTTAGGGTTTAGGGCTTTAGGTGGTTTAGGATTTCAGCTAGGATTTAGGGTTTGGGGCTTTAGGTGGTTTAGGATTTAAGGTTTAGGGCTTTAGGTGGTTTAGGATTTAGGGTTTGGGGTTTTAGGTGGTTTACGATTTAGGGTTCGGGGTTTTAGGTGGTTAGGATTTAGGGTTTAGGGCTTTAGGTGGTTTAGGATTTCAGCTAGGATTTAGGGTTTGGGGCTTTAGGTGGTTTAGGATTTAAGGTTTAGGGCTTTAGGTGGTTTAGGATTTAGGGTTTGGGGTTTTAGGTGGTTTACGATTTAGGGTTCGGGGTTTTAGGTGGTTAGGATTTAGGGTTTAGGGCTTTAGGTGGTTTAGGATTTAGGGTTTGGGGCTTTAGGTGGTTCAGGATTTAAGGTTTGGGGCTTAGGTGGTTCAGGATTTAGGGGTTTGGGCTTCGGCTGAGGTTTCCTCTGAGCTTGAATGTTCGGCGTTTAGCTTGGGCTCAGGGCCCCTGGCCCAGAGTTTAGGGTTTAGGGTTTTAGGGTTTACAGGGACTCAGGGTTTTATACTATATGGTGATATAGAAGTTGAATGGTTAGGGGTGGCTGCCTTGGTTGGTGATTGTGCTGCACGTTAGGGTTGAAGGATGTTGAAGGTGTAGGCAAGAGGTACAGGCGAGGGCGGACGCATGAACTGGAAAATGAACCGTGCCAGCTTTAGCGTCTCCTTCAAGGTGTGCTCTCCAGAGGCGCCGCCGTTTAGTGGAAAACAGCCGTTCGAAGGCGCAAGAGTACAATGAAGTTGAAGCCAACCTTCACTTTCAAGATCCTTTTCGTCTCAGTGTGCACGCAACTTAAATACCACACCATGAGCCCTAAACTCTGCATTGCCACCCGATCCCGCACCCCCACTTTCCCAATCTAGGCACAGACATGTAGAGGAAAAGAGAGAACAAAAGGGACTGCTTGCCCACTCCCCTAAGCCCTAAACCCCTGCAAAAGCTCTGTAAACCCCTGAAGCCCTAAACCCCCGAGAGTCGTCCCCAATGGCAGCGCCTAGCCCAATGCTCGGAGCTGTTCTTGGCGGCTGCCTTGCTGGCGCCTGGGGCTCCTGCCGTGTTGCACCTTGCTTCGACAAGTTTACAGGATACTCAACCGGTCCGTATACAGCTTATAGTTACTGCAATACGTACTAGAAGGGGGTTTAGGGCTCTAGGGTGCAGGGAGATGATGACATCGGGGCAAAAAGTGAGAATGCTTGCGCCAGCATGGGTTTCCCTTTCAGATACTCGAGTCCTCGGAATGAGTTAGAATGCCCTCGTGTGGTCCTCATACTATGTTTTTGATTTCGTTGATTTTCTATAATAAGTATCGTTATATGCCCCAAATTCCTATTCGATTGACAAAGGCAGTTCTACATTCCCTTCCATGTTTGCCATGGAAGGGCGGGGCGGGGGCAGGTGGGGGAAGAGAGGGAAGTGCGCAGCGAGGGCGCGCCACGGGGCCGGGCTGCCAGGCTTCCTCATTGTTTTTGGAGCAGTCGGTGTCAATGAAACCAAACAAAAAAACCAGAAAACACAGCAGAAAGAACACACAGAGAACAAGCAAAGCAAGCAGAACGAATACGGAAACAGACGACAGAAGCAGGTCCTAAATCAGCAATTGTGGAAAACAGGCTTCATTTACGTTTTTTCTTTCTGTTAATCGACTTGCCAAGTTGTGTTTATCAACTGGTGTTTGGGGCGTTTGAACATGAACATGTTGCAAATCGAACCGACCTCTGCCAGCAAGTGCATCGAATTAGTTTTCCCTCTGACGAAAAGAACAGGTTCAAGTTGAGTTATGCTTGCGTGCGGGAAATACGCTTCTCCAGCGGGAAACTTATTTGGTGGGCCACTATGTGGTCTGATGCTCAGAGCGATAAAGAGGAACACAGTCCGTACCGGGTGAAGACCAGCGCAGGAATGTTGAAAGGGAGGCGAAGTGAGTTCGTACCTTTTATGCACCCTACCCGTCCTATACTGCATTTGTTATTGGGATTTCGGCGCACCTTTTCGCAGGCGGCATGGTTTTGTGGTCGCTGATGTTTTTCTGGATACGCTTCTTGACAACATAAGGTGTCTAAGGGTGTCTCTGGCGGCATACATTTTCCGGTGCACGGACATGTTTTTCCAAATGTCAGGAATACAACAAGTCAAGCTTTACAGAAGGGTTTGCTGGTCCTTGTACATAAGAGCAAGTTGTTGACTACTATTTGTTAGAACACTTTCAAAGACCTCACAGCATCCCCACAACTTTTGCCTCCGCCGCACAGAACGTGATTGAGCACTGGCCGAGGAGATGGAGCAAGAGTCCTCTCAGGGCCCCGGTGGCTGCTTCGCCGCGGCCGCCATGACTTGATTCAGAGCGGTTTAGGATTTTCGTGTATATATACACATATATACGTACATACACGCGCAAAACAACATATACACATATGTGTATATATGTATATAGTTATATTGTACATATATATATCTCTGTGTGTGTAGGTGTGTGTATGATACATGTTTGTTCACGCCCCGCACCCTCGCCACACCTCCGGTCGTCGCCGCACTCAAACCCGAACCACACCATACCACACCATCGAGCGAAAAAGATCAGAGTCCATCAACCATGATGATAACACTACACAAAAAAGTACACCAAATCCAAACCCCGCCCCACACCACCAAGCAGTAGAGAGCAGGGGAGGGGATGGAGGGGGTGATATTCATATAAACATACATTATATATATATATATACATATATAAATGTATTTGTATATGTGTGCAGGGTATCCCTTCCTGCCCCTTGACCCCGACCCACACACCCCCTCCCGGTCCTGGTGACAGTCGTCGTTTTCGGAAGATGGATGTTCATCTTTACCGCGAATCTCTCTCTCTCTCTCTCTTTTTCTTTCTGTCTCTGTATTTGCATGAAAACTGACATAAAGATACATGTATATACACGCCATTTCCGGGTTGGAAGAGTTGGTGGAAGAAGCCGAAAGTCCTGAAGCTTGTAATCTTCACAGTGGAGACCATACTTACAGATAGCATCTGTTGTATGCCTTTCTGGTAGAACACAGAAGTCATCGCCCCATACACGTAATGTTGCAACCGTTCCTGGGATTTTGAGTTGGCACCGCATAGTGGTTCAAGGAATATGCCGAAACAAAGGGGGGTTGTGCTGTTTCACGGCCACTGAAACCCTAACCTCATGAAGGCCCTAGACCATAAAGTGGAAGTCTACTCAGGGAGGCGCAGACCTCATCACCGATCCCTTCGTGCAGCGCTCGGTTGGGCGCTAGGAGTTCGGCTTTGCCGGGGCTGAAGGCTTAGGGCCTAGTGTGTAGAAGGTGCATGAGTAAGGGCTGTGGGGTCTGGGGCTTGCTGGTTGCTGGTTCAGGGCCCGGGGTTGATTTTCAGATGCGGTTGCCAGGGAGGATGAATATTCCCGCTGGCACTTGGTCAAGAATTGACTACCACTGATCGCCCGTGTTTGTTTTGTTCCTTGTGTGTGTGTGTGTGTGTGTGTGTGTGTGTGTGTGTGTGTGTGTGTGTGTGTGTGTGTGTGTGTGTGTGTGTGTGTGTGTGTGTGTGTGTGTGTGTGTGTGTGTGTGTGTGTGTGTGTGTGTGTGTGTGTGTGTGTGTGTGTGTGTGTGTGTGTGTGTGTGTGTGTGTGTGTGTGTGTGTGTGTGTGTGTGTGTGTGTGTGTGTGTGTGTGTGTGTGTGTGTGTGTGTGTGTGTGTGTGTGTGTGTGTGTGTGTGTGTGTGTGTGTGTGTGTGTGTGTGTGTGTGTGTGTGTGTGTGTGTGTGTGTGTGTGTGTGTGTGTGTGTGTGTGTGTGTGTGTGTGTGTGTGTGTGTGTGTGTGTGTGTGTGTGTGTGTGTGTGTGTGTGTGTGTGTGTGTGTGTGTGTGTGTGTGTGTGTGTGTGTGTGTGTGTGTGTGTGTGTGTGTGTGTGGGTGGTTGAGCATTGCGTGGTTCCATACCTCCTGGTGCCTCTGACAGTGAGGCTTTGTTGTGCCCGGCATGCTTTGCCCTAAGCCTTCAAACTGTCCTAAAAACCCAAACCAGGACCCCTAAAGCCCAAGCCTCACCCGCACTTAAATAGAAACCTAACCCTCGCCCTGTGAACTGGAGGCGAAGGCTGTCGCGAGTTGCTACATGCAGTGCATGGCAGCCTTCACGATCGAGCAGGAGGAGGCCGCTGGACGGTGCTTCTTAGGTCGCTGACTAATACCCCGTTTGCCCTTTTTGTTTGGGGACCTAATTAAAACCCGAATAGTAGGAAAAAGGGCACCCTGATTATAAAGGGGCTACTCAGGAACCTAGCTTCAGTCCATTTATGACAAGTGTCATAGGAAGGGGTTCGGTCTTGCAAATGAAAACGCCTGAAGACTTTGAATAGGATGTGTGCAGCTAGCAAGACTGTTGTTCGGTCCTGTGTGCACGCAGAACTTGCTCAAAACCTGTCTGTCAGTACATAACCATTCCATCGACTCAGGCGATGGCGGCAGCGGCCAGGCTTTCAGTAGCCTCCGCCTTCCCGCTTGGGTCTTCAAGACCCAAGCGGGAAGGCGGAGGCTACTGAAAGCCTTCGACAGCTGCCCTCAGCGAAGGGACGACTTCAGTCCGTCTCCACGGTCCCTTCGTCACTTGGCGTTGCCAAGTTTGCTTCTCACCGCCCTACCCAGTAGCGGACGCTGTCGCTGTTCTGCGCCTTGTGCAGGGTGTCTCGTCAGGTGACTCCTCCGTGGCCCGCTCGCCAAGTTCTCCTGGCAGGAGAACTTGGCGAGCGGGCCACGGCTGCACTGAGCTGCTTCGAAACGCCTCCACCGTCGCCGCCAGCCAAGAACCGCGTGTCCGCCGTGTCCTGGGCCGACCTGGCCGAGCAGGCGCAGCAGGGGCACCGGGAAGGGTGGCAACAGGGTCTATTCAACTCCAGCATGCGCTTGACTCCAGGAAGAGGAGGAAAGTCTGCACATGGCTGCATCCGGCCGGCAACCAGCCCGGGTAAACTGGGCCTGGTGCTGCTGACCCCGATCAAGATGATGCTTAAGAAGCCCTGGAAGTGTCGTATCAACGACAAGAGTATGGTGGTGCGAATGAAGCTGAGGATAACTTGTGCATCTGTTGAACTCTCCGCTGAACGTTGAGCTGATCCTCTAACTGAGGGTTCCCTCGATGGACGGGTTTTGGGGTATGGTATATTCGGTTATTCTATTTAATTTCTATAGTATTTACATACATACACAGAGTATGCATACATATATGTGTATATTAGTGTATACATATATATATATATATATATATATATATATGTATATATATATATGTATATGTATGTGTATATATATATAGAGAGAGAGAGAGAGTGACATTATAATAAGGGACCGTCGAATTCCCTATATTGTATGCTAAGACCGATTTGCTTAAATGGCAGCTGCGTCTAGTGAGGATGTTGGATTTAGTGTAAGCCCCAAGCCCCATAAGTTCATATGGGATCGATCCTGTAAGGGATCCTTTAGAGGGCCGCTAACTGCCAGGCTTCTGAAGTATCGAAGCCAAACCAAATCGGAGTTTTTGCACAATGGCATTACAAGGTCCTAGGGTTTTTGATTCTGCTGCCCGGATTGGGGTACTGCATTTGTGTTGCCAGAACTAGTGCTGCCTGTTGTTGTAGGATCGCGGCGGCATGGCTCGTGATTAGAATTGATTTTGGACGTTATCCAGTTACTCATGAAGCTATCTGCCCAACCTTGGCATCAGTTTACCAACACGGGAAACTAGTTATATCTCTTGTTCCATAAGCCTGTCCCCAAAACAAAACGCAGGTCTCCTTGGGCAGCAATGGCATCGTGGCTGAGCCCTTACTGTCGGCCTGCGAACACCCAGAGCTGTCGATGACCTGCAGCACTTTGAGGCGGGCGTGCAGGTGTTTCAAATGTGGGAGTTTCCGAAAGTAGGGAACCCTAATACAATACCCCAAACAGTAGGATCCTTATAAAAAGCACCCCTAGTTTTCGGAAACTCCCATGTAGATGCCTTGGGCCTTCGGCCATCATCTAGGATGGCCAGGGAGCGCAAGGCTTACCACGATTCGGACAGAAGCCGGCTCGCTGGCTCTGCCGAGGAATCATTCAAGATCGGACTCGATATTTATCTCTAGGCCTCCCTCTTGCATTTTGCAGGACTACCCCCTAAACCCTACACCCTAAACGCTTACCGAGTTGCGCCCGACCCCCAAGTTCTTCAGCCCTGGCTGAGAATGCGCTGGCCGTCGTGATGGAAGAATGTATATGTTCGTAGCACGGATTGATAAGAATCAGAGTTCCAGTGGATGGTGCTGTCAAAGCCCCCCTAAACCCTGCGCCCTGAAAGACCCCGAACGCTGAGAACCCAGAACCCTATGAACCCTTACCCAAAGGCCCCAAAGTAGTTCCTTTCTGGGGTTCATATATAGAATCCTATAAGGTAATCCCAAAAAGGAACTACTTTGGGGCCTCTGGGTAAGCCCTCAACCCTAATAATCCGAAACCCCGAAGTATCGAGGCTCAGATGCAGCGAGCCTGCTTCGATCATCCCGAATATCTGCACGAGCGATCCCATTGGGCTGGTTAGAAGGCGCCTGGTTCAAGTCTTTAGCGGTTGCCGCAGAGCCCATGCCCCCCTTGAATTCAGGAATAGTTAGTTTGAGTCATGTGGGTAGTTTTCTAGATTAGGTTCCTCTTTAGGGTCCTTGTTACAAGGGTGTCGTAGTACTTTGTGGACGTAAAAAGGGGGACCCTAGTTGAGGGAACTACACATGTGAATAAGCAACGGTTATCATTCAAGGGCTACGGGCCTGTCTGGGGCGGCTACGAAGGTTTAGATTAGCTGCTTCTGGCTCGGGGATTATTCTTCCCGGTTTTTGCAGAGACAAAGATACTATGAATCTTTAACCATGATAATGTTGGTAAACCCCTAAACCCTATATAAACCCTAAACCCCTAAACCCTATATAAACCTGAAAACTATATCAACCCTAAGCCCTAAACCCTATACAAACCTGAAAACTATATCAACCCTAAGCCCTAAACCCTTAAAACCTCTGGGCTGCTCCGACTGTCACCGAGGCCGAGGATGGTTTGGCATGCTGCTTCCCGGCTGCCTTGATCCTTTGGCTTACCTTGGGCTAGTAGGGAACGGAGGAATGCGGTACAATTATAAATTAGAACTACTATTACTACCATTCTTCCTTTCCCTACTAACCAAAGGTAAGTTGGGCCTGCCTTCCCTGCTCGGTGTCTAGAATGGTTTAGGCTTCAGGGCTTAGGGTTGAGGATTTAGGGTTTCAGGTTTAGGGTTTAGGACGGTTTTCGGTTTTGGGGATTATGGGTTTGGGGCTTAGGGTTTAAGATTCAGGGGTGTCTAAACGATTTAGGGTAAGGCGGTAAGGCAAAGCATTATATGAAAGGTAGATGTTACAGCCATGCCCGACAAATCATTGCGAAAGTCACAACTTGAGCGACATGGAACATGCGGAGCAGTCCTCCTTGTTTGAAGCAGGTGTTGAATCTGATTACCTATTACCTGGTCCTCACCCGCATAGTAATCAGTATTCCAAATAGCAAGCCGTATATATAGTAGGTAACCTTCAGTAGCCCGCATAAATACAATCGCAGTAGGCCTCATGGTAGCCGGCAATTCTGAGCTTGTCTTGTTCTTCGAGTTTGATCCAGGTCGCGAGCTACCAAAGTCGACCTCACACTCCTTCTTGCAAGCCCAAATGCCACGACGGAGATGATATCTACTGTACTCTGGACAAGACTACGCCACCCCTGAGCAGATATTATGCGGCACTACATTCTGCTTTGCTGTGCCATAGTATACTTACTATGCCATGGCATGGCATGCGATGTGATGGGATGCGATTCCAAGCTGTATTTTACAGCTTGATACTATACGAAACTATAGTATACTATACTACACCATACTACACTATACTATACTATACTAAAGTACACGACACTTGCTGCACAGTGCCGTACTGTCCTGCACTGTACTATCGGTAATCTGACGATATCCAGCACGCTCCTTGCTGGAGTTGCGCACAACGAGCACAGGATTTCTGGACAACAAGGACAGCGGACCCTGGCCACCAGCAGCGGCGGCTCTTTGCATCAATCTATCAAGACAATGCGTCTGCATGCAACATGGAATACGTGGTCCAGGAGATTGGAAATCTGAGATGCGAAGTTTTGGATTCAAGAGGTAGGCCAGGCTCATCGAAGCCCGCCTCTTTGAAGCAGTTGCCAGTGAAGCACTTGAGCCACTTCCCAAAACCTCCAACAGAGAAGTCATAGCCTGTTATGTGCGCCTTGGCCCTCTTGCATGTTCCACTGCGACCAGAACCACACTACTGTCACAAGTACTGTCACTGCTTCTATCAAGCAACCATCATTACTACTGCTGCCGCAACTCCCAATGCTACTACGACTACTACGACTACCACCACGACGACTACTACTATTTGCGTTTGCAGTCACTGCTACTGCTAACCTACTTTTGTGTCCTGGCTCTCCTCGTGTTGCGGTTCCTACACTTCCAGCCAGCATTGGTGACAACAGCCGCGGTCAGCCTAAGAAATGAAGCCCCCAAGTCAGACTGTTGAAAACCCTGAACCCTGAACCCTCTCATCCACACTGTCATCCAAAGTTCCGACACGAAACTGCGAAGCCCGCCAGGAGGGAATCTGCGTGGGTATCACTGGTCGAGCCGATCAGTGCAAGGTGCGCGTCTGAAGTTCTGCAAGAGGGTTCTAAAGCTGTTGGGCCTTCTGGTTCCTTAGGTTATATTCTCTCAGCAGAACCCCGGGAAGCGCACTCGTTTGCGTCGGCCCCTGCAGAACCACCCAGACCACAAAGCCCGACATTGAAAACCCTGCACCGTTGCCTCTGAGGCCACACTGTTGAACAGTTCATGTCAAGGACGTGGACTTTCAAAATGACAGACTAATTCCGAGCGCTTTAATCCTGAACAGAACTGCTTACTGCCTGTTTGTTGGGGTTCGAGATCGGCCCGACTTTATTCAAGTTGCTGATATGGGAGTTTCCGGAAATTAGGGCACCTTGTTTTGGGGTCCTTATACTGAACATCCTACTATTTAGGGTACTGTATTGGGGCCCCTTATTCTCGGAAACTCCCATATGGGAGTTTGCGAAGATGGGGGGACCCTATTATAGTAGGATGCTGACTACCAGGACCCCAAAATCAGGTACCCCTAAATTCGGATTCGGAAACCCCCATATCGGACCTGGGTTCCTTAATGCAAACAACTCTTCTACACCCGTTCCATCATTACAGCACCCTGACCGCAAGTCCTGAATCCCATCCACTAGATTTTAAGTACCTTAATTTGGGGTGGTACGTAGTTATAGGTATAGTTAGCTTTCTTGTAACCGTAGTTACTAAGTATAGTTGCTTTAGGGTTATAAGCATTTGTAGTTCTAAGTACAGCTACCTTACTTATAACCGTTACTAAGTAACCATGAGACTCAAAGTAGCGTGATTGGGGTTATAAGTAGTTGTAGGTATAGCTACCTTACATATAATCGTGCTTACTAAGTAACCCCATTATACCTTTCTTATGACCGTAGTTACTAAGTAAGCATTATAGATGCTAAGTACTCGTAGTTATAAGTAAAGTTACCTTTTTACAAACTTAGTTACGAAGTAACCATTAGAGTCTAAGTGTCTTGATTGGGGTTAGAGGTAGGCATAGGTATAGTTATCTTCGCTTAGAAGCCTAGTTACTAAGTAACCATCAGATGCTAAGCACTCGTAGTTACAAGCATAGTTACCTTACTGACAGCCATAGTTGCTAAGCTATTGGATGCAGAGGCGAACCTGCTTGGACCGGACCTCTCTGGGCCCGAGACTTGCCAAGGAGCTGGAGGGAAGGACACCGAAGGGCTGGGAGACCCAAACCCTAGGTTTAGGTGTATACACACATATATGCACATACAGAGGTGTATGTATTATGTATATTATATATATATATATGTGTGTGTGTATATGTGGTCTGCTGATATACATATGTGTACATACATATATATATATATATATATATATATACATATGTTCACACGGTTGCACGTGCATGCATCTAGGTAGCTATGTAAGTTTGCATGTATGTACGCATGCATGTACATGTTGTGTGTATATGTATGTTGACATACATACGTACATATATACATATGTACATATATATATGTACATATATATATATATATGCATATACATATATATATATATATATATACACACATATATATATATGCATATGTATGCGTTTGTTTATGACTGGATGGACGCATGGGCGGATGGATTGACGGATTGATGGATGGATGGATGCATGGATGGATGGATGGATGTGTGTGTATGGATGCATGCATGCACGTACGTATGTTTGTTTGTTTTGTTTGTGTGCATGTATGATTGTATGTATGCATGTATATTTGTATCTTCGTATGTATGAATGCAGGCAGGTAGGTATGTATGTCTGCCGGCCCGTACGTGTGTATGTATGCTTGAATGAATGCATGCACGGATGCATATGCTTGTGTCTAGTTCGGGACGAGGCGGTGTAGGGGAGGCAGGTCGAGGAGCCTTCCCTGAGCAGGCTTCCGGAGCAGCGTGCCTGAAGCAGTGTGCGGAGGGCTACTACATCGAAGCACAGGACCATACGGAGCCTCAGGGGGGGTAGGGGGAGGGGGTGTAGGGGGCCTTAATGTCCATAACAAGGAAAAGGCCTATTCAAGGAAGTATAGTCCCCTCCCGCCTACCCCCCTCCAGGGGTCATTATGACAGGAAGACGGTCCCAACATTGCCATGGCCTATCCGGTGCAAAGGGTTTGTACATGGAGCAAGGCCGACGATGTTGACTTCATTGACGCTGAAGAGTGCCCCGATGTGAGGCTGGTTTGTGCCGAGCCTTTTGGCGTTTTCCCCAATGCCTGCAGTGGCACGGCCCATTTGGCGAAGCAATGGTTCGTCTCCTTCTACTCCTTCAGCAAGGAAACGGCTCCTGGCACCTTCGAGACCTCCCTGCAAACAAGGGTTGTGGTGGATCGAGATACTACTTGCGCCGGGACCTACCAGAGCCACCGCTGCAACCCTAGAAACTGAAAGTCCACTCCTAGCTTTAACAGAAGATGTGCTTTTGTTGTTTGTACGTATGCTTTTCAGTTTAGTTTAGGTTCCTTTAATCGCAAGTAGCAGACCTCTTCGTATTTTGGTGTCCTCTTTTTTGCCCAGGATCTCGGAAGGATCCTGCTTGGGACTGGCCTTCGGCTTCCCAGGCGCTAAGGCCGCGCTGGCTCCGCCCCGGCCCCCCGAGATTCCGAAGATGCCAGCGGCCTTTCCCACCGTCGGAGAAGAGGAGGTGCATTTCAGGGTATCTAGAGGCCTAAATCATCACGTACTCTTTTGGGATTCCGTATTTTATAGGTCTAGTATAATTAATGGGCCCCGAAACCGTATTCTAATCATTAAGGAGCTTCCAGAGGGCTCAAAAAGCCATGTTTAGGGAGGCATGGGGCTTGTGAGGATTACAATTTTATGCTTGTGCAGCTTTCCTTCAGAGCTACGTACAAAATATGGTTTCGGGGCATGCTGGCCCACACTCACACCACGCGTCGCGGTTGAGGTTCCATTAATAAAGGCTTGGACCTAGTCTTCAGCATGGGTTTGATCCACAAGTGGAGCAGGGTCGAGGATTGCCTTACTGAGTGGAGCAAAGGCGTGTTTGACAGGCCGGCGGACTGCATCACGGGCTGAACGGAACATGGCCTTGGGCCCTATCTGCCCCAATTTACGGGGCCCTTTGTGCAGGACCCTGCGTGGAGAGCCACGCCACTACTGCAACTCATTAAGGCTCGAACCCTGAATCCCGAATAGTGAAACCGAAAATCCAAGGGTAAAAGGAGGGACCCTTCATTAATAAGGACCCCTAGGTATATACCCTTAATATAGCTATTATATACCCATTGTTTAGCCCATTGTAGGGGTCCCCATGAAGGGTCCCTCCTTCTCCCCTTTGAGAAAATGCAGCCAGTCAGGCCGAGGTTTCAACCACAGCCAGACCGCTCCTGGGAACCGAAGACAAGAATGCCTTCGTTTGGGTGCCTGGGCTTCGCTGGGTCTTCACCTTGATGTCGCAGCCTTGTGGTGGAACTTACCTTTGGTTAGTAGGGAATGGAGGAATGGGGTACAGTTATAACTACTGATACTACCATTCTTCCTTTCCCTACTAACCAAAGGTAAGGGAAAGGGCAGGACGTGTGGTTTCAGGGCTCAGGAATCAGGTTTTCATGTGCGAGCATGGCCAACGGCCCTCGACCCTAAACTAGAAACCCTCAGGCCAAAACCCTAAACTCAATCCCTCAAGCCCCAAAGACCCTAAGCTTGCAATTTCCAAGACATGGAGCCATAGGGCTCATGATCTTCGGATGGCGACCGGAAATTCCTTGAAGCTAAATGTTCCTAAACCCTAAATCCCTAAACCCTAAACCGTTACATGGAAGTTCGAGCCCACTCCTGACTTGAGTCCAGGCCGTGAACCATGGTTCAAATCTCCAATGCCCCTTCATATGGGTAGTTGTCAAAATTATGGTCCCTTTCTGGGTACCTTAAATAGGTGCCGTATTATAAGAGTCACCCAAGAAGGGACCACAATTTTGACAACCACCCATATATTACTCCTAAAGCCCTTGTCCTTTTCCCAAAAACTCTCTTAAAGTACTCCCAATAAAGCCCTTAGCATATCCCCCCAAAATCACTGAACATATTCCTCAAATTAAGGGCTTGGCAGCTCCCAGGGCATCCCACGGCCCGAACGCCAGGTCGTGAGTGGAGTCGTGGTTGTTTTCGTGGCCTTGTCGGCCGTGATCCTTCGCTGGAATCGACTGAGCAATCATAGGTCCTCTCAGGAGATTGGCAGAGAAATCGAGCTGCAAAGTGCCACGCCCTTCTGAGCAAAAAGGCTGGATTCCGCTGCTGTTCGCTCTGCATACGTCTGCTTTTGAACGCCGCATCCGTCGTAGGGCCTTGAAGAAAAGGCTAATGTAGTGGCCTTCATATTTATTTACAACCATAGTATAAACATACCTCCGAACCCTAATCTAAATTAAGGCCCCTACATTAAATCCTTATAATAGCCCTTATAGTAGCCCTTATAGACCCCTTTAAAAAGGAACCCTATTCTAAATTAAGGCCCCTACATTAAATCCTTATAATAGCCCTTATAGTAGCCCGGATAGACCCCTTTAAAAAGGAACCTGACTCTAAATTGCATTATAACCCCATGTAGTGCCCTTAAGGGAACCCTATTCTAAATTCAGGCCCCTACATTGTAACCCTCACATAAAGCCCTTAAGTTCTAATCATTAAGGCCCCTTACGTGCAAGCCCTCGGGAGGCCGAACTGCGACAGGAAGCGGAGGAGCTGGATCTGGAGGAGGCTCAAAAAGGATTTCTTGTCTCAGCTTCTTATCGGCTTGGGATTAATTAAGGTCTTAGGGTCTTTAGGGTTTTGGGGTTTTGAGCTTCTTATCGGTTAGGGATTAAGGTATTAGCTTACCTTTGGTTAGTAGGGAATGGAAGAATGGTAGTAATAGTAGCTATAATTGTACCCCATTCCTCCATTCCCGACTAACCAAAGGTAAGTTAGGGCTTTGGGGTTTTGAGCTTCTTGCCGGTAAGGGATTAAGGTCTTAGGGTTTTGGGGTTTTGAGCTTCTTATCGGTTAGGGTTGAAGGTATTAGGGTTGTTAGGGTTTTGGGGCTGTTAGCATTTGGGGTTTTGGGGCGGGTTTTAGGGTGTTAGGGTGTTTAGGGTTTCGGATTTCGGGCTTACCCCCTAAGAAGCATATACAGAACGATTTGATATCTGGTGGCTTTTAGCTAATTAGGGCGTAGGGTATATGCATCAACCGCCCAGGACAGCTTCACAGAAATCCTAAGCCGTTATAAGCTGTGTAAACTCTCAATCCTGAACCCTAGACCCCCAAACTGCCTCGAAATCTGGGCCGAGCCCGTGTTTGAAAGGCTTTGGCCCAGAGGCGCTCAGGGCGTGGCCAGGCGACCCGAGCAGCAAGGGTGATTATTTGTAATTCCTCACAGTAGTTGTCTCGGTTTCGGTTTGGGGTTTCGGTATGGCAAGGAATTCAGATTATGCTGGCCTTTTTGCATCAAAGAATTGATCGGTTTGGTGAGGGTGCAGAGATCTCGGGTGTTGAGTTTTTTGTTTGGGTCAGTTTGGGCGTTGGGTGTGCGGCTTTTAGGGTTCTGCTGGGGCAGGATGACATCCTCTCCTCGCCCGGCCCTAGTATTGGTACAGAAGAAGCGGCAGTGGTAGCGGTGGTGGTAGTTCTGTTGGCAGCAGTCTAGTAGCAGTAACAGCAGCAGGAGCAGGAGTGGCGGTGCTGGTGGTGTTGTCGTAGTAATCAAAGCTCGAAGTGGAGGCCGGCTTCGGCCCGCAGCATCCGCTCCAGCGAACTCGTCGCAGGCTGTTTGTCAAGGCACCGGGCGACATTGGGGCCATAAGGGCTCGGAGCTCGCAGTTTAGGCTTGGGGTGTAATTAAAGTCTATGTTGTGAGGTTCGATGAGGCCTGGAATGGGTTTTTGATTGAGGTCATGGAAACGGGGGCCCGGTAGTTGTGAGATACAAAAAAGTATACATACGTGTGTGCACATATGTATGTATGTATATATATATATATATATACATATATAGATGCACCGAGGGAAAGAGAGAGAGTGTGTGTGGGAGAGAGAGAGAGAGAGCGAGAGAGAGAGAGAGAGAGAGAGATTGCATTTAGTTTTTCGCAGGGTCTCGATAATTCTGTATTTTTCGACCCTATGAGGTAGTACAAGGTGAGGTTTTCTGACCTTGAGCACGCTCCAGGTTTTGAGCGCGGTCAGAGTGTTCCTTGTGTGTTGCGGTCGTCTTGTCCAACAGCAGTCCGGGTCTTCTCCCCTTGTGGGTTTCGTAGCATCCTGATGGCTACCCAAACCCACCAAAGGAGGTAAAATAATGGCCGAATACCTAAAAAAGGCGATTATTCTATGTACTTTTGGGGTCCAGCTATTGTCCAAGTTCAAGGATGGCGATTGTCTGGTACTAGGGCCACACGGAGTACTCAACTGCAAAACTGGAAGCTCTCAGATCAACCGAAAGAAACAGCACAGATCTGCGGATCAATGTGACAACCATTCTCGACGAGCTAGCAGTTTTTGCTTGCGCCTGGCCACGCAGACCTGCCCAGGCTTTGATTCGGCGAGTGCGCTCGAGTGCCCTTTAAAGCCCTAAAGCACCAGCAAGATGGAAGTTCATGCCTGAAACCTTCAACAACATGGCCGAATCACTTCCCTGACAAGCCCCGGAAGCGCGCACTTCCCTCAAACCCTCAGCCCGTCTTCCCGGAACCCGAAGCAGCGGTAATCCTGACAGTTGTACTTCCCCTTATAGAACCCGAAAGCCTTACAATCCGAAACCCTATAACCTGCATCCGAAACCCCAAGCCCGAAACCTTAAACCCTGAACCCTTAACTCCAAAACAGATCTTGCTTCGTCGCTCGGCGGCCCTGGAAGTCTTGGGTAAGACGGACGAGAGCCTCGACGACCTCAACGCCGCCGGGGCCTCGCATGTCGTGTTCGGGGTTTCAGGAGGGCTTTACGGTGTGGGCATTTCAGGGATTAATTATAAGGCTTCACATAGGGGCCGAAATAATTACCAGTACGACTGTGGGGGGTCCTTATTATACATATAGTATAATGGGCCCCAAAACCCTATTCTAATTATTGAGGCTCCTATATATAGTGCCCTTATGGTAACCCTTATATAGAGCCCTTTATAAGGGAACCCTGTTCTAATTACTAAGGCCCCCTATATTATTCTATTACACCGGGGCGGTAGATCCTGGGGCCTCGGTAAAATTCACAGCGCGGCTTCCGCTGTGGATTACATTGTGCTACTAGGGTTTAGGGTTTAGGGGTTTAGGGTTTAGGGGCTACAAATGAGAGTTTCCGAAAATTGGGGGTACCTTATTTTGGGGTCGTCCTTATAATAAGGATCCTACTATTTAGCGTGCTATGTTAGGGTCCCCGATTTTCGGAGACTCCCACAAATCATCAAAGAGGCGGTGCGACAGTATGATGCTACTAACTAGGTTTGAGGGGACCGGGTCAGCGCAGCCAGAAGTCAATTCCTCTGAGTCCGAAGGCGAGTTCTTCGACCTAAGGTTTCGCAGCTCCAGAATGCTCGAAGACTCTGTCCCCAAATGTCCAAGTAGTCCCTATTTATGGTTTTTGGTACCCAAAACGGACCCACAGTCCTACAATAGGTAGTACTTGGACCCTTAGGGTGTGCGTTGCTTGCCTTCCGTGTTCTGCTTCTTACGAGGGAGGTAGGATCGCAGTTGCGAGATTGCAGCCGATTGAAGCCATCGCCCCTCAGCCGTCTAAACCGGAATGATCTAGTGCAAATACGTTGACCCCTACCCAAACCCCCCAAAGTAGATGAAATAATGGCCCAATACCTAAACTTTCCTAAACGGATATTATTCTACATACTTTTGGAGTCCAGGCAAGACCTTACCCCTAACAGAGACCCTTATGCACCCACCCAGGCCGGAACAGAACTGCCTCCCTTCGGGGGGGTCGTAGCATTCAATGCTCAAAGCCAGCTTCTCCAGGATTTCGGTGGATGGTGTTGCACACGGCGTTTGGTCTTCAGTCGATTCTCTCTTGGCGAGGGGTGTGTGCATGGAAGGGCTGTGGGCAGTGGGCTCTGTTAGGCCAAAGGGTGCAGGATCGATGAGCGATCTAATGACAATGTCGAAAGCCGGCACACGCAGGCCATAAGAGGCTGCATACCTGTGCCCGTGTGGGTGTTCCTAGGCGCTGACGTCTTTTCAGGCGGTTGCTTCGAGGTGTTAGTCGGATGACAGAGCTGCTGAGTCGCTCGAAGCCAAGGGCATGATCGGAGTAGGAACCTATAGCAGTCAGCGAGGCAGCCAGACCAACCGGAACACCAAGAAGTTGGTAGATGCAGACATTCACAATGAGGGCCAGGGCCTGTTCAGTCAAGACGACAGCTGCAGCCAACTGAGCAGTTGCTCTGAATTGCGGCAAGTAGAAAAGCATTAGTCAGTAGCAGCTCAGAATAGTAAGCACGCTGACTGTCCTAACTCGTGCAAGGTGACAGTCCTGCAACATGTCTGATAAAGATACGGTCCATACTGACAGAAAGGCAAGCACCAAGAAGGATGTACTTCTATGACAAGTAGCAGCGGGAACACGAATGCACATGAGCAGCAGTGCTAGTAGAGCACTTTCACGCCAGCAACGCGGCCGCTCGGTCCCTGTGCACAAGCAATGGCTCTGCCGATGCGGCTACAGGAAGCCGCTCGCCTATGAGATCCGAGGACCTCAGGATTTCGGTTCTGGGCTTTCGGGGTTTCAGTTGGGACCATACTTGGTTTTACGACAGAAGAGGGCACAGGAAAAGGAAGGGTCGTTTTGTGATGGGCCCAAGCCAAAGCTCAACTCGCCGAATCCTACAGAGAGGATCTAGTCGTTTTGGCTATTGACTCCTGCAGTGCTGACTAAACGGCAATCTGCTTGAACAGTCCAACATCAAGAGGATTGGTTGCTCCCTTCTCTGAGATTAGGCTCTTATGAGTCTTATGTGAGTATGAGAAGTGGTCCAGCGGCGTCCTCCGGTGAGTGTTCAAGCCTAAAGCCCAAAACTCCTGAAGCTTCCACACACGAAGAGTCCAAGCAGCACCTCGAAACGTCGAAGGCATGACCGAAGCAACAAGGGTGATAATACGGCACCTGATACTTAGGGTACCCAAAAAAGGACCTTCTTTTTGACAACTACCCACAAGAAGTCTTGCATCCGAGGCTCTGAAGCGCTATGACCAAGCGGACCCTCGGCCGCAGTTTCTGGGTGCTCCAACACAAAACCCTGGGTTTTTAGGCTTGAGGGTTTATAGGGCCCTGAGTCCTAAACCCCGAACTCTTCGGAGAACCGACAGAGTGCCTCCAGCCAGAGAGTCCTTGAGGTCTCCCAAGAGGTAGGATATTTCAAACAGTAGTTTGAGCATGTTGCTTGATACTTACACCTCTGGAGAGGTGGAACAGTGGACCCTAGGAACTTGCGCTATCTATATATATATATATATATATATATATATTTATATATATGTATACATTACAATGTCTATACATATATATATATATATATATATATATGTATATATATATATATGCTCACCCCCCCCCCATGACAGACCGTCGTGGGAAGGGGAAGGGTGGCGTGCGTCCCCAGGCAGGATCTGTCAACGGATAGGCGACAGACACTTCTCCCAAACTCAATTCCAAAATGTTCTTTTAGATGGTTTGCAATTTTTGGAAATTTCTTCACATGCATGCAGCGCTCCTAGTCCCAATCTTAATCTCAATTCTGCTCTTCGTACCACTATTACTGTTTGTAGATCTTAATTCTTGTATCAGTGTTAGCATTAGTATTAGTTTTGTGGTAGTATTGATATTAGGATGTTTAGTATTCGTAATAGTATTCGAATTAGTATTACTCTTAGTATTAGCATTAAGTATGTGTATTGATGTTAATAGTAGTAGTCGTCGTACTAGCAATAGTTGTCGCACAGTAGTAGTAGTGGTAGCATTAGTATTGGAATTAGTATTAGTATGAGTATTAGTAGTAGTATTAGTGACTAGTATGAGTATCAGTATTAGTTTTAGTATTAAGTATGTGTACTAGTAGTAGTAGTAGTAGTAGTAGTAGTAGTAGTAGTCGTCGTAGTAGCAGTAGTAGTAGCAGCAGTAGTGGTGACATTAGTATTGGTATGAGTATGAGTATTAGAATTAGTAGCTAGTATTAGTACTAGTATTAGTGTTAGGATTAATATGTATTGTTCTTGGTTCTATTCTTAGTACTGCTGTCATTGTTTGTAGTAGTCCTAATCCTGGTATCAGTGTTCATATGAGTAATAGTTTTGTGGTAGTATTGATATTAGGATGGGTATTGCTTTAGTACTAGTATTGGTATTGGTATTTAGTATTAGTATTAGCATCAGTATTAGTATTAGTATTGAATAAAAGTATACATATCAATAATAGTAAATATGAACTCGTGATTATGTTCGTGCTGGTGTTAGTGCCAGTGTCGATGTCAATGTCAGTAATAGTACTCGTGTTAGTATTAGTATCAGTCTGAATGCTGGTTTTAGTATCTGTTTATTATTCACAGAAGTGCTGGTATTAGTATCAGTATTAGAAATAGTTTTGATATGTGAATATACTGATTGATTCGTACATTTTGAGCTTAATATAATACAGTAATGTATTCGAACAATAGTATATTTGCATAGTTGAAGATTGCGTGAATATATTAGTACGTTAGTGCATGAGTACATTAGTATATTGGTGTATCATGATATTCGTATGTTAACATACTAGTATATTAGTATATTATTATAGTGGTCTATTACTACATTTACTATATTCGTATTCTAACTAATAGCTTATAGGTATATCAATATGTTGGCATAATGGCATGTGAACATGTCAGTGTACTTGCCTTTTACAGTATTCGTATATTAGTACACTAGCATATTTAGTGATAATTAGTGTTAATGCCAGTGCCAATGTCGATGTCAGTTTTAATCAGTCTTAATGATGAATTTAACATCAGTGTAATATTCGCGGACGTGCTAGTATGCGTATCAATACTATAATTAGTTTTGATATATTAGTATACTGATAGATTATATAAACAGCTTAGTATACCAACACATTATAATGTATTCGAACAGTAATATGTTTGTATACCTGTATGTTTGTATGCTCTTAGTATATTAATGCATGCGTACGTTCGTGCATGAGTACATTAGTATATTGGTGTGCTATTATCTTCGATTATTAACATATTAGTGTATGAGTATCCTGGTATGCTACTTCATTTATCATATTCGTATATTATCTAACAACTTTTTTGGTATATCCATATGTTAGTATACCATTGCCATGTGTCAGTGTACTTGCATATTACAGTGTTCGTGTCTTAGCAAGTTAGCATATCAATACACTATAATAATCAGACGTTAACAAGTAGTATATTGTCACGTTGGAAACTGGGTATATGACAAATTAAATACGAATATACTACGTTAGTACACGAATGCATTGATATATTTGCTTTTCAGATAGTGGTATGTATATCTGCGGACATTAGTATACGCAGGTGTCTGTTAGTATTGGCATTAATATCAATATGAATATGACTATTGGTAGGCGTAGGAGTATTAATGTTAATAATAGTATTAGTAATGTGCATATTCGTAATAAAAGCATTAATATAAATGTCAACGTTAGTGTTAAAAGCACTACACAGTAATCTTACTTGAGTCATATATAGAGCAGATTCCAGCATTTCCAAAATTTCAAAAAATTCTCTCCCCTAACTTTCCGGATTTCCAAAATTTCCAAATTTCCAAAATTTCCAAAATTTCCCGACCTAGTCGACAGGATTTTTCCAAAACATAAGGGCGGACTTTTTGGAAATTTTGGAAATCCGGAAAGTTAGGGGAGAGAATTTTGGAAATGCTGGAATCTGCTCTATATATGACTCAAGTAAGATTGCTGTGTAGTGCTTACTATGTAGTGTATCAGCACAACCCTCATCCATACACGTGTGCTCTGTGATTCCTTTCTTGGTAGGACACCCGCGCGCCTTATCGTGCTGCTTTCTGGTCTCAGTCTTTTGGTGGTTCCAGGGATACGTTCGGAGGGCTCAAACTCGATACCCCGGAAAAAGCACGAACACGCCGGTGGGAGCGATGTTTTGAAGGGGATGGTCTGTCATGGGGGGGGGGGGGGGGACCATATATATATATATATATATATGTATATACACACATAGATTGGCACAGCTTTGCACTGCAAGGTGCTTGCCCTACACTAGGTAGCTAGCTCGGTAGATACATACCGGAATACACACATGTGCACGCACGTTCGATCGTTTGTTCAGTCGTGCAATCAGGCGTACGTGCACAGGTAAATGCATTCATGCATACACTCGCGCTACAGGTTCCTGTTTTGTCATCCCGTGGAAGCTTCTCTCAGTGATTGAACCGGTGCGACCTCGTACTGGGCTTGGAAGGCAGAGGTTCAGCTTTCGAGAAAGAGAGCTTTACTATAGGGGCCTCAATAATTACCAATGCTATTTTGGGGATTCCTTATTATAATTATAGTATACTGGGCCCCGAAACCCTACTCTAATTATTAAGGCCCCTACATTAGGTTGAGGCTACAACCCCGAAGCCTTTCGAACTTCATCTCTCTTCGCCAGCTCTCGACACGACCGTTGGCCGCCAATGCGGTCACATCGGCTTTGGTTCAAAGTCTGGCCGAGGCAGGCAGCATAGCCCCAAATCCTAAACGCTTAAGCCTTTATTCTCGTGACTCATAGCCCTAAAGCTACTACTGCTTGAACCGTAGCGGGTTCCGGGTGCTGTAGTTGTCAGCCCGAACCGTGGAACTTCTCGAAACCTAGACCTGGACCAGTGGCACCTTGACACCTCTGGCACCTGCACGCTCTCCTACCCTAAGAGCTCTCCACTTCACAGCAGTTTGGTGTTCGTCTGATTTCGAAGATGTTGGGTCTCGGGTCTTCGATTTGATGCTTTTCATTCATTCAGTCAGAGCGAAAAATAGGCTTTCATCAGATTCCAACAGCCTCATACCCTGGAGGTGTTCCTTGTCTACGCATTCAATGCAGATGGGGCACTTCATGGGCCCGACTTCAGCCAGAAACCCTGAACCCTGAAACGCTGATCTCCACAACCCGAAGCCCAGAAAGCTCACGAAGCAGGCACTAACACCAAAGTCTTGCATACGATAAGGTGTAGCGAGCGCAAAGAGCAGATTTCCGACTTTGCGGTTGTGACTTAACTTCGATTCGTTAGGCTTCGGTGGAGTTTAATTTCGGGGGTTTGGAGTGAGGAGTAATCAAGCCATGTCGTCGCAAGCGCAGAGTAGGAATTCAAGGCTGCCAGTTCGTTCTGGACCTAGGAATTCGACAGTCGGTAGAAAAGCTTGGCAGGCGGATTCAGGGATGCAGGTTTTGAATCACTGTGGTGCTGCGCCACTGGGGCTCCTGTGCAGTCACGAGTTTGTTGTGCAGGCTCGGCAGTGGATTGGGGATACGGTGGTGAGAACCTGCATGTCGACTCGTAGACTGTCTGAGAAAGGTATACGGTGTGATGCGAGGGGTCCACGCGCCTCCTTGAACGTTTCGCAATGCGCGACGTTGTAAGATGAAGCTTAAGGAGTCTTGCGGATGTCATTCAGGTCGTCGTCGAACTTGAGCAACCGAAGCACTGAAGCTCCGGTGTTTGTTTTTTCGTCGACGTCAAGTACACTGCGAACCACGAAAGCCCCCGAGCAGTTTGGGAGTCCTGCTTGATGCGTGGAAACAGTTCAGCTGATCAGTTGCGATGAGGTGTTGTGCTATGGTACGTCTCCCTGACTGCTCCGTGCAGGTAATCCGCCAGCTCCTGCAAGAAAAGGCGCGGGTAAGTCAACTCCCGGCAGAAGAGTGATCAAGTCCGTTTCGGATACGAGAAGAAGAGATGCTAAACATTGGCCTACATAATTAATAGGTAGGGCTTTGGGACATTTCACATTCCCTCTTATTGGGCTTAGGAGGATCTTATTTACTAATGTTTTTGAAGGCTTAAAGGCCCCACCTAGATTCCTAGATTACCGTTACATACCTGCAGCTCGGTGCATGTTCTATGACTGCGAGCGCGAGATGCGCTTACCCCCAACAGCAGAGCTTCCGCACCCTGCAAAGAAAATCAAGCCGTCGTAACCCGACGACAGAAATACACGCGCACACACACACACACATGTGTCATGCAGGACCCTGGTCAGAGGCCATACTGAGGTTTCCTCCCCAGCAACTTTTGTCTTCGGAGGAACGTTGGACACAAACGTGACTGTCTCACCAGACCTGAAGGCCTTTAGCCCCACTCCCACACACCTCAAGGCACCCAAAGTGCCGAGCCTGATCCACCAAATGATCATCGGCAGCCACACCGGCATAGCTGGGGCTTCTCCTCGCAGCTGAGGGCTTGGATGCGTGGAACCTTTTACGGGTTTAGGGGTTTAGGGTGTAGGGGTTGAGGGTTTTAGCACAGGGTTTTTTGGCCTTGGGTTCTCTTCTGAAGCTGCTCGGGGCTGGCTTCGCACTCTGAGGAGGTGTAAGTTGGTGTGTTTCGGACTCGCGACTTAGGGGCTGAGGACTGTGCGTGCCAGCCCGGGGAACCGGCACTTTGTCTGGTACTTGTGTAGCTAACTCATATAATGTATCCCCACCACCGCCACCGCCACCGACACAACCACCGTTACCGCAATTCCACCGCCACGCTCACCAGCAAGGCCACTCCACCACCACCACTACCACCACCGCCCGCCGCCACCTTTCCACGACCTTTCCACCACCACCACCACCACCACCACCAGATCGCGATCACGATCACGCTCACAGGCGCCAGCATCAACAAGCGTTTTTGTTGCTGTTAGATGCATTGCCACTACTCTTCCTGTTTGCGAATGCTGCAGTGTCTTGTTATCACCATGAGATCTCTCTCAATCGCTCCCTGTTGCCTCGAATAGTAACTGACAGATTCTGATCATGGTTGCAGCAAAAACCAATCATATCTGCTATGGTTACTAGACGAGAAGGTTATAGCCGCTATCGAAGCAGTTTATCACACACGGTAAACACAAAACCTCAAACCCTGAGCACCTTAAACACTCTGAAGGGAGCACCCTCAATCTGAAAGGGCCCATTATACTATAATTATCGGTAATTATTAAGGCCCCAAGAGTACCCTTTATCTGAAATAGGCCTAAAGGCTGCTGCATGTGTGCCAGGCTGTGTTGTGGCGCCTCTTTCTACTGCTGCTTGGCTCGAGCTAGGCTTCGAGGGCTTGAGGGCTTAGGGCCAATGGGTGTGGGATTTTAGGTTCAGGGCGTTCCGGGGTCAAGGTTCAGGGTTTGGGGCTTAGTGGGTAGGGTTTGGGGGTTATAGGGCTTAAGGGAGTCGACAGGGCGTCGGCTTGTGCCATACTCGGTTTTGGCGCTTAGGCTTTGGGGCTCAAGCTTTCGATGGCCCAGGCTTTGTCCTGCCCTTCTGCGAGGTGTTAAGCCAAGACCCCCTCCAAATGAATTTCCTATTCTCTTCGTGGTATGAAACTATAGTGTAGGTGTTGCAGTCCTGCAGGTTGGAAGAAGTTCCCGACACTGGCAGTCATGCATCTGCCAAGCTACCTCATATCTCCGGGTCACCAGCATGCCTAGCTCACCCAGCGCCCAATTCCTCACTAGCAGTTGTATAGTTTTTACAATATGGATAGGTAAGGCCCATGATCCTACCCCATTATAGACTACTACAAACCATAGACTATTCTAGACATCAAAAACTCTAAAGCCTAAACCCCTAAACCCTGAACCCTAAACCCTGAACCCCTAAACCCTTGAGGTTTGGTTCTCCTTCCTGGAGGCACGCTTCACATCCTGGCCTCCGGGTAACCTCGGGACCGGGCCTCTCGAGCTTTTATGGGTTTAGGGTGTTTCGGGTCTAGGGGTTTAGGGTTTAGGTTTTTGGGGTTTAGGGTTTGTTTGGGGGTGTATAGGTGTCTAGGCTTTAGGGGAGTTAGTGATGGGACTGTGCCGCGAAACAAGGCTTACACGCTTTGGCTCATCTCTCTTTGCATTGCCCGTTTCTGTGATGATGACGGTGATGACGCAGAATCTGTAGCCAGGATCATTGTGTTCAGTAGTATAACTTTGACATACATTGTTCGCGCGGGGTTCGATATGGGACGGAAGATCGTTTCTGAGCTTCTTCAGCACGGACCCAGATATCCGCAAATGAGGGCGATCTCAAGTTCCTCATTACTACAGCCTTTTGACACCACGAAACTAGAAGCCGCAGTCTTGGCACAAGGACCCTTCAAAAGCTGCATCTCTAGTTTTGTGAAACTCTTACTTCGGGCTGGCGGAGGACGGTGCTGGCGAAGACAGCGTGTGGGCAGGCAGAGCTTCGGGAATGAGGGTGCACTTGGTGTTATTCTAGATTAACGATCGGGTTATCTTAGGATTATTTCCGGTACTGAGGGCAGCAAAAGTTTCAGGACGTTAAGGCTTTGAGCTTGGGTCCTAAACGGTGTAGAGTTTCGGGTCAATGTCCATGCTTCTTATAGATGTCTGAGCCGAAAGTCCGATAGTAACAGTATACTGTTATAGTCGCTATGTAACTGTACCATAACTCTCCCACAAAGACTGTGCTAATCATGCATTAGCAAGCGCTTCGGGTTGCTCGGCTTGGTTCGGTGCATTTTCTTGTGTTGGTACCTGACTAATGTAGGGTTTAGAAGGACGCTTTGTTTTTCGTATTCGCTGTCGCTTCTGCGATTTGCAGACCTTCTTCGCGCCGACCATCAACACCTGCTGCTGGGCATCTTTGTTGCTGCAATCCTGGTAAGAATTGGGACATCTTCAGTTTAAGAGTTGTTACAGGAATCCTGATATTAACTAAGGACAAATGTAGGGTCAAGATTGAGCGATTCTATTCCCACTAACCTTCTCCGAGTCCTTCACCTTCATGGCCAAGAGGACCTTTGGAGAGTGCTTTATAAAGTCATGCAGGGTGGACTTCCCGGACTTTCCGTTGCGGGATCAGGGAGATGTCGAATCCTAAGCGCAACCGCATCAGAAGGATTGGTAGCCAGAGCTGTTGCATTTAGACCAAGAAAAACACTGATAGCAAGGGCTGAAACTTTTATCCTTCCACAGAGCTTGCACGACTGACGACCAGGTGATGCTGTGAACGCTGACAATGCTAGGCCCGCAATAAACCCCTAAACCCCTAAACCCTTAAACCCCTAAACCCCTAAACCCCTAAACCCCTAAACCCTTAAACCCCTAAACCCCTAAACCCCTAAACCCTTAAACCCCTAAAGCCCTAAACCCCTAAACCCCTAAACCCCTAAACCCTTAAACCCCTAAAGCCCTAAACCCCTAAACCCCTAAAGCCCTAAACCCTTAAACCCCTAAACCCCTAAGCCCCTAAACCCTTAAACCCCTAAAGCCCTAAACCCCTAAAGCCCTAAACCCCTAAAGCCCTAAACCCTTAAACCCCTAAACCCCTAAACCTCTAAACCCTTAAACCCCGAAACCCCTAAACCCCTAAACCCCTAAACCCTTAAACCCCTAAACCCCTAAACCCCTAAACCCGAAACCCTTAAACCCCTAAAGCCCTAAAGCCTCATCTTGCCTTCATCATATACCAATTATATAGCCCATTATAGGGTAGGAGTCCCCATTAAGGGTCCCTCCTTCTCCCCTCTGAATAGAGTTCTAAAGCCTCATCTTGCTCTCCTCATCTTCAAAGCGGAAATTGGGACCTGAGCTCTGCTCGAGGCTTCATGGGCTCTCAGGGACTGCTCGAGGGACGAAGGCCCGGAGCACCTCGGTCCTACCTGGGGCTTAGCTTAGTCCTACGCTTTATTAGACCCTAATTAGGCCCCATATTTGGGACATATACCCCTGCTTAGCTTAGTCATACCTAAACCCTACCTAGACCCTCCATCCACGCTTTAGTAGACCCGAATTAGGCCCCTTCTTTGGGACCATATGCCCCTGTTTGAGGGTACTAAGGAGGGTCCTGGTAAACCCTAAATCGTGTGTGTTTCTGTTTGGGGGTCCGTGTGTCTGACGGTCTGCTTCGACCAGCGGTTTGCGTTGATCGTCTGTCTGAGTCCATCTGTGTGTGTGGGTGTGTCGGGTTGGCTTGGGTGGCAACCGGAGTGTGTCTTGATACGGCCTCTTTCAGTTTCCGATCGAGTCCTTTATGCGGCATGCAGATTGAAGCCCCTAAACCCAGAACCCTAAACCCCAAAACACCAAACCATCCAAAACCCTAAACCCCGAAACGCTAAACCCTAAGCCCCCCGTTCCTTGCCTTTGCTGCACAGTATTCAGGGCTTCTGTTCGGACTGGTACTATGAGGTGCTTGGGGCTTAGGGTTTAGGGCTTCGGGTTTAGGGTCTTGGCCTTGGCATAGGCTTTGTCGTGTTCAGCATTGCCTTCGTAGCTTCGCAGGATGTAGGGCAAGCCTAGACCCTTCAGCTACTTGTGGCGCCTTCGCAAGCTCCATCTTCGAGATTTCTGAGCCATCTGAGGACGTTTTTCGTGGCATCTGCGAGAAGTTCTGGACCGTACAGAGAAAGAACATGGCTGTGCCGCTTGGTCGAATTCGCATCCATGGACCATGGGGGGATGTTGGCGCTAAGATCGCTAAGCCTCTCCACCCGGGACCACAAAGCTTCACTGCATTGCACATGTCCGCGATTCCTCCATGCACAATGGTGACGGTGTATGACAGAATCAAGCTGTTTGCCCTCCCCAGGAGTTTGGAGCTGTTTGGGGCTTTAAAGCTTTAGAGCTGTATAACCATGAGGGTTGTTGATCTTTAGGTTTTCCTAGGCATGAAGCGGGTTGGTGAATCTTTCTCATGTGGAAGTATATCAAGCTCAGCACGACGGGCCATCTCTGACTCGTGGGTTTGACTCTGATTTCATTTGAACGCCAGTGCTGGGCCAAGGCCGGAGTGCAGGCGCTTGTGTAGGTTTGAACCTGAAGGGCCACCCATCTCCTCAAGCCTTTCCCGGAAGCCCGAGAGGAGCCCCAATCCGCTACTTGTAGCTTCGTAGATGCTGCGCTCCTCCGGAAGCGGGACTCAGGTGGATCCCGGCGAACCTCTTTGCCTACAAGTTCGTGCCGCCCCGATTCCGCCGCCCGGCTTTGATCGGTGATGCCATGGGGTCGGGAATTTGATGGGCATAGTTGAGTTTTGCTGGAGGACCTGGATTGTTTTCCAGATTGTCTTGTTACATCGGCTCAGACAACCCATGTGTGGAGAAATCCAAATGTTGTGATTCGAGCAGCACACTGTAGGCCCTCAGGCATCATAACCCTAAGCCTTAATCCTAGACCCTACAAGCCCTTGGCCCTAGACCCTCTAAATCCATAAATCCGAAGCATTCCGTAACCCTATAACCCAAATGCGAAGCTCGAGGTAGGTCGTCCTGCTAAGCTTGCAACAAACTCTTGTCTCAGCCTAACCTTCGCTTTGAGTCCTTGAGGCTGCAAGCCTTTCCTGCTCCCCCCCCCACCACCACCGCAAATCTAAATGTCCCGAAGCCTTGGGTGCCACTCCGAACTGGAGAAACCCCATGTAAGCTCCACACCATGTACTGCCCAAAGGCATTAGAAGGGTTTCAAAGGCTCCGACGGGCTTTGGTGAGGTATTCTTGTAGAGCTTCTTCTGGGGTGCAGGCGCTTGTCAAGTTTAGGAGCTTCAGTTCTTCAGCGGATATATAAGATCGAGTTCCTACTGGATTTGGGGGTTACTTCAGCAGGTCCACATGCCAGGTTCCTCCGTTACTCAGCTGGAAGACCCCTTGCCCTTCTGTCGTGGAAAGATCCATCAAGCATGCCCCCCCCCCCCTCGCACATTGCGGGGCCCAATTTGGGCTTTTCGCCTGCATGCTGCAAGGAGTGCTGTTCTCGAACTTTGTTGCCTTGTTCTGGACGCCTCCAGGTTGCACTGGACACGGATTTAGCAGTTCAGGGTTTAGGGTAGCATACTCCACTCCCCAGCAGGAGGTGTAGCATGCCAGCCGGCGCAGTGTTAAGATTGTTCATGGGCGGTTCCTTGATTGAGGACTTCAGTGCTTGGGGGGGTTTGCGTGCAGATTGCCTACAGGGTTAGGAGTTCAGGGTCTGCCCTTCGTTTCGGATGCATGTTGCGCGTGCATGGATGTTGCCGACGCGACACGAAAGCATCCATAGATAGCCAGAGAACTTCATTTGGAAGGTCCGACGTTGAGCAGAAAATCTGCGGCGCGACATGTTCAAACTGTTCAAAGGGTCACAGGCAACAGAACGTCTGCAAATCATTGGGTTCAGAGTGCGGGTGTCATCATTGCCATTCTCCCTACAGAGATTGGGAACTGCACCATCCCAATGGCATCCCCGCTGATAGGCGAGGGAATCATTATGAGTCTCAAAGCTCGTAAGTGCCATCCATACAATCATCACCACCTGACTGCCACCCGAACGATATTCAGGCAGTAGGATCACACATGCTACCCCAGATCATAGTATCTTATAACAGCATGTTATTGTATATTATAGTTTACTATTGTATATCATAATGCAGCTAAACCCTAAACCCTAAATGCATGATAATCAAGAAACAATGCCAGCCGCCACCCCGACTGAGACTGAGATCTTGCTGGGGGTCGCCCAAAGCCCCAAAGCCCAGGTTGTCCCTCATCTTGACGACCTCCAAAAGCACCAGGCTGTTCAGTGGTACACTTGTTTACTTTCAGGTTTCTGGGTTTTATAATAAAATAAGAAACCAAAAAAAGTATATACCTTTTCTCAGTGGGCTTCTGAACACGATGGGATCTCCAGTGTTTAGAGTCGGTCAGCTCGTGAGTTCAGATGCCCTATCTAAGTCCCCTAGTCCCGCTGGCTGAGCCCCCTCTATGAGGAGTTAATTCCCATGCGTTTTTTGTAAGCTCCGTGTCAGGAAACGTGCAGCAATTTGAAAGCGCGGGGCTGTTCGTAGTAGGTGTACTATGCTGTGTCCTGCCACGCACGGTCCTTCACTGCTTTGGCAGGACTGGCATGTTGATTGTCGTTTGATTTTGTCAGTCAACAGAGTCGGGCGTTCCACTCAGCTGAGCCAATTCTACTTGCACCAGCTGCCCTGTCAAGGCAGCCATATCGAATCTTGCAGCCGTTTGCCATAAGCAAACCAAGGCAGTTCGCATCTCAACCTGAACATTGCCAATCTGAACACCCGCTTACCTGTTGATGAAAGGTTCTTCCTTATCGTGTTGATAGGCACCCCTGACTCCTTGCCTTTACAGGGCTTTCCTGTAATGTGATCAGGGATTCGTGGTTTTGGCTGGTTCAAGTCATGGTTCGGAGCCTGCGGAACAGCTGAAGTCGATGCCTCTGCTTTTCGACAGGGCTGAAGGGCTGGCTTGGTGCAAGTGGGTCTAAACCTAAGCAGCTTTTTCCAATTCCCTGTTTCCTGGGTTTGTAAGCTGAGTGCTCGAGCACTTTGTTGGTATCTGTACGCAAATGCAGGCATTCTTCCTTGACGCATAGTTATCCATGTGAAGTAACGGAACACTGGATATGGCCACTCTAGCAGGGAGTTTAAAGAAACCATTATTACTCATAGCAGCCTTTTCGTAGCCTTTTCATACTCTGACAGGACCTTGCCCTAGAGCCTCATCATAACCTTAGCCCGTTGCACTGCCTCTTGATGCCGGTACGGGCGTCGATCCCGCTACCGACAGGCAGAATGGAACCGCTTCCACTGAGGCTCTCGCCGCGAAATGAAGGCCGATGTGGCCCAAAGTACAGGCTGGTCGGCAGAGTCCGATCCACATCTAAAGTCTTAGGCCCCTAGGCAAGATTTGTTGTTGATCTGCGTCGAGTCATGACGGTTCAATGTAAAGTTTGTCTTGCTTGGTGATCATGCCTGAGCAAGCTTCTATGCTTTGCCTGTTCGAACTGCGTGTTCATGCAGCCTTGGATCAGCCAGTCGATCGGTAGACTGGGATTGCGACCGCCTGAGCTCTCAGTTTCGAGAAAATGACAGCGGCGCAAGTAGTTTCAGAAGAACCGGAAGTGTGCGCAGCATCCATCGCTTTCTAGCTTGCAATATCCTTAATACAACGGTGCTTTCGCAAATATATCTGCTTGAACACAGGCCTAGAAAATTCAATGTATGACTAGGCTCGCTCAGGCAGAACATCCCAAGTTTCTTCCGCCTTGCATCTTCTGATGGTCTGTCATCTTCGGGGCTTTTCAATACACCAGAACCCTCTTCGAATTGTAATCATTAAGGCCCTTATCACGTATCAAACCTCAAACCCTCATCATAGAGACCCTTACGGACCTCCTAACTAACCCCTAAACTTCACTTCTTCAAACCCCTACACCTTAAATCCCCAAGCCCTTTAACCCCTGAACACCCAAACCCCTAAACCCCTAAATCCCTTAACCCCCAAACTCTAAACTCTAAACCCGTTGACGCATGAATCCCTAAACCCAGGCACAGCATTACCCTGTTCCTTTGCGTAGTCTTGTTGCGGTCTGGAATTGTTCTGCAAAGTTGACAAGAGCAGCGAGCAAACGGCGCAATGCTTATTTGTAAGTAGTCTTGTATGTCGTCCTGTCAAGCATCTTGGCCTGCTTCTCGCTTGGGTGGTCCGCAGACGTCTTGCATAAATGCCTAAACCCCTCAATCCCTAAGCCCCCGAACCCTAAACCCTTCGACCCCTAAATCCCGAGCCAAGTCTTTAGCGCTCGCTACAACCCCTTTTCCCCCCCCCCCGAGGTGCTGCAGGTGGAGCCCTCCAATGTCGAGGCGAAGCAGCGCCGCAGCCCTAGGTTTAGGGGCTTAGGGGTTTAGGGATCTATAGGGGTTCCGTCAATGGAATCCATAAGGATCGATATGGGATCTATAGGGTTTAGGGGTTTAGGTGTTAGGGGTTTAGGGGTTAGGGGTTTAGGGTTTAGTGTTTCAGGGGTCAAGGGTTACGGGTTTAGGGGTTAGGGGTTTAGGGTTCAGTGTTTCAGGGGTTAAGGGTTTAGAGGTTCAGGGGTTGTCTACTGTGGGCAGAGAGCCTTCGCACTATTAAATTTCTTACTTACTTGATATTCGCTTTACATGTGTTTAGGGGTTTGAGAGGCCTTTAAAGAAATGAGGTTTCGGGCTTGGGGTTTGGGGTTTAGTCATTCCAACCCCCCCATACTACAAAAGAAGCTATCAGCTATAGTGAGAGAAACGGTTCTCTTTTTGCAGTTCGGTTTGAGATTGAGGATCCCGGTTTGTCTTTGCGGAGAGGTTTGCTTTGTGTATGGAACCTTATTACGATGTTTCAAGCTTTAAGGCTTAGACTTGCGGATTCGGGGTACAGCTGTTCTAGGGACTTAGGAGGGAAGGTTCGGGATCTACTGCCCCAAAACTCAAACCTGGATCCCCGGGGTTGGCGGTTGGGGGCGAAGGATTTGTGGATCTGGAGACAATGGAGGCGCAGTTCTGACTCATAGCCTTGATGCCCATCCATAAGTAACATTCTCCTGAGTGGGTTTTTCTCCGAAATTAAGGTCCCTTCTACTTGGGGCCCTTTGAGAACAAGGGTGCCATACTATTTTGGGAACCCAAAGAGGGACCATTTAGAGAACTACCCAACTAGCGACATCTTGGGTGGGCCAAGGTGTTTGCGCTCAGCAAAGCCGCCTCGAGGAGAAGGGTGAGGCGAGACTCCGCATTGAGTTTCGAATCTTACGTTTGGTTAGGGAATGGAGGAATGGGGTACAATTATATCTACTATTATCACTACCATTCCTCCATTCCCTGCTAACCAAAGGTAAGGAATGTAATGGGCTAATCTTGTCAGCAATTGCAAAACTCGTTTCAATATCAACTATTACCTAGTACCTATCGTAAATAGGGTTTGTACATAGGAGTTAAGAATTATATGAATTATGACTGAATACTGAGCAATCAGCCGTAGTCGAAAGAAGCCTCCCGCATCAAAACTCACGCGAAAGGCATGCAGGTTTTGTTTCAGGGCTCGTGGTTTCAAAAGGAGTGAAGCAGTCAGTACAGCTCCTAGGGGCGTACATTCGGGTTTATAGCGGTAGATAGGGTGAAAGGTTTTGGGATATTTTGGGTCGTTCCTGTTCAGTGTGGTTGCATCACTTGTTTTGAGTTTTCGACGTTTCAGTGTAGTGCTACTACGCCCTGTTTTCGCAAGACCCAGCGTTCCCACACGTCTGCACGGATCTTGGGTGGCCTGCTTACATGGGCTCATCAAGTTCTGTCAAGGTCAAGGTTGTACTGAACGCCTCCAAGCTTTAGAGCAGGCTTGGGTAGTTCAGGGGCATCCAGAACTACAGTGTAGGGCTCGGGGGGTATATCATCGTACAGTTGTCGACGATACTACTGATTCAGGCCCCCCATGTAGATCAGCCTCGAACGTTTGATTAACTAGCGCTAAGCCTAAGCTCAGACGACAGGGCTGGAGCCATAAAATACCCAGAGCATCTGCAACAAGAAAGCCATGGGTTTTTGAACAGGAGCCGGGGCTTGAGCAAGTGGTTCTCAAGGTGCTTGGAGTGTTTGGGTTCAGGCATTAAGACAACCGTCCTGTGTCTAAGCCTCTCAGTTTGCACTCAGATCTCAAGCCGGGCTTGTCCACTAGGATTTAGAGTTTTGGAGTTTATTGTTCAGGGCTCTGGGGTATCGGAACTTCTAGAAAAACCAGACCTCACGACCCTAGCCATGTCAGCCCTGGCATCAAATCTGATCTGCTGCTGTGCCTTGGCCTTTGATCCTACATTCAGGCAGCCTTCACAAAAGCCCACTAATGATCTCACTGTCTGGACCTTGCAATGCTTTTCCGTAAACCTAAACCCTAGCTCCCAAGGCCTACCCCTGGACTGGCACCAAAAAAAGCCCCAGGCCCGAAACCTCCGAAAACAAGACTTGTTAAGGTCTTTTGTCGAGAAGCTAAAACTTGTAAGATTGTACGACTTTGGGGTGTAGGTTGGGTACGGCCCCACTCAGTAATAGTTGAATAACATTCATAAAAAAGATATAGTAGGACCTTAATAGTAGCCCTATTATAGACTCTTACTGTATGGGGTACCTAAGGTTTAGTAAATCTTAACCCCTAGATCCTCCACCCGCCACCCAGCGCTTCTTTGGGGAGGATGCCACAAGGGCCAAAGCCATCCTTGCAAATCACCGGCCCTGATACAGGGTGCAGGAGCCGGGGAAGTTTAGGGTTTACGTGGGGTTTTAGGGTTTAGGGGTTTAGGGTTTAATCTCGGTGGGGTTCGAGTACATTTTCTAGCAGCATTGCATAGAACGCGATTCTTGCTTCAGTCGCCCGGAACCCAACCCGGAACACGCGGACCCGAAATGCCCGAACCCGAACCCGGGAGACACCCCGCAACCCGGAAACGGCGGAACCCGGCAACGAACCCGGAACCGGGAACCCCTTAACCCGGAATCGAAACTGGGGACCCGGAACTCCATGACAGGGTTTAGGGGTTTACTAGAACCCCTCTACGTGCAGAGTTGCCGTCCTTCTGCGATGAGTCTCAAAAGAAACGCAAACTTCCCCAAAACAGAAAACAGCTTGGTACTGGTAGCATCCCAGAGGTAGGATTCCGGGATGGGTTGGGGCCTTCCTTGTGGCTACTGCGGACTTAGAAGTCAGAAACTCTTGGCCGCCTCCTCCCATCTCTCCACAAACCGTTGCTATCTCGTGATAAGCTTATATAGGGACCTAAAGAATGACCTATACCATTTTGGTGGTTCCATATCATACTTATTGTATAACGGGCCCCAAAACCCTTTTCTAATTTTTAAGGTCTCTAATTATACTACATCCCGTATAATATCCCTTATAGTTGCCCTTTTTTCGAGCCATTTAAAGGAACCCTATTCTAAGTATTAATGCCGTGGTATTTTGCAGACATGCCGCGGGCTCTGGAGGAGTTAATGGATGCCAAGCTGAGCGGCGCAGGCCTCTCAGGGCAGTAGCTTTAGGAGCTTTACGGTTGATGATATAAATCCTGCATTACCTTAAGGACCCTATTGTAAACTATGGGAATTATGGCATATTCCTCATTATGGGAAAAAAGGATGCATACCATCAACCGTAGGATGCACGCTTTTCCCCAAAATGCACAAGGCAAGGACTGCAGCTCTCCCGATTCAGATGGCTCTTACCCGACCATTTCAAGCCCAAGTCCTTTCAGATTATTCCTCAGGTCGACTTATAGAGGAGTTTCCGAAGATAAGGAATACCTTATTCGGAGGATAAAGATCCTACTATCTAGGGTGCTATATTGGGGTCCCCGATTTTCGGAAACTCCCATAGTGGCGGTTATTGGGTGTTAGGGCTTTTGGGGTTGAGCTAGGGCTTTAGGTTTGCGCGTTCATGGGCTCACAGGGTTTCAAGTTTAAGTACAAGTTTTCTGTCTCATGCCTCGCCGAACGTGACGTAGATATCCAACTGCCAGGCCGTGACAGGCCCGTATGAGCTTTGGATATGGTAGAACCCCCCAACATGTACAGCAGTTCTTGACATGCAGCACCCTTGGATGTAGAGTAACTACATGCCATCCACTCCAAAAAAACCGTGGAATCCACGATTTCCGGATCCCAAGTCTGCAAAGCCAGAGCCTTAACCCTGTATCTGAGCCTTTCGGGAGCCTTGGTGCAAGTTTGGACGCGAATTCGACGGGGTATCCCCGCCGCATGCGAAGCAAAAGGCGTCACTATGCGAACGCCGTGGAGTTTCGTAAGTTTGGGCTTTGCGGAGTTTCAGTCGCGCTACAGGAAGGGGTTGCAGAACCGGAGATTCTGGGACTTCACGTTGGGTGTAGGCTTGGTCATGGGGCTTTCAGGTCATTTTGGGACGTTGGGTTGAGGGTTTCTGGCTGCATCGCCCTCCAGAGCATGGAGGAGGGACTTCCATGGCCGTTTTAGGTGCACCGGCTTGGGAACGCTGGGGTGCGTGTAGGCATTGGGAAAGCCACAAGCCTAAACACTATAACCCTGATCACCGCAACGCTACTTTCAAAGGTTCATGGCTTTGGCGAGATCGTGCTAACGCTGCTTGTTGGCTGTGTCGTTTTCTGTTGGTTGGAGGGGTTGGGGGCGGTTTCCTACGGTGGAAACCTGCTAAGACGCAGGTGTGCACCGGGAAGAAACCAGTAACTACAGCCAGAGCTTTCGATTTAGGGCCTACGAGGTGTTGGACCGTTGTGGGGGGATTGCTTCTACCAGCATTGGGAGGTAGGGAGTCGAGAACTCAGAACACGAGCACTTCACTTCCACGACAACGAAATATGCTCTTGATACTACGTAGCTTCGTTCTGTATTAACAAATTGAGGCTCATTTTCCATATGTATACATGCAGATATATATATATATATATATACATATATATATGTATATATATATATATAAACTATTCGCGGCATCAAATGGATGTTATATCTGGAAGAAGCAGGTTTGGAACTTGGAGGAAGAGTTCAAACGGGGGTTTGAAGGCCCGGATTCCGGCTCTAAAAATAAACCTTCCTAGGCCTTGCCCCAAAGCGCGTCGTCGCAGGCAGAAGGTGAATATCCCGCATTTTGGACCTGTGAAGATCTAGACCCACAAGGTGTCCTATACTGGGTCATAGTGGGTAACACTTCATATTTTTATGGACACTTAAACCCAATGTGTAATGCGATCCTAACCATGGAGTAGGTCTCCTCTAGGGCGTTTATGATCAGGATATAGTTTTGGCCCAAAATTACCTATATAGGGCCTACTTTAAGGTACATGGACCCTTAGGGTTATGATCCTGAGAAGCATTCTTTAAATCATAATAGGGATCTTACCATAATTTACGGCTTTTTCCTAATTGAGGGATCTTGGTTAAACCCCATAGATCCCTTACGGAACCCTTAAAGGAAGCCTAGGTATTCCCTAATTAAGGATCTTGGAGTCTCCCGGCGGTCCCTGCTGGGAGATATGTCGAAACCGACGCAGGCGCTTCGTGTGCGACTAGCCGCTGCAGAGGCGGTCGGCATAGAATAAGGAATAAGGGGTCAGCAATGCTGGTTTCTCATCCTGGCCCTTTAAGCCACACTTTAGTTTTTGCCTACACCGGCTGGCGAACGATCTTGTGGAGGTAGCCTAGTTGGAGACGGAGTTCCACTTTTCAATCAAACGTTCCATCTTGGTCGACTCTGGCCCAACGGCTTGCAGTTAGGGTTTCAGCCTTCCCAACCCCAGTCGTCATGGGAAGGATTCTTTAAGGGGTCCGGAAGGAAAGGGAAGAGGAACCTGAGGCCGGTAAGGCCATGGCTCATGAAGACTACGAGGGTTATCCAAGTTCTAGAATCTGTATCTGTATCTATATTTGTATCTATGGCTGTATGTATGTAAGTACCTATGTATCTACGTATGCATATGTATGTATATGTATGGGCATGTACATACATATACATGTGTGTATATACATACATATATATATATATATGTGTGTAGTGTATATGCTTATGTGTAAACGTATGTATGTAAATCCTGATGCGGTATGCTATCATCCTCGCCACCCCCACTGAACCGGATGTTCTTGCAAACCGTGCCCTTTGGCTCATGCCGGTTCCGTGGCAGGCTGGACGGAACCAGGTCCCCAACCTGGTATTTCAACGGCCCCCCGGAACATGCGTTGTGTCGAGAGGTTTTAGATATGCAGCTCCGACTCACCTGACATCAGCACACAACCCCACACAACCGCACAGAACCCAGCGTCAGCCAAAGTAAGAATCGCCCAAAAGCCTTATATAGTATGGTCTTTGGGCCCAACAGCCTTAAACTATGAGTCCTTAGAGCCTAAGGGAAAAAATCCGTGGTGTCTCCAACTCTTGAAGTCCTCGACGCCATGCTGCCAACACTGCGCCTTTGCAAGCCCCCGAAGAAGCTGGCGCAGCTTATGCCCTCGGAACTGGCGATTCGAGAGGCCGCCAAGTATGGCCACGTGGATGACGAGGGCCATCAAGTATTATTTTGAGGCTACAGTAATCTCTCTTGGAACGTTATAGGATTCCGGCTTTAGGGTTTATAATGTTGATCTTCAGTTCGTCTCGTTCTTCGGGTGGCAGGCTTGAGAGTTTAAGGCTTCCGGGTGGGGGTAAGGAGGGCGCTTATATGGTTCTATAGAAGCCCGATAACCCTCTACAGAAGCCCGATAAAAACGCGAGGAGGCTTACATAGTTTTAGAGAAACCCGATATACCTCTGTGGAGGCCCTCAAAACGTGCTATTAAGGCCGTAGTTGAGAGCATAGGGTTGCTGTTGCTTGCGAGGGGCTGACAAGCCCTTCAGAATCCCGTGTAGAACCCCTGTGGAATTCAAACCATGGTACCCTAAACCCTGAACCGTAGCGGGTACTGACACCCAGGGATGCCTGCTCGGTGTCGGAGTTTTGGGGCGGACTCCGTTAAGCGGTCCTTTAAAGAGGTACTATAAGTATATACAAGGGGCTGCTATAATATGATATAAAAGTTCCTAGAAAGGCCAGATTCAAGCATTAATCGATCTAGGGTTTAGGGTTTAGGGCAGCATGAAGGTTCAAGTTCCGCCTTCGTCCCTTTGGGCCGGCTAAGGTGAAAGCGAGGGAACTGCGTCCACAGCCGCAGCCTCAATCTCGCCGATCTGCCGGTTGGGGCTTGAGGGTTATGGGTTTAGGGTTGAGGGTTTAAGGTTCAGGGTTTAGGGTTAAGGTTCAGAGTTTAGGGTTTGGGGTTTAGAGTTTTTGGCTTTATGATGGTGGTTTAGAGTTTGAGGCTTGCTTCGGAGCATTTCAGGGTCTAATAGTGGCTTAGCTGAACGTGTTGTCACACTGTTATCTTTCTGGTTTTTGCAGCAGCGTGAGAACGAGTGAATGAAGTCGGTTGCAGCCCGACTCCCCACCTAAATCCGAAATCCCCTCAGTCCTGCTAAGCTACCTTTAGACATCCAGCATTTCGAAGCAATGAGCTATCGAGGTTAACGTATAGAGTCTGTTTAGCAACCAGTTGGGGGGTGCCAAAATCTGCACACCAAAAGGGCACATGACTGATGGAATAGGGATCCTAACTCATTCGAAGAAGACAAGGTTTTGAGTGGCTACATGCATCTCGAACCTCTGAATGAGAAAGAGGCCTCCAAGGCTGTAGAACTGCTCGCGGAGTCAATGCTCCGTAAACCGCTTCATGCGGCTTCACGGCCCGCCAGAAATGGGAGTTTCCGAAAATAGGGGACCCTAAAATAGTACCCTAGATAGGATCCTAATTATAAGGATCCCAAAATAAGGTACCCTTCATTTTCGGAAAGCCCCAAATCACAGCCAGGCCCGGCAGGAGCGCGCTCACGCACGCACACACACACAGATGCACACACAGAAACAATCTAGAGAGAGAGAGACAGATAGGAACATGTCACACCCTACCACCCCGACCCGACAACCCCAACCTCGGCCAGCCCTCAGACGAAGCTTAAATCGTACAAGCCCTAAGCCTGAATGAGAAGACAAGTGCTGTTGTTTAAAGCCGAAGAAACCCAAAACCCTCTTTGAGGCCGCCTCCTCCGCCTCCTTGGCAGACTTTGTCGCCCTTACGCCGGGCCAGCGGCGACGAATGGAGCGTCGAGCGAAAATGCAGGCCCCTCCTTGGGTCCCTTTGTTTTTCAGACCTTTGGTGGTCGAGATTTTGGGGTTTTGGAGGTTTCGGGCGCTGGGGTTCAACCAGCGGTTAGAGGTTCTTCACCGTCCTGCGTCCATGCACGTTCATGTGGGTGGTTGTCAAAATTAGGGTCCCTTTTTGGGGTACCCTAAATATTAGGTCCCGTACTATATTAAGGACCGAAAAAGGGACCATAATTTGCACAACCACCCATGTAACACGAGAGTTTGTTACTGACGCGATCAAGGCTATTCTGTCGTGGGTTTTCGGGGCTAGGTACGTTCGACCCTTTTTTTCAGAGACTGCAAGTTTGCTAGACTCCACCCAAACAAGTCTACCTTAATCTACCAAAACCTATACTTCGGGCGGGTTCTTACTATTCAGCCGAAGATGAAATTATCGGGACGCTACGAAATTAGGTTTCGTGGGGTAAGGTAGTTACAAGTTGAACCTTAAGGTCACGAGAAGGCGACGTGCCAAGACTGAAGCATGTAAGTTTTCAGCCCAATCTATACCCTAAACTACGATAACCTACTTTTCTGTATATGTTAAGCCCCAATTCGGAATCTATAGGGGGCTCTGCAAAAAAAATGATTTTTGTAGGTTAAGGTAGGGGCTGCCGAACTAACGGAGCCGATGAGGCCATCCCCTCATGGCCATGACTTTTTCGTTATGGGAGTTTCCGAAAATAGGGGATCCTATTTAATGTGGTACCCTAAATAGTAGGATCCTTATTAAAAGGACCCCGAGATAAGGTACCCCCCCAATTTTCGGAAACCCCCTTTCTTGGGCCCGAAAGGCCCAATAGCAACGAGTCAACCTCAGCTCATAAGGACCCCCTACACGCCTAAAAACCTCCTATGAATAGAAGTACCCCAAACTGTAAATGTAGAAAACCCCGAAGAATCCTGAAACGAAGCCACGGAGCCCCTTGTTTTGGAACCCTAGGCCGGTTCTGAGGAACACTAAACCTACAAACTCTAGCAGATTTCGGTGCCGTCGGTGTTCCAGAAAAGAACCCCAAACAAAGCTTCCACCTCTCCGTGAACCCCGAAATCCCGAATCCCTGAATTCCCTGCGTCAGCAGTTCCCTTAAACCCTAACTTCCCCCAATTCCCTAAGCCCGTTGAAAAGGCGGAGCTGCAGGAGTTCCTAGCCTACCACCACTTTCCAGATGTGCACTCGCCTTGTCATCCAGCCCTTGGGGCGATATTACCAGCTCTTTTTCGGTATTTGTGCGGCTTTCAAGCAGTTTTCAATTCAGAGCTCAGGGAATCTAGGGTTCGGGCGTTCAGGAGGGCACGGGCCGTTTTTCGGGCACTGGGCTTTTTAGGGCGAGAGGGCTTCGGGAATTTCGGGTTCAGGGAATGTTGGGTTTAGGGAGTTTAGCATGTAGAGAACGTGGGTTTCGAAAAATTCGAGAGCTTGCGGGAGGGTACATTGTTTAGGGCTTAAAATAAGGGGTTTCTCGGAATAGGTTGAGGGTCCCGTGAAGTTTTTATGGTAGGGTTGGTCATGGCGACATGGAAGAAGCCCACCCGCCCAGGGCCTACTACGAAATACCTATCTGCCTCTGTCGCCTCTCACTTCCAATCTGATTCAACTTGACCCTCAACCCTAAACCTTATAAACCCTAATCCTAAATCCTAAACCTTAAGCCCTAATCATAAACCCTATAGACCTTAAACCCTAAGCCCCTATCAATCCCCAAGCCCCATCTTCGGATCCCACAGGAAGCCCAAAGGTTGATGATATAAATCCTGCATGACCCATAAGAAGGAATCTACCATAATTCCCATAGTTTAGGGTCCTTAAGGTAATGCAGGATTTATATCATCAACCCAAGGACCCTGAAGACCAAGCGCTTCACTTCGCTCCCAAGCCCCAATGCCATAATGTAGAGGCCTGAATAGTAACCTATAGAATAGGGCTCCCTGAAAGGGGTCTATAAGGGCAACTATAAGGTCTATTATAACGATTTAGTATAGGCGCTTCAACAATTACCTATACTATTTTGGAGGGCTCCCAAACCCTAATCCAAGGTATTGAGGCTCCTATATCAATGTAGAGAGGCCTGTTTAACAGATCTTTAGGAGTTTTCGGTTTTGGGTATAAGGGGTATAAGGGTTACTACAGGGCTCTAAAGAACAGGGTACTGTAAGGGCAGCATAAGGGATAGTGTAGGGCGTTGGGTTTGGGGGTTTGAGAGATTTTATAGAGAATTCGAGGATCACCGTCGACCTCAGCGTCGACCCGCTGGCTGCTTCATCTGGCGAAAGGAGGCCCCCTCGCTGAGGGTTCTCGCGCTGGGCAGACGGTTTAGGGTTCAAGTTGATACTGCGCCCACTTAGTAACAGTTGGAAAATATTCATAATATAGATATATTAGGACCTGTGTAGTAGCCCTATTGTAGACTGTTACTGTATGGGGGCCGTACCCAAGGTTTAAGGTTGGTTATAATCATATACTCTCCGAAATCCTAACCTACGTAACTACTATCCTAAACCCGAGTACCTAATTATTGGGTCCTTTGGACCCTTGGGGTTCAGGGTTTAAAGGGGATTGCCATGGTTTAGCGTGTTATCATACCTAGACTCATTCGATTCGGGGCTGCATTTGTCGGGACCAAGTTTCGAAAGGTCGTGGGTTTAGGGTTTAGGTACCAAGAAGGAACCGGTGCGGCAGTTGACATGGTTCGTAGAGCTTTGCTTCTGTAAGGGCCACTTTGCTTTTGCCCTTGAATCTTGGCCGGTTCCAGGATGTCCCAGATCTGGGAATCTAGCGGGGTTCTACGTAAGATGCAACAGGCCATTCAATTCAATAAAGACCCCGGAGCAAGCGACCTCCGCCATCTGTAAACTCTGCAAAAAACGCACGAAACCCCCTCGGGAAACTAATTTTCGCAGGAGGTGCTCTATCCGATCCATGTGGCGGCCCAGGACAGGGCATGGGACCCATGCCCTGGCGTCCTGAGATCGTAGGGTTTAGGGTTGACTTATAGGGTTGCTGTAGGGTTTAGGGTTCAGGTAGGGTTAAGGGTTCATGTAGGGTTTAGGGTTTAGCAGAGTTTATGGACTCATTCAGCAGTCTTTGTAACGTCGCAGCACCAACGCAAGGCACGAGGCCCGTTCTGACATGTTCGGCGGAAGCCTTTTTTCCTCTGAAACCTCAGCGAAACCGCGAAACCCTTAATATACCTAGATTTGGCCCTAAATGTCTTCACATCGGAAATCTACGTTCCATAGTACCCATGCAGCACACTTGAAATCCTCAACGGTTATGAGGAGGGAAGCCCCCGACTGGTGCGAGCTCTCCTGTTGGCCGGGGCGGATCCACAGCAGAAGCCTGGCAGAGAGCTGTTTCGGGTCGGCGAGCCGGATTTCAGGTTCGAAGACTCTGAATTCCAACCAAACCCTAGCGAGCCTAAACCCTAAAACCTTAAGTTCGAAGACTCTTAATTCCAACCAACTCCTACTGGCCCTAAACCCTAAAACCTTAAACCCCAACCCTAAGCCTGCAACACCCTAAACCCTAGAGAGTTTCGCATTGAGCTCTTGCAGAGCTACGGTGGATGTGGGAGTCGGATCTTCTGCCCCCTGGGATGTTCCAGCGACACGTAAACCTAATATAGGGGCCTAGATAATTACCTACATTCTTTTGGGAGCTCCTTATTTTTATTATGATTATAGTATACTGGGCCCCAAAACCCTAGTCTAACCATTAAGGCCTGTATGTTAAACCTTTGGAAGTTCTTGTGGGAAGCCGAGGCAGACGTCTCGCGGTCGCACAGCACGATTCCTCGCGCTGCAGGCGAATCGATGCTCGCCAGCTTGGGAATAGAGATACTATCAACATGATATCTCCCCTTATCCATCTATCTGCCTGTCTGTGCGTCTGCCTCTCTACCTCTCTGACCTATCTAACGTAGCATCATAGCCTACACGCCAGAAAGCTTTATATTCTCAATCATGGCTCGTGATTGGGACGTCCTGGCATATGGGAGTTTCCGCAAATCAGGGGACCCTTATTTTGTACCCCAGATAGTAGGATCCTTATTACAAGGACCCCAAAATAAGGCACCTCTAATGTTCGGAAACTCCCAAAACGTGCCGCAGCTCCGAGCACCCACCAGAACCCCCCTCGGCAAGTGTCAGGACTGGTTGAGTCCAAACTGCACACTCCTCCGCTCTGATATGGGAGTTTCCGAAAATTAGGGGTACCTTATTTGGGGGTCCTTACAATAAGGATCCTACTATTTCGGGTGGGTTGCTCAACTACTCACTGGTTCTTAGCAGGGCATGGAAGAATGGATTTATAGTGTCATAGGAGGCCAAAAGGGGTTTTAGCCTATGCGAGTTCAGTAGGGATTAGGGTTGCCATAATAGGGTTCATATTCAGGAATCCCTACCCCAAGAATCTTAAACCCCCCTTTTGGCCTCCCATCATAGGGACTGCGAGAAGAATGAATCTAAAGGGGATCCCGGCCCACATTTTCTACTAAGGACAAGGGAGACTATGCTAGGGAGACGCTGGCTAGGACCCAGAGACTCCAATATCCCTTAATTAAGGAATATACCTTAAATTATAGTAGGATCCTTGATATGATTTAAGGAATATTCCCTAATTAAGGGGTACTGGAGTCTCTGGGGAGTCTGTTGCTAAGGTGGTGGCTCTCATGACCAAATCATCCTCATGCTGAGCTTCGACACAAAAGCTGCGGCTCGGCAAAAGCTTTTGGCTAGGGACCCAACAAGCACAAAAGCATGAGCATTTTATGGGGATATGCCTAGCCTATTGGATTTCATTATGTGGGGATTTATATGGGACATCACTATCCTGATTGTTGTTTATGTGCTTTCTTGGGGCCTTATTTGGGTTTAAATACAGGCCCTCAAAGATAACCTCATGATTTGTTATAACTTTTTGTATAATGGGCCCCAACACCCGATTCTAACTATTACGGCCCCTAGATTGACTTTAGAGCTACATACCGGAGCCTGGCAAGAGCAGTAACCCGGCATCTGATCGATAGAACGGCACATAGACATAGACGAAAGCATAGTCGAGCAGAGTTTAGAAGGGGTATATTAGGGCCCTTTTAGTATTCCTATTATACCACTATTACAGGGTGGGGGCCCCTTCTAAAGCATAGTTCTCAGATCCTATTCCAAGTATTCAAGCTTCGTGAGCTGGACTTCTCGAACTGCAGGTAGCAGGGCCTGTTATGGGGTCTCTGGGCTCTGTAGGTGTAGGCTACTCCGCAAGTCGCTTCCGAGCTAGAGACTCGAAGCCCCACACCCTTAAACCCTAAACACCTTAACCCCATTCAGTCTTCGGTCTTGTTTAACCGATGCTGTTCAGTGGTACACTCTTGTTACTTTCAGGTTTCTGGGTTCCTATTATAAAATAAGAAGCCTAAAACTCCGAGCCCGCAACCCTCACACCCGCTGTCAAAGAGCTCTGTCGCCTTCCTTCCATTATCTTTCACTACAGGGGCCCAAGCGACTCCCAGTACTAATCTAAGGTTCGTCACTACAACGTCGGATAATCGAACCCACTTCAAGTATCACTTCGAGTGCGTCCTTTGTTTATGTGGTGCTTCAGACTCTGCTTGGTTCAAAGAAAAACTTCCCTCTAGAACCCTAAACCCTGAATGCGAAACGCTAAACTCACAAGCTTCCCCCTTAGGAAGAGAGGTGGGTCCAGGTGCAGGTCTACGGCTGTCCGGGGTCGGGTGTAGAGTTTAGGGCTTCAGCTCAACAGTCTGTGTTGCGTCGAAGATGTGTTCAGATGTGCCCACTGCAGGCCGCATTTGTAAGCGCCAAGCCGATGTCTGAGGGATTCGGTCCGAAAACTAGACTTATCAGAGGCAGTCCCAACACGAGATGTTTCAACATTGGCCGCAGACACCCCAAATCCATCATCACGAAACCCCGCAGCCCGAAACTCTAGACCGGCGAATCAGTACTGGTTTTGGTGGTGACATGTTGCTACTCAACTCATTTAGGCTCCATGTTGAGTCAGGTCACTCTCCGTGACATGGTATTGATGGCACACGGAGATCTTCCTGCGGAGCAGAGAAGAAGAGGCTGAGGGCAGAAAGAGACATTTTTGCGGGGATTCATAGGATAAGCGGAAGCTTCCAGGTTTTGGGTTTGGGGTCGGTGTGTGGAGGGATTGCGAGGGTTTTTTTTTGATGTGTTGTTAGGTCTACCGGGGGGTCATCTGATAAGCAGAGCTCTCGGGAGCATCAGAACGCCCAGTGAGTCTTCGTAGCAGCGCGGTTTTGGCGACTGCGGCAGGTCTCTGACAATACCGAGAGGGTGGCTCGAACCTCACATGGGTGTTTTTTGGGTCCCTAATATAATACGGCACCTAATATTTAGGGGACCCAAAAAGGGACCATAACTTTGACAACTACCCACATATCAAGCCGTCTTGGCCGAGCTGAACCCTCTTGGATTGGAGAGACCACACCAATATCTAATTCGTGATCGTTGCGTTAGCTTGCCTGGCCTTGCCTAAATCTTCGAAGATCTGCAGAATCTGAGCTGCTTTGCTACTGGCATTGACTGCCAGAGATACACCTAGCAGTGGTACTACCACAAAGTGTTTCACAGTGAGCGTACAATTTTGTGAGCGTACAGCACAAGTTGGAAATTATAGTATTATTGTGCAAGAAGAAAGTCGAGACAACAAGCGGCGTTGATCATTTAGGTCCCTTAGCACTAGACCCTCGACCCTTGCAAAACAAAAGTGTGTGTGTGTGTGTATGAAATAATGCGATACAAAATACTGTATTCGCATAAGATAATCTGTTACCAATTCTATTGCATGATATATGTATCATTAGCATAAACAGAGATCAGCGAGCCAAGAAAGCCTTCAGACAGCGTACATCTGGACCTCTTGTGCCCTTGGTCCAGTGTATTAGGCTTTCAATCGGCAGGTTTTCTAGTTGGGTTCGTGGGCACTCAGGGTCTTTGAGGCCGTTCTGGGATTCAAGACCAGGTTCTACGCAGCCTTACAACTTGCACAGAGGCCAGGGTGGCGAGAGCACACATACATAATTGTGGGATTGGCAATGACCCTTTCACATTCACAGTAGCAACACAAAAGCGAACCTCAAGCGCATATACCTCCATTCGAACTCAACTTGAACTGCGCTGGAATTCTAGATGACAGAATTTCTCGAGATAGGACCAGGGTTTAGAGGCTCAGCTTTTGCGGGACGAGGGGGCTTCTTTGTGTGCTTGCTTGTCTTGAAGTTCGAATACGGATTTACAGATGCTCCTTTGCGCTTCTACTGCATTGCGCCCCACGAAACCACTATAGCACCAAGACGATCGTCAGGACTCCAGCTTAGCCGTGGGGTACTACGGCACCGCCGTTTTGAATCGAAGTGTGGCAAAGAGTCAGCCAAGCCTCGCAGGCAGGGAGGAAGTTTTAGAACACTGTCCTAGCCGCGCAATGGTTTGTTTCTGTCATCTGCCCAGCATGCATCACCGCAGCTGGAGAAGCTCGCAGCACAAAGCCGGTGATGCAACCACCGGCGGTCTTCCTGCGGAGGGTTTGGTGATGCCGGGGCAAAAACGTTTTCATGCCTAGTGTTCGTGGATCTCTTACTTGGGCGGCTCTGGCCCTAATATATGGGCCTTAATAATTAGAACAGGGTTTTCGGGCCCATTATACTATAACTACTAATCAGGAACCCCCAAAATAGTACTGGTAAATATTTAAGCCCCTAAATTCTAGTACCCTCATAGATCCCTTATGGTAACCCTTATAGACCCCTTTAAAGGAATGCTAGGAATTAGGCTTCATCCTGCCCCTATAGTACAGTAGCAGCTACATCCGGAGACCATTGCAGCTGTAGAAGCGAAGCTGTTGGTGTAAGCGAGTGCCAAGCCGTGTCAACCCACCTGAACCTAAATGAGAGTTTCCAAACATAGGGGGCCCTAATATAGTACCCTTAATGGGATCCTTGTTATAAGGACCCCCAAAATAAGGTACTCCTCTTTTTCGGAAACTCCCAAGTTTCTTTCCTGGACTATACCTTACGTGAGGATCCCCCGGAGCATAGGCCTGCGCGGGCCCTTTCTGTTTTTTTAACTTCCCCATAAAGCCTGAACTTCATGAACCCGGGGATTTCGGGCCGATCCCGTTTACGAAGGGTTCACGCGGTTGAAGCCTGCAGTATTTTCAGGCTTTGAAGCAGACTTGTTGAAGTCGTGTAAGTAAAGATCATGATGTTTCACAGATGTTTCCTGGCGTTTCTTGTTGTCTCTGTGCTACTCTTACGTATTTACATACACACATACCTACGTACATAGATGTACATATATATATATATATATATATGCATATATATATATATATATATATATGCATACACGCACTGCATGTGTATACCCAATGCAAATGAGTTGTATGGTATAACAAACCTAAGGGCTGTATTTTCATGGGTACCGCCTTCAGCACAAACCTCGGCAGAAGTCGTCGTGTTTTGCTTTGAGACTCCGCTTGACACCGGGTATCCGGAAGTGTCCTGTGTGGGCCTGCGTTTAGGGTTTATGCAGGGTGAGCCCATGCTGCAGGAGCCAAGTTCTACTTACTCATTCACCGTTGTTCGGATCATTCGGGTGTGTTTCTACCAGTATGTCTGCACAGTACTATAGCAATCATTGTCATCAAATAGTGCAAGCAAATACTGAACTCCAGCTTCAATGTGGTGGCTCCTTGCATATCAGCCTGTTCTGCTGACATTCCCCTCTTCAGGTCGCGACCAGCAACCCCACGTGCACCTGTGAGTCCAGTACTCCATATCCGAGGCTCTGAATCGACCAAGCTTTTGCATGTGTGCCTGGTCGTGGCCCCGATTTTGCGGCACTTGACTCGGCCACTTTTGGCGTTTCCTCCATGCGAGGAGCTGCTTGAGAAAAGCTTGATCCTTCATTTCCGAGCATTAGGAGTAGCCGTAGCAGTAGCGGTAGGAGTAGCAGCAGCCGCAGCTGCAGCGGCAGTAGGAGTAGGAGGAGCAGTAAGCAGCAGCAGGAGCAGCAGCTGGCGGTGGCGTTTGTGGCGGTGGCGGTGCGGAGGTGGTGGTCGTTATTGTTGCTGTTGTTGATGTTGATGTTGATGTTCTTCGTCTCCTGCATTTTATTCTTCTTATTATTCGTCTTGTGCGGGTGCTTGTGATGGTTGTGGTTGTGACTGCGGTTTCAGTTGTGGTTGTGGTTGTTGTCACAGGCGGGAGGAGCAGGCGGCGACGGCTGTCTCGCCTTAGGGCTGAGGGTGCGATCAGCTGCGCTTGCTTGGTTCTGACCTGCAGAATCGTGCTATTCAGTTGCGGTATGCTTCAGTTCTGCGTGGGTTTCATGGTACAGTCATGCTGCAGAAGGACGCTAATTCAAGGATACCACTACATCACACAGAAAGCGAACCGCGATTCTCGAGCAGTTAGGCACAGAAAGCGAACCGCGATTCTCGAGCAGTTAGGCAATCTTGGCCTCCTCAAGAGAGCCACGATTTAAACCCTCGGCACAGCAAGCCAAGCAGAGGGTGCTGTCTGCACTTTTGCAGGTTTAAACACTGCTCCAGTCCCACCTCGTTCTCATTCCAGGTTGGCTTTCATAGCCCCTGCTGAGCACACGGGCCGACTGCCAGCGATAAAACGACAGTACTTAGCAGAAATTTTAACACCAGAACATTAAAGGTTCACGTCTAGTGATGAATAATGAGAGCGCCTACGAGAACCAGTGAAGCACAGCAGTGTTACCTGAGACATAATCTGTCGGGATGGATGTGGTGTAGCTGTAGCTGCTGCTGCTGCTGCTGCTGCTGCTGCTGCTGCTGCTGCTGCTGCTGCTGCTTCTCGCCTAGTGCTAAGCCAAGCAGACAGCATTACAGCGGAAACGGCCTGTAATCATGCTGTGGCTGTGCATCTGTGCTGTACCGTTTAGGGTTTTGAAGTCAACCGCGTAGCGGAGTAGCGTAGGCTTCTGGGGTGTAGCTCGTTCCTATGGAGCTGAACCCAGCCTTGCTCCCAAAGCTGCTGGAAACGAGCAGACAACAAGTTTTTCCCTCTCTCCTCAATTCCACAGGGGCCTAAAGAATTGCCAATACTTAGTGTGGGGGGGTCCTTAATTATGATTATAGCATAACATACGCCAAAACCATGTTCTACGCATTAAGGCCCTTATTCATACTACTGCCAAAACCCGAAAGCAGAGGAATTCGGAAGTCAGCTCGTGCACTCGTTCCAACCTCGGATGCAAACCAAGACTTTCTCTGAGACAAAGCCAGAGACCACTGCTCTTAAGCGAATCTTTTCATTTAGAGCAGCCATAAAGCAAAACTGCGTGTGTTAGTTCCAGTTCTTTGGGCACGACATCACATACAGAAACAATCGAAGCTAGTTCCAGAAATGCACGCGAAGCTACAACTCGTGAGTCGTAAACTTTAAAGCGCATACAACCTCAACCCCTGTGCACGCCCAAATCCGAAGCTGCTCGGCATGATGCCAGTGCTCAGAGTCCAGGCCGGAGGCTAGGACGTGAAGATGAGTTTGAAGGTTGAGGACCGCTTTAGTAGTGAGTTCCCGGGACGGCGGGAAGACTTAGCAGCTGAATCCTGAGTTCGCTCATACACATCAATTTGAGCAAAAAGCTGTAACTGCCACTCCCACTGTCTGTGTCGTAGCAGAGTCGTTTGGTCTTGCTGAGTTATGAGAACTGGTGTTGCTGCACAGAAAGCAAACGTAGGATTCTTGTTTCAGGGACGCGTTGACACAGCCAGTCGGTTTCATTAGCACAGAGGTCGTGAGCAGGCGAATCGGGATTCGTGGTCAAAGCCGGAGAGCTGCTGGTTTACGTTGACCGGCGAAGTACCAATGCCATGCTGAAGGAGGAAGAGCACGAAGCCGAACCCAACAATACCGGATCCGTAAGATATCAAGCCCAACGCCAAGACCATAGCCCGCATGCACGCTCAAATCGAAGCTTCTCGGCATGATGCCAGTGCTCAGAGTCCCGGCCGGAGGCTGGGACGTAAAGATGAATGAGCTTGAAGGTTGAGGTTTGCTTTCGGAGTGCTTGCCCTCGACGATGTGAAAACTCACCAGAATCCTGAATCTGCCCACTACCCAGCAGACCGCTAATTCCGCTTCTGGCGCCGTACGAGGGTCGCACAGACTCCAAGCCTAGCGCGTGGTCCTGCTAATTATGAAAGCTGTACACTGTACCGCAAATGCAGCCAGTGAAACAATCGGTTTCATTAGCACAGAGGTCGTGAGCAGGCGAATCGGAATTCATGGTCAAAGCCGGTGCAATGCTGGATCTGCTTACGTGGACCGGCGAAGTACCAATGCCATGCGGAAGGGGAGAGAGAGAGAGCACGAAGCCGAACCCAAAACTACCAGAAATAAACTGAAAGTTGAAATTAAAGATGGAAGTCAACAGCCAAGACCCTAGCCGGCGCGTGCGCCCAAAGCCAAAGCTTCTCGGCATGATGCCAGTGGGCATCAGAGTCCAGGCCGGAGGCTGGGACGTGAATCCGAGTGTGCAGGATGAGGGCAGCTTTAGTGATGAGTTCCCCGGACGACGAGAACCTAGGTCCTAGGTAGGGCTTTGGGACACTTCATATTTCCTCTTATGGGGCTGAAGAGGATCTTATTTACGAATATTTTTCAAAGATTTAAACGCCCCACCTAGGAACACTTGCCAAGTGAATCCTGAGTTTCTGCGATCCGCTGCAGCTATCCTGGAAGTGCAACAGGGAAACTGCTGGGCCCAGCTTTGATGCAGATCCTTGGAGGGTCAAGTAATTGCGTAGATAGGGGCGTCAAGCGAATCCTGTGTTCGATGCAAAGCACAGGTCCAAGCGAAAAATGTAGGGGCCTTAGTAATTAGACTAGGGTTTTGGGGTTTCCTTAGACATCTTACAATAATCACAGTGTAGTATACCCCAAAACCCTTTCTAAGGATTAAGGCCTCTGCAGTATAGCTGTCTTGTTCGCACAGCTACTCTGCAGTTCAAGAGCCCTCTGAACAGACTTCAATCACAGTATGCGACGTGAACATACCTCAAAATCCCGATTCAAACTATTAAGGTGCCTATACTGATTGCAGTCGAGCGCAAGAAATTTGGGATTCCGGGTCGAAGCCGATGCAGTGCTGGTTCTGCTGGGTGACGCCGGCTAATTGGCAATGGCATGCGGAAGAAAGAAGGTGCCTCTTTTGATTTGCACGCTTACTTCCAGGTCTTCCTGCTCACTATTCTGACCGGCTGTACCCTAAACCCTAAAGCCCCTAAACCCCCTACCCTAAACCTTAAAGCCCCTAAGGCCCCCTACCCTAAACCCTGTGCATTAACCGTTGTCGTGTTCATAGCGCCACTTTCCGCCCATAGACCTGAGATTCATGGCGAAGGCCCAGTGCTTGCTGATTCATGGCGAAAGTTAGTTCTTTAGTATAGGGGCGTTAATAGTTACCTGCACTATTTTGGGGGGTTCCTTTACTAGTCGTTTACCGATGTTTATGAATTCTGCCGCTGCTGCGGCTGCGACTGCGTTGCCTTTGCTCCTGGTATCGCTGCTGTGTCCCTACAAGCCCCAAGCTTTGTGATTGCCCCAGCTATGGGAATTCCCGAAGGTGCAGAACAGAGGGATCCTTACTTTCAAGACACGCCCAGAAAGGACGCCCGAACCTCAAGACCCCCCACACACACAACCCTAAACCCTATTCCGCCCAGTAACCCCCAAACTCCTTGACATGCTCGTTTCCGATCTCGCCCGCAGCGAAGGGTCCAGAACACCGGAGGGGTGGGATGGGTGCTCGCTGTCCAGAGAACAACTTTCGGATTTGGTTCGAGTTTGGGTTCCCAAAATGCGAGATCCAATACTTGTAGCATGTACAGCTTCCTGCAACGAATATCGAGGTGTGCATGTGAAGATGTTTTTTTTTAATTTTCGGTGGCAGGGGATTCGCAAAACCATTAGTTTCTTCAGGCTCCCCCACATGAGCCGAAGATGTTGGCATTGAATGTTACTGCACCGCTGCCGAAGCTGGACGATGAGGCCGCTGGGCTAGGCTCTGATTCGGGAGAACTGTTTAAGCTACCAGTTGAGGAATGACATATATACAGATGTAATGCATAGAAAGATGTGTGTGTGTGTGTGTAGTATATATATATATATATGTATATGTACAAACATAGATCATAGGCCTCACTGGTTCTGGTAGCTTAGTCGCCAAGTTCCGCATGTCAATCTCTGGAGACGCCAGTGTCCGAACCTGTAGCGGTCCATGACATTCCTTGTACTGGCAAATACAGACGTGCAAAGTAGCGATAGTCGGGTTTGGGGGTTTAGGGTTTCGGGGAGTTCGCTAGTCTGGGCAATGACAAACTCCGGCTGGACCTCTAACAGCGCCCTGACTCTGACCACTTCCCGATTCCCCCCATATCTCGCACTACTACTAGGATGCCCAGTAACCTAGGAATAAAAAGGGCTCCCTTTTTGATATTGGGTAACTTTATAAGGAACCTAGGACTACACAAAGGGAATAAGGGTACTACTGGGCATCCTATAAGCCTTAAACCCCCAAACCTTAAACCCTAAACCCTAAACCCCCTGCCCTAAACCGTAAACCCCCTACCCTAAACCCTAAACCCCCCAACCCTAAACCCCCCTAAACCCTAAACCCCCTTAAACCCCCTAAACCCTAAACCCTAGCTTGCAGAGTGTCGGGTAGACTCCGGCCGAGACTGCCAGGATTGCCGGAGCCCAGCCGTCTTCAAAGTCTGCCTGGACAGTGAAAGCGGCCTGTCCTTCTGCAGTAGCGGATTTGGGGCTTAGGGCTTTCCAGGCTGAGGGGTTTAGGGGGGTTTAGGGTAGGGGGTTGAGGGCTTTCCGGGCTTAGGGGTTTAGTTAGGGTTTAGGGGTTTAGATTTTAGGGTCAGGTTTAAGTATTCTGACGATGGCTGCTGATGCCAAAGACCGCTGGTAAGCTTTCTATCCCCCCCTCCTTCTCCTTCGAAACCCGCTGGGACTGCTGTAGCTGCTGTGAGTGCCACTCAGCCAATAGTGAGAACAGGGTTCCTTTAGAGGGATCCTTAAAGGGGTTCTACAAGGGATCTATAGTAGGGTTCTATATTAGGGGCCTTAATAAGTAGAATAGGGTTGCGGGGGCTCCTTCCTTAAATTATAGTATAATATACCCCCAAGCCCTCTTCGAATCATTAAGGCCCCGCATCACATTATCTTCATAATCCCAAATCCTGCCTGCACTGCCGAATGTTTTCTCCAACGTAAAGGAAGACTGTGTAGAAGGTGTTCAATTGTAGAACGCCCGAAAGAAATCTAGAGCCCCTGAAGCCACCCAAGCAACATATTCAACGCCTTTGCAAAACCCTCATAGCCTCGTCTTCCACTTCTTAAGGTGTAACGGTTGCAGCAGTATTTAGAGTTTCAGCTGTAGGGTAAAGCCCTATACTTCCCAAGTCCTAATCTCAACCATTTCAGTAGTCGGGTAGTGTCTGCCGGATGGTCTGCCAATGTTGGTCCCAGCACCTTGAAAACGCATGATAAAAGTTGGCGTGTATGATGCCGACTACCTTTCATACGTAGCGTGGCTTTACACAACGTTACGGAATTGGCCTCCACGTCAGGACACGATATGGTGGCGTCAGTCCAGCCAATCACCGTCCTCGTTGTAGAACTGACGGCGTCAGATCCAGCAGAAACGAAGACATGAACAGGCATCACTCTTATGATTATTGTTATTATTGCTACTAGCATAGTGTTAGTATCATTAGCATCAGAACGAGTGAATCCCTCCTTCCATTTTACACGCTTCAGACGTGAAGAAGTTAAGAAGTTGAGCCAAAACGTTCACAGTTCAAAGGTGCTATGGCTTCTATCTCCCTACTCCTTCAGCAAAGGTGATATCGACGAGGCGTTATGCTCCAGCGTTCCTTGGTCAAACAATCGTCATGCTTAGACACAGGCGACTGCCGACAAGACTCCTCTAGATGACAGGTGTTGATCATGAGCAAAAGTTCCTAGCACAAGGCGCAGAATAGTAGTCGCGAAAACTCTCTGCCCCAGCTCGCTGCTTACTTATTCTTTGAGCCGCCTGTTGAGCCTCTCAGTTGCATGTTGCAGGATGAAGCCGAATTCCTAGGGTTCCTTTAAAGGGGTCTATGAGCCTTACTATAAGGGATCTATAAGGGTACAATAACTTCGGAGCCTAATCCTCAGGGTTGAGGGCTTGCAGGGCTTAGGGGCTAGGGGCCTTAAATAGTTACCAATACTATTTTGGGGGTTCCTCGTTCTAAGTATAGTAGAACGGGCCCCAAAACCCCAGTCTAATTATTAAGGCCCCTATATTAGATGGAGAAAAATTCCCAAAACCCTGTTCCCTAACTTACGAGCTCTCCCCGAGAATCTATTCGGGAAAAAGGCCTCCACCACTGCCTGCTCGACAGCATCTGCAACGCCGGACGCATCTACAACGCCCTGTGCTTTCAGCAGGCAGGGTTTGGGTTTTAAGGTTTTAGGGTTTACAGCGTATGGTTTAATGTGGGAGTTCATTGATTTCGATTCATCGGCAAGGAGGTGTGAGGGTTCGATGAATTACTGTATCCTAGCAATGCAGAGATGTTGCAGGAGCTTGGTGTCAGCATCAGCAAACTTGAGCCTTCACCTTATAGTTAAAGCGGGAAAGTTGGAAGATGACAAGACATCTTCCAACTTTAAGCTTGGTCGTCTATAGGTTTCAGTTCTTCTAAGTTTCATGTCTTCCACCTGTGGCTTCAATTCCAGGAACCTAGGAGCATGGGTTTTCAGCGTGGTAGCGGAACGTGCTTGCGGATGGGTGAGCACATCACAAGAGGGTTGCAGACACATCAGATGAAAAAGAGTGCACTTGGAGACCAGTGCAAAAGCAGGCGGGTTTCAATCGGAGTTTTCGAACACTTGCCAAACCAAAAAAGTGTTGAAGCCAAGCCTTCTGCAAAGTGCGTTTCAAAAAGGAAGGTGAACACTTGCCACATCCAACAATCCGCAATGGAAGTGCTGTGCGACAAGCAGTGTTGCGATGTTTTCATGTGGGGCTCCTCTGTTATGCATATGATGCCTTTTGCAGCATCCACTCTTTCTGTCCACGACATTAAGTTGAAAGCCAAGGCCTACGGCGTACACTTGCTGACTCCATGCTGCTTCTGATTAAGATTGTGTCGCAACATCTTCATGCACTATCACCAGCAGTGACCACTGACCACCATGTAGGTGGTGAGTTTACTGATGTCGATGGTGATGCTGCATCACATGACCTCATGAATGCAGAGGATGATTGTGACGGCCACTGCCGCCATCGTCATGATGTTTGGCAGCAGCAATCACTGTTCTGGCTTACTATCAGCTTGATGGAGTCGGCGATGACAAGGAGAGAGGAGGACTGCAGTTAGTGTATCATGTTGCTCTTATAGTGCAGTTGGGCTAGTTGCTATTGTTCACTCACGACTCTTGTACTCCGTCTCTACCAATGCACAGCAATACTCACTCTGCGCCGGAGGAACTGTGCGAGAGTTCGACAACTTCAAAACTTGCCCTACGCTTCAACCGTACAGACACCGGAATACAACGGCAAAGCACGAGTGTGCATGATGCAAAGCAAGATGCATCTGCACCCGTTCGCTGGACTTCTGGTGATTTATAGGTTACAAGACTCTGTCTGCAAGGATTGTACCCGGAAAATAAAAAGCTTCGGCGTCGGGGTGAAAGGCAGCTACAATCACCAAAGCTCAGGGCCTTCAGTCCTAAACTCTAAACCCTAAGCCCTAAACCTGAATATACTTTCATATGCAAAGATAGTATTCTGTCATTGTATTGACCTATACTCTTTTAGGGGGTCCCTTATCATAGCTATACTATACTGTACCCTAAAACCCTAGTCTAATTATTAAGGCCCCTATAATGGGCTCGTAACCTGAATCTAAGCCCTCAAGTCTGAATCCGAGACTCCCGGACTGGCCAGGCGCGAATCGGCGGGTTGCACCGTCCCCATCGAGCCTGCAGCTGTGGAGAGGCGGACGACCACTATAGATCGTGTATATATGCAGATATGAAAAACATACAAAATGTTTTGTATGTGGATATGCAAGTATACACACGGATATTTTGGTGCATATGTATATATATATATATGTACACACATGTACATTTAGGTGCAGGGCCATCATGTAGGGTTCCAGACATAGTTTAATTATGGGGAGAATCGTGGCAGTGGCGCCAAATCCTCCTTCTCTCCGGTCTTGCATTGACCAAACCCTTCGACATTCTCCAGGAGGCTCCGAGGAACGAGAAAGAAAGGGCAGCCATGAAGGTGAGCGCTTAACCCTGGGGATGCATTAAAGGAAGACTGAAGGATCCCTTTTAAAAGAACCCTATAAACCCCTACCCGACTCATCAAAATAGCCCAAAAGCCTTGTATATCACGGTCTTTGGGCCCAAAAGCCTCAATGTATGAGTCCTTAGAGCCCTAGGGTAAGCTGCATGTGCACTTTGCTCACGTGTTGCTCGCAGTCTCTAGAGGTTCGAAGCAAAGGGCAGCTTCTTAGACCCCAAAAGCCTCTCCCCAAGCCTAAAGTCCAGACCCACTTCATCCAAATCCCATACTGACCTCCCCACTTCATTTCAGAGTTTAGGGCCGTTTAGGGTTTGGGTTTAGGGTTTCATTTCAGGTATTGCAGCGACCGACAGCAGAGACGAGCACGACGCAAGAACAAGCAGAAGGACCGACCTCGATGGGTCTCCTTCACTCCTTGCTACGCTGTATGCCGTACTACTGTAGCCAGCTCTCTCCCGTCTTGGTTTGGGGTTTCGTGGACTGACTTCTCCGAGGAAGAGATCAAATCGCTACCTTAACCTGTGTCTGAATCTTCAGAGCCTGAAACCCTAAACGCTAAACCGTAGCCCGCACGCTGTACTTCCGGAATGCTTCGGGGTTCTGAAAGCGACAGCAGACGGAACAAGGCCCACCGGAAGCACCTGCAGATTTCTCAACGAGGATGAACCAAGATTTTCAAACAAATGACAGCACAGTTGCAGTGTATTCAAGCTCAGAACTCAGAAATAATCGTCATGAGGGGAGTAATTAAGCGGTGCAGCAAGTTGTTTTAGTCAAAGACGTATCTCGCGAGGTTGTTCGGACTAGTCGTGACTACTGTAGTCGTAGCAATACTGATGCATAGTGGTATCCCAGCTGATAGAGCAAGTTCCCGTGCCTGTATGCCAACACCTCGGTTTTCCAGCGATCCGATAGGATGGTCTAGCGAGCTTCATAGTTCTGGAATGGTTCTGGGGTAATATCAGGCCGGGACTGCTAGCGGTCTTTCATTGTTTGGGAGTTACTGGGCATGATGAGTCGATCTGAAAGCGGGGTGTTGGCAGGGTGCATGGAGAACGGCAGTTCAATGACTTCGGTCCCTGTGTTCAGGAGGCAGTAGCCGAATACCTGCTTGACTACGGCTTCTGGGACATCAACGTGCCTTGTTCGCTCCTATTTCGGGTCTAGGGTTCAGCATGTCTGGCGATATAGCCATAGCGCAGCACCGCGCCCTGCACCCTGGTTTGCACACACGCCCTGATATTTAAGCCGCAAGCACGGTTAGCGGTCTATAGCGGTTTGTCTTGAGAGTCGGGATGCAGGATCACAGGGTGACCTCCAAACCTCTCAAGCCATCATGCAATCAGGGAAGGCTTCTGAAATTCGAGAACTTTCTGTTGAGGGCCCAACAGCAATGACAGCAAGCAACAACCAGCCCCAGCCCCAGCCCCCAGCGCCAGCAACAGCCGCCAGCTGCCAGCTGCCGGTCACGATTACGCTCGGCCACGGCCGCGCTCGGCCACGGCCACGGCAGTGGTAACAACGACGACGACATCTACAGCAAAGATTAAGATAGAGCTGTGTTGCTACATGTTGGTATGTAGGTATCTAATATGCATACAGGTCGGCGCTGTGGCGGTTGTTGTGAGACTTGTTTAAGACTCCTTCTCCATCACCGCTACTGTTGCTCTTGCCATTGTTATGTCCGCTGATCTCTCGGTTAGCACGAATGATTCACTAATGTCATGTCTGCGACTATGGCAGCGTATGATATCCGATGATGAACAGAATCTCCCTCCATATCGGCACGCAAATGATCCACAAATGGTCAAGGATCATCACTGTCATTCTCCTCACCACCAGCATTTGTTTGTGCACCAGATGAGAGTTTACGCCACGACTCCAGGCTTACGTTGGACATGGACTTTATAGAATAATTATGAGTATAAGAACAATGCACTGAGGAGCCTCGTGCGGAGACAGGCATGCAGCAGCAGGAGGAGCTAGAGTTTGATGGCCACGCTGGCCCTGAAGCCTAAATCGGCGTTGCAGGCTTGAGGGTTCATGATCGGGCCGAGAAAGCCTGGGGCTTTCGGCTGGCCGAGGTTGGATCTGTGTCTGAGCTAGAGGAACAGCAGCCGCGCAAGGTTCTGACCATCCGGCTCATTGAGTGAATTTGGGCTCCAGCTCCCTTCATTTTTGGCTTCGATTCACCGAGACACTTCAGATCAGCATATCGGCCCAGCTGGCCAGACCCAATATGTACGAGCCTCAACATGTGGCGTCGATCATGATCCTGTCGGTCTTAGTTGCAATATTGATAAGTGTATTCATGACCCTATGCTTCTTAGCTGGTGCTCCATCGTCACGGCAATCGAGTTTGAAACGGATGCAGTTTCTGGTTCGATGCTTCAACGTATAAGGTTCAACCCTAAACCCTAAACCCCTAAACCCTGCACCCTAAACTCCAGGGAAGCCTGAGGCTTTCGAGGTTTTTCGATTTCGAAGTCATCTCCGAGGCTTGGCTCAAAGGGCGTGAGAAGGGTTACCGGTTACCATACAGGTTACGATAAGGGTTCGGTTTAGGGTTTAGGGTGTAGGGGAAATAGAGGTTACAACATAGTTTACACTATGGAATACTGTAAAGGTTGCTCCACGGATTGGTGGTTTGTTTAAAGACGGCTCAAGGCTGTCGCAGTTCAGGTTTCAAAGGCTCTGCGCCGCCGCAGGAGACTCTCTACCCCATACACCTCGCAGCACAGCAGGGTGCCTCCGTTGCAAGGATCGAGGTAGTACCCTTGTGGGTTGCCTTCGGGGTACACAGTTTTCACAGAACGGTTCCCGATATCCACCCAGCTGCCCCGAATACTAAAGGCTAAACCGGGAGCTCAAATCCTGGTCCCCAGAGACTCCATCATCCCTTAATTAAGGAATATATACCTTAAATTATAGTAGGGGTCCCTAGCATGATTTAAGGTATATTCCTTAATTAAGGGATAACGGAGCCTCTGGGTCAAGAGACCTTGCCAAGTCCGAGTAGCCCCAAAGAGTCCGCAAGCAGATTCCCGAAACCATCTCCTGAGGCCTGGAGGGTCGTGTGTGTTCAGGTGTTCTTAGGGGTACTTAGAAATATTTTCGATTTTTGGTTATTATAATCCCTAAGAAACAGCTGAAGTTAGAATTTTTGCTAGGGTTCTAAGTTCAGTATAGTTCTTTGTTGCCGAAATCCGAGGGGGGCCAATGACTTGCGTGTCTGGTCTAGCCACCATCGCAAGTCATATGCTTTTGAAGCTCCCCTCCAATACACATCTCCACCAGAGATTCGTAATGAACCGTACCCGTGGGTTTATATTCAGGCTGCTTGTTTTGGTGAGTATATCGCTTCCGCAGGTGTTTCCTTTGAGATTAAACCTCGAGCCAGCCTGAACAACGGCACCGTCAAATCCCGAACTCTTGAAACTGAGCTGTTCGCCTCGATCTTCCTTTGGATTGAAGAGAAAGGCCACCTAAACTGCAAACCCCTACACCCTAAATCACTTAATATAGTGGCCCATTATAACTAGAATAGGGTTGATGGGCCCATTATATTGTAATCATAATAAGGACTCTTTGGGAGAACGGCGTGCATGCTCTCAGGCTGGGCAATAAGCCGAAATTCCTAAGGCCAGGTTCGCACATGAAACCCCGCATATCCTAAACCCTTAGTTCAGAGTACATGCCTTAAGCCCGAGAACCTTCCTGAAAGCGGAGGGTGAGCCTACTGTTGGCCCAGTTATGTATGTAAACATGTACGCACACGTATATGTATATATTTATACATATATATATACATACATGCATCATGGCTTGCTTTACTATGACTATTCTTCTACACATGTTAACGTTCGCTTCAGCGGTCCAGCAGTCAGGTAATGTTCGCATGGTGCGAGCGCTTCTGGAGGGTGGCGCAGATCCGAAGCAGCTGCTTGCTTAAGGTTTCGCTCTCCGCACCCTTACAGTACCATAGGGTTTCGTGGTCTATCGTGGAATGTCCTTTGAAACCCTACAGGGCCCCATAAACACCCAACTGGCGAAAGAATTTGAGCTGGTTTATGGGATTTGGGCTTCAGGTGCGGAGGTTGTTTGTGAGGTTAAACTGTCTGCCAGGTGACGTCTTTAGACTTTGGAGGTTGAGTAGTCGCGCCGATCGCTTCGGTTTCAGGCTGTGTCTTTGCTCTTGGGCTGTTCCCACCCGGAGGCCCCAAAGTAGTTCCATTTTGGGATTACCTTGTCGGATTCTATATATGAACCCCAAAAAGGAACTACTTTGGGTTCTTTGGGCAGTCCCCTATTGAAACTATTACGGCCCCTATAGTAATAGCCCTAAACCGTCCCATACGCCATAATATAGGGGCCTCACTAATTACCTATGCTATCTTGGTGGTTTACTTATCACTATTATGGTATAATGGACCCCAAAACCCTATTGTATTTATCAAGGCCACTAATCTTTGTATAATAGCCCTTATAGTATGGTAGCCCTTGTAGCCTTTGCAAGAACCCTTTCAAGGACCCCCCCCAAAAAAAAAAAGCCCTATTCTAACTATTAAGGCCGCTGCATTAAAGTCCCCACATTCCGAGGACCCTAAACCCTAAACCCCACATTCCAAGGAAATCCTCCCTGGGGCGCCATGCGCATGACTTCGCCCTTCTCGCTCTACGGAAATCCGCACAGGACTTTTTGTGGATCGTGGGTTAGGGTTTCAGGGTTTAGGGGTTTGGGGCTTGGGGGCCTTAGGGGTTTTAGAGGCTTGGGGCTTAGGGTTTAGGTTCTTCCAGGGTTTGGTATTTACTTGTGAGTTCAAGCTTGCTAAGCATGTAGAAACGGCGCAGTTTCGCAAGCTGCGGTAGGCCACAACAAGAGCAAATCGAAACTAACCTGATTAAGAAACCTTAGGCCTTTACTGGGGTTCCGTATATGAATCTTACTATTTTGGGTTACAGGTCCGGAGTTTCTTAATCAGGTTCCCACATTAGCCATATGTCTGTACTTTTGGCGTTCAGCAGGTGTACATTACGTCGATGTGGGGGGGTCGATTATTTGGTACATAGTACCTCCCTGTAACCCCGAGTGTAGCTATATAATAGTAATAACACTAATACTAATATAGCTCACAGTACACCCCAAACCATCGTCTAATTATTCAGGCACCTTCGTTATTTCTCAGAGTTCTACCCTTCATGCTTAGCGCAGTATCGTTCTTATCCTTGTGTTGTAAGCTTAGGCATCTTAGCCTCGCAAGCAGGAGTTCACCAAATGCTATAAAGGTGAAGACGCGGATACCCAATTAAGGCATTGAGTCTGAACTCCTGAAGCCCCAAGTTCTGTAAGGTCTTTACTGTGTATAAGCCTTCTGAACCGTACATGTGAAACCTTCTAAGCCGCTTATGCATCCTTCAAAAATCGCTTGTAGTAGCTCTAAAGAGCTGGTAATATACGGGCCTAAACGATTACCTACAGTATTTTAGGGGGTTCCTTATCATAAGTATAATGGGCCCCCATACCCTATTCTAATTATTAAGGACCCAGCACAAAGTCCCCTATAATAGCCCTAATAGTATAGTAGCCCTTGCAGCCTTTATGAGAACCTTTTAAAGGACCCACTCAAGGCCTTCTTCCAATTATCAAGGCCCCTGTATCATACAGCCCTTCTAGCGTCCCTTACCGTAACCCTTAAAAGAACCCTTTAAAGGCAGCCTAGTCCTAGTTGTTACCCCAAGGGTCCAAAGGATCCAATAATCAGGTACTCGGTTTTAGGATAGTAGTTCTGCAGGTTAGGATTTTGGAGAGTATATGATTGTTGGTACTTGGACCCTTGGGGTTAAGGCCCCTAAATGAGAGCTCTACAGACGTTGAGCCAGGATGAAATTCTCGCACTCCTGGAGCTGGGTGCTCTAAAAAAGGCCGGATAGCTTCGGTGCCAGTGCGAAGGTTTAGGGTATAGGGTTTAGGAGTTTAGGGTTTAGGGTCTAGGAGTTTTGGGAGTATGGGGTCTAGAGTATAGGGGCTTAGGAGGTTTTAGTTGCTATTGTGCTTTTTAAGGTATGGAATTCAGGGGTTTTTGGGCCTGAAAAAATTCAAGGCTTTGCTCTCTAGAGTCGCTCGACGAGTTTAGGTTTTGGGTTTAGGATTAGGGTTAGTTGTGTGCTTCGGGGGCCTTTGGCAGGGTTCGGGCCTTGAGTGCTATCCCTGGGGATCAAAATAGCCCAAAAGCCTTGTATGGTTTTGGGGCCCAAAAGCTTCAATGTATGGGTCCTTAGAGCCCTTGCGTATTGGGACTTGAGGACTCAGGAGGTGTAGACCAAGTACCTTTCTCAGGTTTGTTCTTGCCTTGGCGAGCTGGGCTACTGCCTTGCAACCGCGATATCGTTGTGTAGTACTGCAATGTGCTCTGAACATCTTTGTTCTAGCTTTCACCTTCACCCAAGTGGTGTCACACAGCTCATGTAAGCAACGGCAGTTCTAAACCCCACACCGACGTCTCAGGAAAAGAGACCAACAAGAAGCGCAAACCTTAAACTGATCTCGGCCCGGATTGAAGTTTGAGGCAGTAATAATAGAAAGCATACTGTGGTAGGACATGGTATACTGTACTCAGAGTACATAGTGACATAGTATAATATTCAATAGCAGGACAAAACTTAATCGAATCATAGACCGTATATTCGAAGGTGTCGTAAAAACATGACGAAATACCAAGATAATTGCAACTGTGACATAGTACACTATAGTTCAACATGAAATCTACCATGACTTGTGTAGCACAACATGATACAGTACACATCACGGAATGGAACATAATAGAATGGATGTAGTATGTAGCCTCATACATACGAGGAATAGTCATGTATGCACACATCTGTCTATGTGCATGTGTATATACATACATATACATATATGTTTATTTATTTACTTAGTTGTTAATATACACATGTACTGTCTTTAGTCATATAGTTGTTCCTGTGTTTCTGTGTCTATATGTGTATGTGTGTATACGTACCTATATATATATATATGTATATATATATATATATATATGTATATGGTAACCCCCCCGAAGAACTGCCGACCCCCACTTGGTATCTTAAATGCCGTGTTAAGCTAGCTTTTCCGGCAGGTCCGGATTCCGTATCTCAACGCCTGCTGAAACCAAGCACACATTTCAACAGAACGTGCTAGACAACTCGTTCAAGTTCGACTTGAGCACGCCCTCAACGGCAACACTGTACTCGTCAACCGCCAGGCAACTCGTTCAGGATCGACGTGAGCCTGCACTTAACTCAACACTGCACTCTTCCAATGAGAAAGCATCTTTTGCCGATGGAAAACAAAAAAAACATCTTTTGGGAAACTATACGGCCGGACTCCAAAAAGATGTTTCTTTTGGTTCTCCCTAGAAAAAAGATGGTTTTGGAGTGAAAAAGTTAATTATTTCCTAGGAAAAAGATGGTTTTGACATGAAAAACCCATTATTTCCTAGGAAAAAGATGGTTTTGGAGTGGAAAACCATTTTTTTCCTAGGAAAAACCAAAAAGACACAAAAAAACACATCGTTCGGAAAATTATGTGGCCAGAATTCAAAATGATTTTTTTGGCTTTTAAGAAAAATTGGTTTTCATACCAAAACCTCCAAAACCATGTTTTTCCTAGGAAAAAGTTTGTTTTTCACACCGAAACTTTTTCCACCAAAAACCATTGTTTCCCCAGGAAAAACAAAAAAACAATCTTTGTGGAGTGCGGCCGTATAGTTGTTCGAAAGATGTTTTTTTGTTTTTGTTGGTTTTCCCTAGGAAAAAGTTTGTTTTCCCCTCCAAAACCATCTTTTTCCTAGGAAATAGTTGCTTTTTCACTCCAAAACCAGTGTTGTCTAGCGAGGAGTGTGCATTTCATTTGTTTGCGCGCGTTACGAACAAGTGTTGCCTTTAAGGTTAGAGTATTCTCATTACTGGGATGCGATTCTGCCAACATCAATACTCTACAATATATTGGGCAGTAACCAAGACAATATTCGGGTCAACTTTGGGTCGATAGGGAGCTGGTTATCACAGCTATCGCTTGATGTCTTCTAGCTCCCTGAAGTAGAAAATTAAATCAGAGACATCGGTCAGATTCTGGGTGGTACTAAGCCTGCTATGGATGGCCTTAGGGCTGCTGTCAGGGCGAATATTACGGTCACCATTGACATATCGGCGCATGACAAGGATATGTTTAGGGTCGATGTTGTTTGGAACAGGAGTCAGCTAATGATCTTCGTCACTATGTTGGTATTTAGTACAGGCTTAACCTGATTCTTCACATTTATGGGTATATAGTCACATAAATAAATGTACATACCTCATACAACCATGTCTGACAGTGAGAAAGAGGGCGCCATGTACTACATGTTGAGGTAAACAAACAAATGCTGGTATAATCTCAAAAATCGTAGGGCCATCCTTTGGGGAACACCGGAGCGAAGACAGCAAGGATCGCGGTGCTTAATGGAATCCGTTTCGTGTAGTTTATTATTAGCATCATTGTGACGGCAACCGTTCAATCCAAATGTTTGGGCAGTACCTGGCTTACATGTATTTATTAACAGTAAGTAGTTATGGGGCTGCCATGGCTTTTAACTTCGGAGACTTGAATGGGAACCCACAGCTACATCTGGATGCACTAACCTGTTGATGAGGCCAATGGCCATTATGTGGGTTGCAGTTGAAAGAAGTATCCGGCACAAGGAACAGCTTTTGGGTAATATTAAGTTTGCGAGTAAGGTCCATATTGCGGGGACGGCAGTATCCTTTACTATCAGGGGGCCAGGCAAGCTGATGTATGTGATTGTATTAACCTTGTATTAGCCTTCAGCTCGGCATCAGACTTGATATGGGGATGCATACATAATGGGGTTACAAGTCGACATAACATGTTAACCCATACGAACTAAGACGTGAATCTATAAGGCACCGTTTTTGGGTGAATCTGAAGTGGAAGACTACTGTCACCTTTGGCGCCGTAACCTCTAATAGCAAGGGAAGTCTTAGGATATTGTTGTTTAGGAATAGGAGTCAGTCAATGCTCACGGTCATTCATACGTATTGTTGCCGATATTAAGCTTCGGGTATTCCGGCAGAAATAACTTTCATCGTTGGGGAAATCATACGTCAAAGTATCTGCGTGAAGGGTCACAAGAATTGAGAATGCAGGCGCTTGCCAATATACATATGCTGTCCCCTCGGAACTTCAAAATCTAACACTGAGCCCGGATCATACAGTAGAAGCCTAAACCTGGGAGGATTGGTGGCGCTATGCACCTCCGCGGTAGTTCTTCGGGCGGGGGTTAGCATATGTATACATATATATGCATACATATTTACATTTTTATGCACTGGCAACAACCTACTGTGCAGGCAACGGGCTTCTAGCGATGTAAAAGGGGCCTAAGCAACCTTGCTCTGAAGCCCGCAACCCCTTGAACAACCTAGACCCCCTCGCCATACCGCAAATGCCCGCCATTAAGGACCATAAGGGCTATCAAAGGGCACTTGGGGGTCCTGGAACTGGCTTTCGTTTATGCTGAACCCCACGACGCCCCCCTGAGGTGACGCTGAGGGAGTTTTGCAAGTTGGCAGCAGCTCCGAGATGGATGGAGCTTTGAGTGGCGCCCTGGCAACCCGACTCAACCACGACACGACTCTAGTACCGGGAAGGTTCATAGACATGAGCAACATGGTTCACCCGTTGTTTTGGTGTGATTCAGTCAGTCAGGAGCAGGGCCAAAATGCTGCCCCACTAGCCAACGTTCATTCGGGGTTTGGCTTTATGGCGGTATTTGAACTATTCCTAAACCCTTAAACCCTAAACCCTAAACCTAAACCATCAATCTTAAACCTCTTTGAACTATCCAGGATTTAATCTAACGGAGATCCGCACCAAGAAAGAGCTGTATCGTGGCGCAAGGATCGGCCTGCTGATTTCCATCTGAACTGTAAGAGCCGTATCTGTGATGTTGAGGCCAGGAAAGGTCTTATGATCACGGGTCTAACTGTATGCATACAGTGTTCCAGGGCAGCACGCTGCGATTAGTCTACGTGCCTGAAAGGCATTCATTCTGGGCTTGCTGCTGTGGCAGCCCCAGCCCCTGAAGAGAATTTGAAGAGGCTCGTGCCTTCTGCTCACTCATGGTGAACCGTGCCAGACGATCGACTCGCAAGCAGAAGGCGTTTGAGCTGTGCTGCTGGTCTTGGAGCTTTGCATGGCGAAGGGTCAACCTCTTCGCCAGCCGCGCCTCCATGTTGCGTGTGACGTGTCCGAAAGCCCCGATGGTTCCTGAACTTTGTGTTGGGAGCTTGAGGGTTGGAACACAGCATGCAGTTTTCCCGCTAGCCGAGCCAGCCCGTGCAGAGCACGACTGGCCGTGCCACGTCGGGACATCACGGGCAGCTCACGGATGTTCGGCGTTTCGAAGTTCGGGGTGTAGCTTTGGGGGGGTTCGCGTTTACGGCTTCATGTCTGAACTGTCAGTTTAGTCTTCCACTCGTCTTTATAGGATTGTAGGGCTCCTTGGAAGCGACTGCAGGAGGCTCGAGCTACTGAACGAGTCCGAGTACTGGTACCCATGTATCGTCCACTGTATGGTCCCGCTATTGTTGCAGTAGATGAGTTTACGATAATGCAAGGAACCCTGATGTAAGTCATGGGGGGGAGTCCCTGAGCGGAGTCATATCATACCTATACGAAAAAACATTAAGGCCTCTATATGTTGCCAATAGTAGCGGGAAATCGCGATCCGACATGCTGCCCTAAACCCTCTGAATCTAGCATATGGCGTCTAGCGGGGTTCTATATACAGGAATTCTATGGAGCTTTAAAGCTTGCTATAGTGCCTTCATGTGGGTTCTTCATGGTACAGGTTACATGTGGCTCCTATTGAGGTATACAGACGGTATACAAGAATCAGAGTTCAAAAAGGTGTGGGGGTTTGTGGCTGTTGCTTGAGGCTTGCAGGGTTCCTTCTGTATGCTGGCAGGGAGATAGCGCTTTAAAATGATACCCGCGATAGTTTCTGATGATGGCTCAATGTTGAAGCAGCAGCTTGTGTAGGGTGACTCGGGGTTGATACATGTGCCGGCTAGATTGAGACAGACGACATTGTAGCAATTTTTGAAGTTGCCTGCTCTTTGCCAGCTGCGTAAATCTCGCGCTGCTCGTAGAACACATTTGCAGAGGATTGGGCAACAAGGAATTCCGACATCAATGCAGGCTTTCAGTCTACATCCCATAAACCCTAGACCCTAGGAATGGTCTCCATGAGTCCGTCGTGCCCATCCGCACGTTGCTTCTGCAGTCACCCACTGCACTTAGGCCCAGTTCCACTCTGCAGCAAGGCATCGTCGGAACTATCCGGCACCAGTGGCCCTTTGTCTTACCTTCGGTTAGTAGGGAATGTAAGAATGGTAATAGTAGTTATAATTGTACCCCATTCCTCCATTCCCTACTAACCAAAGGTAAGTTGTGTCAAGATATTATGAAGTTAGGCTGCTGGACCCCGATCGGAAAAACGCACCCGAAGATCTGGAACAGGCTGAAACCGTCTAAGCCGTCGCAAAAGCGGGAAGGCAGTGGAATAGACCTCGGCTTGGAATTCGGCATGATACTTAGAGGATCATGGGGCTTAGTAACCAGGGTTATAAGTAAGGTAACTATACTCATCACTACTTATAACCCCAAGTAAGATACTTATAACCTTACTTACTAAGTCCCATGATCCTCCAAGTACCTGTTGCTTATAGGGGTTGTTGCCTTTACATGTACTGATTGGGTCCCTCATGCCTGCTGGGGTCATGTGACTTGGATTAGTCAATCAGATGTCACATGAGCATGATTTTTACTGCCCATTTCGTGTCTGTGCTGGCTCTTCCCATGCTGTGGGCACGGTGACTCTGATTTCTGTTTGCCTTAGCATGGGTCTGTCGGAACATGTCGGAACGGTTGTGTAGATCATATTGCCATTGCAGTTGCCACCTTGGTTCGCAGCAAAGCTGCTTGTGCATGTCTTGCCAGATTGTTTTTCTCGCGAATATCGTCGTATTCACGAAGTGCACTACTATAGTTTCTTCCCCAAACCCTAAATCCTAAAACCTAAACCCTAAACCTGGGGTTTCCTCTGTGGTCGAAATTCAAGATGCTCCAAACCCCAAAGGAACATGTGCAAAGATGCAGAGTTGGAGCGGACAGGCACCCACATAGTCTAAGCACCGATACAGAAGCACTGCAGCCCTAAATCAGCCCAATATTCGATCGGTGCTTGGACCCTTTTTCTATGCCTTGGTAGCTGAGTGGATACACTTTACACTGTCTGGGATAATATTATCCCTTATGCAAGTTTACACTTCTTGTCGCTTACCTAGAGGCTCCATAGCAGTTCCTTTTCGGGGTTCATATTTAGCATCCTATAGGGCAATCCCACCGTAGAGCCTATGGGTACGAACTCAGCAACCAAGCTGCGGAGAAGCGTTGGCCATCCGATGCCACCGACCCGAACGGCTTGTTTGGGTTCGCCACGGATGCACCGCAGGGTTTCGGTACTTCAACTGAAAACGCGGGTGACGAGTATCAGTATGATTATTACGGGTATACTTGTTCTTGAGTACAAGCATCAGATTCATCATCATGACGTTAGCAATTGATTATTGCATTCTGTGATAAGAAGAACCTGAGTTCTGCAAAGTTGAATTACTGATTTTCACTTCAGAGATTGCCGTTGAAGTTTTCTGGCGCAGCGCGACAGGTTTGCCCAGCTTGGGGCAGCGGTATGGTGGGCCCGCTTGCTGCTTGCTTTCTACACTTCTTGCAGCGGCGCATAACGATTCGATTCCCGAAAAAATCCCACACCCTAGATCCTGTATATACACGAATTTGACAGGGACCCCTTCCCGGACAAACTGTGCGTCCCTAACAGGAACTTGGCCTCAAGATTCAGGACGCTGAAGGACGGTCGATTTATAGACGATGCACCCCCTGTCCGGACATCTCTTCACCCAAAGTGCAACGCGTTGAATTACAGGGTTGCGCAAAGGAAGGAAAGTACGAAACCAGTGTGTCGGAGACCCCTTCGCCCCTAGAGGCTATAGGTCCTACACCATGGTATAAGGCATGGGGCACCACCATCTGCCGCGCTCGTCTTGCGAGGTCCTTGGGCTTTGATCCCTTCAATGTCTGCCTCGTCAGCTTAGCTATTCAAGGCTCGAAGGTGTGTAGGATAAGACGTACCTGTAGACCCATAGCTAATGGGACATAGGACCCCCTGAGTGGTGGGCAGGGTTGGCCTATTCCATCCTTGCCTCGCCATGCTGAGCCGGACTGCATTGCCTTCCGAGGTGGCTGCATTCACAATCATATAGGGTTGCGTGGTGAGTCAGAGTCTTGTGCAAATGCCAGTCTTGAGCCAAGCTATCCATATTGTCTTGACCTGAACCGGGCCGTCCTAAATCTCGACAAGTACGGCTCCACAAGACTTCGCATTCTCATCCTAAGAGTGGGGCGGACGCCCATCGTGGTTTCCGACTCGACTCGAAACCAGCGACCTGAAATCATCTCATGCCGATCTTGTCCGATGGACTCTGGACGACTCTTTGGGAACCCAACACGTGGTCGGACACTGTCAGACCACTCCAAAGGCATCTGGAAAACGCCTCGAGATGGATCCCTCGAAGTCGTCCTCACCATCAGGGAACTCCTGCAGCAGATTTCGAGAGACTGAAGCTTGCTATGGAAGATCAGTCTTTCGTGCACGGAACCTGAGGAGCTAAACTGTGGACACCGACCTAAAAAAGATGGACCACCATGAACCCCTAAGCCTGAGTTGTAGGTCCGTGCGAGAGCCGCACAACATAGCTGCCACTCCCGAAAGCTTGCATTTCAATGTAGAGGTTTTGCTGAAGCATTGTCAATCGTGCAAGAATGGCATCAGCTGCAGCGCCGAAGGTGCAGTATTGGTAGTAGCCCTAGGGTGATGGAAAACATCATACAGCAGTGGCAGCCGCAGTGGCAAAAATAGCGGAAGGTAGCGACAGGATGTGGCAGTAGCACTACGTATTACCACTTTCACTACTACTACTATTGCTACTACTTATTACTACTGTCACTGCTACTACGACTACGACGACTACGACGAACGACGAACGACGAACGACGACGACTACGACTACCACTACCACTACCACTACCACTACCACTACCACTACTACTACTACTACTACTACTACTACTACTACTACTACTACTACTACTACTAGTACTACTACTATTACTACACACTACTACTTCTATTACTACTACTTTATTACTTCTACTACTACTATTTGTACTACTACTACTACTACTACTACTACTACTACTACTACTACTACTACTACTACTACTACTACTACTACTACTACTACTACTACTACTACTACAGTACTACTACTACCACTACTACCACTACTACTACTACTACTACTACTACTACTACTACTACTACTACTACTACTACTACTACTACTACTACTACTACTACACTACTACACTACTACTATACTACTATACTATAGTACTACTGCTGCTGCTGCTGCTGCTGCTACTACTACTACTACTACTACTACTACTACTACTACTACTACTACTACTACTACTACTACTACTACTACTACTACTACTACTACTACTACTACTAACTACTAACTACTAACTACTAACTACTAACTACTAACTACTACAACTACTACTACGACGCCGCCGCTGACGACGACGACAGCTACAGCTACAGCCACTGCCATGGCCGCTGCGCCTGCTCCAATCCCCGCCCCTGCCCCTGCCCCTGCCAATCGGTTCTCGGGTCCAAGTAACGTCCGGAGGCTGCTAGTAAAGACTATGGCGTCGGCGCTGCCACGAGTGGTTCCAGGACCCTAAAAGACGTTACAAGCAAAGAGCATGTTTTCAAGGAACCCCGTAAATCCTGCCTTTCTAGTTAGGAATGAAGCTCTTGTAGGGTTCCTGTTTTTTTCCGCAGGGTATGCAGTGGCCGGAATGCCAGCAGGAAAGGCTCTGGAAACACGATGGGCAGTCCTGCTGCGCACTGATCCTGCACCTCCTGAGAAAGAAACACATCAGCATTTGTTTTGCGAATCTTGTTGCAGCTGTTCCGGCGATGTCTCGTTCGTGGCAAAAAGGCTGCGAAGCTTGCCCTCATGCGTTGATCGCATTGGATGTACAAGTGTAGATGATCTAATCTATGCTGGTATTAGAGTTAGCTGACCACTCGGACCTGGGAGGCCTTCAGGCACACTTGTGGCTGAGCATGCTTTGACATACGACTTTGGTGTAGCATTGCATTCAGAAAGGCTGAGGCATAAGTCCCCCGAAGAATCACAGACTCGCAACATCGCAAGCTTTGTAAAGGTCCAAAAGGCCCATAAAAGCCTTAATATCGGGGCCTTCATGATTCGAATAGGGTTTTGGGGGCCCACTATACTACTATAATCATAATACGTAAAGGAACCCCCAAAGTAGTATAGGTAACTACCCTAAGGCCCCAAAGTAATTCCTTTTGGGGGTTCATGTTTAGAATCTTATGGGGCAATCCCAAAAAGAAACTACTATGGGGCCTCTGGGTATTAAGGCCCGTGTATTGAATGCCGCGAAAATTTCCCGCTCGCTCTTTCGTCGATGAGGCGCGGCTAGCGGCCGCCAGCCTCCGCTACGAAGAAGAGCCCGGAGCCCTTCCACCTCGTCTGCAGGCGGTTTAGGTTTTGGGGTTTAGGGTCTGGGGTTTAGGGTTCAGGGTCTAGGGTTGAGGGTTTAGGGGTTTAGAGTTTATGGTTGAGGGTTTAGGTTTGAGTTTTCGGCAGGACCCATAAAATCTGCAGGCCTGGATACTTGGTAACAGTATCCCGCTAGGGTGGTACCAGAACCACGAGAATAGAGTGCCAACCAGTATTCCAACTACAGTATTGCGACACCATGTGCAAAAGATGTAAGTGTCTACAGAATAAGCTTGTAGGGCTGATGTACCTGCTGTGTTGGCACCTTCGGGCTTGGCGCTTCGTAGAGCTCTTGGTGGTCCGGAGTTCGCGCGCCATAGGAGCTCTTGCGTGGTTGGGATTCGGATTCAGGGCGTACTTAGCATATTTAGTTGGCCTTGTTCAGTTTTATGAGGAACAGCCAAGGTAGATGCTGTAAATCTGAAGCATCTACCATCTGCCCTTTCCAAGCAGCTGTTCGCGTCGATATGTGCAAGTTGCTAGCTGCATGAATGCGCACCCCAAACAGCGTTCATGCATCTAGCCATCCGTGCATACCTACATCTACTCTACCTACCAACCTAGCTAGCTACATGCACATACACACATACATATACATTCACATATAAAAATACAGCACACAAAAGCAGACACCGTGTTCTTGTTCTTCGCACGCAAATAGCAAACACAATGGAATGGACACAGCGAGCGACTCGTGCACTTTCGTACAACTTAATATAGGGGCCTCAATAATTACCTATACTAAAAGGGGTTCCTTATTATAACTAGGGTATAATGGTCCCCAAGACCCTATTCTAATCATTAAGGCTCCTATATTCAGCTTGCCTCATGTTGACTTTTAAGTTTCTGCCTGCGCAACCCTGGAAGTTTGAACATGAGAAACCCCAGGTGAAAACCCTATGAAGCCCTATGCTATAAAGTTACAACAGAGCCGACTGAAAACCTTATGAACCCCTGAAAATTTGAAGCCTGAAACCCTATCCGGACCCTAAGCCCTAAAGCGCTTAACCGTAAAACCCTGAAAGTTTGAAGCCTGAAGCCCTAAAAGCCTCGCGCAAGGAGCTCAAAAAAAACTAAACCCAAAACCTCAGGCTTCAGGAGATGAGATGTGCAGGGAAGCTCGGAGCGGATGCAGCGCAGGGTCCTTTCTCTGCTGCGGAGTTTTGGGGTTTAATTCGGACCTCAGCTCTTTGGGGTTTAGGGTTCAGGGCTCCCGGGTTACCTTATAGGATCCAAATTAGATATTTGGTTAAAACCAAAAATAGAACTACAATGGAGACTATAGGTAGGGTTCAGGGTCCCAGAATAGGGTTTTTGGACTTTAGGGCTGAGAGTTCACGCAGGATACGTCTAGACTCGGGGGTCTTGAGGGGTCTTACAAGGGCTTGCTAAGTCAGGGTTCATAGATTTTGAATGAGGGCTTTATGCGGGTGTTTCACTGTCGTTCAAGGCTTACGGCTTAGGGTTACGGATTCAGGATTGCGGTTTGGGATTCAGAGTTCAGGGTCTATAGGGCTTGAGATTAAAGATTTATAGGGTCATGATGAGGCTAGGCTAGGCTAGGTAGGCTAGTGGGAGATTTGTTGCGCCTCGCTGCACCCTTCGTTATAAGGTGTCAACGTCAAGTTAGGGGATCATACCAGGACAACCTAGTAGCTATGACAAGCAGTGGGTAAAGGCGCATAGATATCGCCGGGGTGCCAGGCAAGTTGCCAGGGGTGGTTCTGGGGCAAGAATACAGTGTAGCAGCCGAATCCGATTTTCTGGAAACGCTATCTCGAGTATAGCTTCCCGAGCAGCCGCATTTAGGTCCCTAAACCCCCAAAAAAACCCCTAAAGCCCAAAGTCCCCAAACCTGAAGCCCTATAAAGCCATGAAAACCCTATAGAAACCCCTAAACCCTAAACCCCTAAACCCTAAACCCGCTCATATCACCTAAACTCGAAGCAATCCCCCGGATCTTTCTAGGCCTTGGATGCGAAAACTGGAACGGCTGAAGAGGGGCCAAAGAGGCCGACGGGACTCTTCATGCTGGATGTCGGATACGGATTTTTGTTGTTGCTGGTTAAGGGTTTGGGTTTAATGCTTATACGGCCTGTGGTTTGGAGTTTGGCCGCAGGCCAAGCTTTCAAGCCCCCAGGCACCAAATCTTTTGCAAGACCACCGAAATTCGATGAGACTCCCAGAAACCCACAACCTAAGGCCTAAAGCTTCGAAAAAACAAAACATTAATAACCCAAAGCCCAGAACCCTGAACTTTTCGTGGTTCCTTTTTTAACTGTGGCATAATTAACGGGCCCCAAAACCCTATTCTAAATATTGAGGCCCCTATACTAAATCCTTATATGAGTGGCCCTCATAGACCCCAGGAACCCTATTCTACTTATCAAGGCCCCTATACGGCTGATGATATAAATCCTGCATTACCTTAAGGACCCGAAACTATAGAAAGTATGGTATATTCCTTGTTATGGGTAATGCAGGGTTTATATCATCAACAATAGTAAACAGATTGTTAAGGCCCCTATACTAAATCCTTATAGTAGCCCTTATTACCCCCAGGCCCTATACCCAGACCCCCGGGAGGATCTCGAAAGTAGATCCCCTAATTTGGGGCCCTATACTACTAAGGGGACTTTATAGGAAATCCCATTAAAGGATCTACTTTTTGGATCCTCCAAAGGGGGTCTGGATTGCTAAGGCCCTTATACTAAGTCCTTATAGTAGCCCTTATGGACCCCTTTAAAGGAACTCTATTCTAATTATCAAGGCCCCAATAATATAGTACCCTTATAGATCCCTTCTAGTAACCCTTTAAAGGAACCCTATTCTAATTCTCAAGGCCCCTATAGAACACAGCGGGCCAACGAGGTCCCCGACCTCGTTGCCTAGGCCACCTCGCACGGCCGGAGACCTGGGGCTTCGTTTCTTTAAGGGATCCTGGAAGGGATCTATAAGGGTTTTTAGGGTTTTGGGTTTAAGGGCTTAGGGTTTAGGGTTTAGGACTTAGCGTTTAGGGTTTAGGACTTAGCGTTTAGGGTATAGGGTTTAGGACTTAGGGTGTAGGGTTTAGATGACTTGACTTAAACTATAGTCCCCTTAGCACTATTTTTCATTGCTGTTCATATAAACTTCAAGGTACAGTAAAGGCAGGCTTACAAGCTCTAACTAAGGTGGTTTCTGTCCTTCTTGCTTAGACCCCGGATCCTGGAAGTAATCATATGGGAGTTTCCGAAAGTTAGGGTTCCTTATAATAAGGATCCTACTTTTTAATGTACCCCATTTTCGGAAACTCCCACATATCAATACCGAAAAGCAGAGGTGAAGGATGCCCTTCCGAAGTGGAAGTATTTATGTATTCTCAGAAGACCGAAGACTTGATGTCCGTCCTGTCGGCCGGAGAATTACGGTTGAGGGTATCGGGTTTGGGGTTCAGGGCTTGAGGGCTTACGCGCTGTAGGGACCCTACTACCCGAAGCCTCGGCCTTCATACCTCCGGTTGTTCGATGCCTAGAAATTCAGACGAAGCAGCGGAGGCCGGTCGGTTTTAGGGTAATAACTCCCTCTGCAGACTCCGAAAGTGTTGCGAAGTATCCTGCTCACAGATGAATTCGAAGGGCCATGGCGATGAATGCCACGAGGATGAGGGACCGAAGTGGTTTTGGTGATGTTGGTTCGGATCGCTTTGGTGATTAGTACGACCTACGTACCCTTATGGGTAGTTCTCTAGGGTCCCGGCGCAGTTCTCTAAAATGGGGTCACTTCCTGGTGATAAGTAAGTAATTGTCTTGACTGCTTGGAGTCTTTTTGTCAGTATGAGACCCCCCCCCCCGCTTGTCCGAAACGATTCAGCGCTGCCCTGCCCGCAGGAAAGTCCCCTTTATCCCGGCCAGGCGCGAACGCCTCCTCGGCCGAATCCAGGCGGGCGGCCTTCTGACAAGCCAAAACTCCAGCGGGAGGAGTTCAGTGAAGCTTGTGAACTTATGAACTTATATAATTATATAGGACTTTGGGTTGGTTGCGTACTTAAGGTCGTTTTGTTCGTGTCATCGGGTTTAATGGGTTCAAGAGGCGTGGATCCATATTTGCACAGTGGCTCGGTCCCGTTGGGTGCATCCCGTCGACTGTTGGAAGGTGGCTTGCAAGGTATGTACACCTGAGGTCGATTATCTGTATGCTCTTTTGTGACCACATCCCCAAACCCTAAACCCCAAAAACACCCTAAACGCTAAACGCCATACTGAAAACTGATAGGCAGTCTAGCTTCTTTGCCTTCTGGGGCAAGAGCTACTCAAAAGCCGCCCTCACTCGCCCTCTTTCGGCTCGACGGCAGCTTCAGTGGGGCGCCGAAAACCCTCCGGGTCCCATTCCACTTTGAAGAAATGTACTTTTGGGGCATCCTCCTGCTGGCTTCCTGCAGCGGCAGCCTCGTGGAGGTGGACGTCTCCACATGGATGCAGGCAGGTAGGGGGTCGGTGTTTCGTAGGGGGTAGGGGTAGTCGGTAAGTGGGGAGGTAGGGGGAGGGCGGGTCCAGGAAGGGGCAGGTAGGGAAGGGGGGCTGCACCGGGGGCTTTTCTGAATGGTTTTGAAGTCGGCGGAGATTTGTTGATGTGGCGGAAGCTTCGAGGCGTTAGTTACACTTACACCCCGAAGGACCTGTCTATCTATCTACCTATCATCTACCTATGATGATCCAAATCTACATCTATATCTAGATGTATATCTATTCCTGTATCTGTGCCTGTAACGATATGTGTGTATGTGTAGGATACGAATGTATATATATATATATATACACATACATATGCACATCTTCGAATGCCTTGAAGGGTTGAGGGAGCAAGGGTCGAGCGCAGGGCCCACGAAGGTTTACCCTAAGGGTCCATGTGCCCTAGTCATCACATATTCTCTCAAAGAGTAACCTACATAACTACTATCCTAAACCTAAGCGCCTAATTATTGGGTCCATTGAACCCTTAGGTGTAGAGTTTCATGGAAGGGACCCTGAATGACTCATCAAATCATAGAATACAGGGCCTAAACAAAGAAGAAGAGGTTTTTGGGGCCCACTATACTATACTTATAATGAGGAACCCCCCCAAAAAACATGTAGGTAATTATTAAGGCCCCTATGGTACCCATGGTTCTGAGTACCGGTAACTGTAGGTATATACTTCGCATGCCACACACTTTCATATGGCGACTATATTTGTTGCAGTGCGAACCACCTTCAAGAATATCGGTACTTACCCCGCTCGTCTGTGAAGTTCGGGATTGATGGACCTCAAACCCTTCCGGGTCCAAGGTTTAGAGTTTAGGCTTCAGGGTACCTGGAACGTTTAGGGTTTAAGCCCCTAAACCCTTAACCCCTGGAGCCCTGAAAGTGAATCGGCTGGGGGCCTGTCAGGAGGATTCCGATGATGGACTGGCTTTGCTCCAGGCGGGACGAAGCTTTCACATGGGCTGTTTAGTACAGTGGTTTAAAGATACGGGTGTTTAGTTTATGCATGACTGGCTGCAGAGGTTCATAAGGCAACACTGACAGCAAATCCTTCCCTGAAGTCAAAGCGATGGTTGGTGACAATCGCAAGACCCGAGCTCCTTGCCGTAACCGTTGACACCTTGCCGCTCTAGCTGACAGTTTTGCCAAAATGCCCGGGGAAGCGAGCAGTAGCTTGGCACGCAAAGCAGAATGTGCAAGCTCCGCGCCACGTGATCCGGTAAATGCATTCCGTCCGTCAGTCCTACAATGTCTACCACGAGTAAACTTGCTAAAAGCTTAGTTATTAGCACCAATGCTTCCTTTGGCACGTTCCCAACTTCACCTCAGCCAAGCCCGAAGAAAGCCATGGGAATTTGGTATTTGGGGCTTCGATGGCTTAGGGGCTTGGTGGTTTGGGTTTAGGGCTTCATCTAGGCTTCCGGGCAGCAGGTGAAGGCGGCGCAGCGCCAAGCAAGTTCCTCAGAGGAATCCCAGGCTACATCGGCAGTCCTGGCTGAAGAGGAGCCGCCTTTTTGAGACCGGTCCCAAATCCCAGAATCCAGCGGGCTGCTACAGTATAGGAATCGGGGTTTCACCGTCAGTCCTGCAGTGTGGGGCGGAAAGCCTCAGCTTTAAGCACTAAAAAGTTTTCCCCATTCTCAGGACCCCTAGTCAATAGTCATACCAGCTGCAAGTTTCGCTCATCGGTCGCTGCAAGGAGCGTTCCAGTCATTTTTCCAACGGATGCTTAGGGGGGGAGGAAAAGAGTGCATCCCTGTGGTAATCCCGATGTGTTCCCTGAAAAGTCGTCTCTGCATTCCCGCGTTTCCCGCCTTCCCGTAAGCACAGTACAACTTGTCGTGACCCCCTGGCTTTGCACCCAATGCATGCACATGTTCACTTCAAGCCTCGTATCTAGAAATGAAGAATTGTGACATACTGCCAAAACAGACTGTAGTGTAAGACTTAAGACTTAAGACATATCAAGTTAACATTCACCCCTAAACGGCAGGATCAAGAGAACGTCGACTTCGGTGGTTTTGGTAACTTGGCCCATTGTGCCGGGGTCGCTTCACAGCTACAGAGCACTTGGTAGTAATGTTCTCTACTCGTGATCAAGTACACCCCGACAGGCCCTCAAAGCGTATGTATGTATGCCTGTAGGTCTGTGTATGTACGTGTTCATGCATGCATTTTTTGTGTAAGTGTGTATGTCTGTACGCTTGTGTTTATGTGCGTATATGTATGCGTGTCTGTGTGTGTGTGTGTTGGCATGTATTGCTATGTATGTATGCATGTGTGTATATGTATTGTAAGTTTGTGTGTATGTAGATGTAGATGTCTATGTGCATTGCGTATGCATGTGTATGTGTATGTGTATAATATGAAGATTTTAATGTGCATGTATGTGTATGTAGTTACAAGTCTATCCTCAAAACAGAACATCACAAAATGACCTGGAGTTTCACGTTCATGGTGCAATAGATTGGTTGCCTTAGTGATAATGCAAGCGGCATAACTTGACACTTTGACTTGTAGTTCTCGGCGTTGCATGGCAGAGATACGGGCCTGTTGTTACGGCGTGGGTCTGTCTAGCCACCTCAGATTTGTGCACGACATGTCAATGTAGACCGTCCTTCATGCCAACCCCACGTCCAGGTTATCCTCATCATGGTGGCTGGGGCCAGCCTCATCATGGCGGCTGGGGCCACCCTCATCATGGTGGCTGGGGCCGCCCTGGCTTTGGCCACCCTGGCGGCTGGGGCCGCCCTGGCTGGGGCCGGCCCAACCGCTGGGGTCGGGGGGGCTGGGGACGGCCTCGATGGGGTCGGCCTCGCCGTGGCTGGGCGCGTGGTCGTCGGTGGCGCTGAATGCCTCACAGCAATGAGCCCGGGTGAGTGGCAGAAACCCGTGCTGAAGCTTCAGTGCAATGGACTCGTTGTAGCTAGGCAGAGAGCAATGCTGATATGTGGTCGATTTTGGAGTGTAGGGTGCGTAGGGTGTACCTAGATACCGGCGCAGGTACAACTTCACATGACCACCAGCCGTCACGAGCCATTTAAACGGCTCGCAGACGCTTGCGACTTCTGCCTGTACAGTGATTCCATGAGCAGCTGGCACAAGTCTTTTGCTGCAAAAGGATGTGCGGATCTATATACCCTGAAGCGTAAAATCGCGGATCTCGGCGGAAGCTTTTGGGATACCAGATAGTTTCTGTAGGCCTACAGCATCGGAGCTGTTCGGCATGCTTGCCTCTTATCGCTTCTGACCTGCGATTCCGACAACAGGTGGTGCTCGACCACAGGACTGCCTCTGTTTCAGTCAATAAACGTGGTGCTATTAACGATGCGACGAATACAAACAGCACGTAATATTCATAACAACCATACCAATCAAGCGTGGTTTGAACCTTGATCTTTGGAGGTTTGCAAGCTAGGGAGTTGGAAGAAGGTAGTGTTGGGTGATGTGAAATGGGCTCTAGACCTCCAAAACTGCGAAAGACATCGGGCGTCTGACCGGGTTTTTAAAGGTTTAGCATGTTACCCCGTAGTTCAAGGCTTTGGGTTCGAGATTCATGTTGGCTGTAAGATTGTAGGGCGTCATTTTGTTTTTTGCTTGTGGGGCTCTTCGGGTTTAGGCTTTGAGATATCTGTGAGGTTCGCGGGGGAGGCTGAGGGTTTGCATTGGACTAAGTAAGGCTATTTTGGATGTGGTGTTTCCTTAATTTGATGCTTTTTGAATGACCTGAGGCTCCACACATGCCTTTTTCCCTGCGGCATGTCAGCACGGGATGCTTCTGGCTCAAACTTAACTCGGACACCTGACGGTTTTCCAAGCAAGTACTGTCATGTGCTCTCCGAATTCAGGTCTTTTGAGCCCGTGCCACAGGGAAGCGAGCAGTGCTGGCAATGAAGGGGCCTAAATAATTCCCTAAACTATTTTGGGGGTTCCGAATTATCACAATAGTATAGTGGGCACGAAAACCCTATTCTAATTATAAAGGCCCCTATAGTAAACCCACAAAATGGCGCCTCGCTCGTTTTGGAGCATTTCGAGCGGTTTGCAAAGACAAGGCTCACCCTGCCTACCGGACCCTAGGCTCTGAACGGAAACTTCCCAGAAAATCCCGAGCCTCAGCACTGCCCTGAACCCAAGGGCTGATCAAACCCTGAAACCGAAAAAACCTGATCAAATCCCTCGCAGCTGTACCAGCTTTGTTTTCGAGGAGCCGTCACCGGCCTCTCTACCAGAGGCCTGACCATCCCATCGGTGCAGGGTTTAGGTTCAGGCCTTGCTACAGGTACTGCTTCTGCTGCTTTGCACCTTTGATTTGCGGAGGTTCAGTTCCTGGATTAGGGTTTAGGGTGGACTCGGGGTGCATCGCAAGCTTTAGGGAACTCCAACACTTCCCCTTCTAACCCCGACTTAGTAGCTGAGTGGATACACTTTACATGTTTTGGGATAATAGTACCCAAGGCCACAACAATCCTGCCCTGAACCTCGGATCCGACCCTGCCGAAGTCCTTGGACCTCGAGTCCGACACCCACAGGAGCCGGCGCCGCAGAATTTCTCCCTCTCCGCCGAGTTCTGGCGGCACAGCTGGCTGAAGATTGTGTGATGTGTATTGGCTTGCAAACCACAGCCAGCAAGAAAACATGTTTGCAACAACCGGCGAGCGATATCTCGCGATCACAACCGCAAATTCCGCAATCACAACCATCATACTGCCAAAGCACTCTGGCTAACAGCAACAGTTCTAGACTTAGCGCTAGTGCCGCCCACTTACTAGCAGAAGCAGTCGTCACAGCAGCAGTAGCAGTAGCATTTGTAGTTGGCACTGGTAGGTGTTGAAGAAGGGGTTGGGGAGGGTCGAATCCAGTTTAAAGACGCCACATTACGCCTTTCAGTCGTTTTCCATTTTTGTCAACGCTTTCCACGTTTTGAAATTGAAATTCCAGCCCTTAGATTGCAAGCCGATGTCACGACAGCGTCAGTAGCAGTAGTCGCAACCGTCGTCGTCATCGTCATAGTGGCAGGAAGGAGGAAGCAGTATGCAGCCGAGGGAAAATGTCAAAAAGTACGTCGGACATAGTAGCCTGTAGTCGTCGTTGAAGCAGCAGTCGAGATGAGCCAAGGGACTGCGATGGCAATCACAATACGAAGAGAAGAAAGCGCTACTAGCAGCGATGGTGATGATGATAATCACGAGGAAGGAGCAGGAAGAGGTAAATGTGGAGGTAGAGGTGGAGGTTTTTGAATGAATTTCATAGTTCCTGCAGTTGCCCGGGTCATGCTGGGTAATGTCAGTGTTGACCACCAGACCCGGATAAGCGCCATCTCATCCTATTCATTTACGGTATTATTATCATTTTGTTGTGAGTCATCATTGCTGTTATTATGTACAGTAGCTACTTGGTACCATGGTTACTTGCTATATATAGTTGAGATTTCTATCTGCTACGAATATCGTCACTCAAAATTCGTCTGAATTCATCAGGAGCCCGGGTCTAGGTATTCTACAACTTGGTTGTCATCATTACTTCATCATGTTCCTGTTCCTGTGACCACCGCCATCACGGACTCGTCATCACAGTTTCATCTAAATCACCACATTTAGATACTACCCCGATTCGCGGACAGTCGGACAATAGTTCTATTGGAACTGTAGTCCTGTTGTAGATTGTTATTGTATGTGGCTAGTACATAAATCATGCTCATCCTCAGTCTTTCCAGCATTACCAGGATCCTAACCTTAGCTTTCTCCATGCTAACTTGTAGTTTCTGGACTTTAGACACCGGAAGGGATGGTATCTCCAGATTCTAGTACAGTGCCAAGACATGTAGATGCATAGCATGGCACTTCGAGACCTGCTGGTTGAATCTGGGCTCTGCAGAGTACACTGATGCAGAAACCTGACTAAGAAACCTTGGGCCTTTCTTTATTTGGGTTCCTTATATGAACCCTCTTATTTTGAGGTTCTAGGCCGAGGGTTTCTCAATCAGGTGCCTACATTATCAGCCCCCAGGCTTTCCTGTTTCGGAGGCCCATTCGTTCAAGCTCATCCAACTTCCAACGCTTGCGACATTCCCACCTGCGTAAAATCTGGCTACACATGTGACCCCAGACGGTCATTCTCTACTCGTTTGCCCCCAAGCACCCAACTGTAGAATTCATACGGGCGGACCTGCGGAAAGAAGATGAGGTTAGGTTCACACCGCTCCGCAGACTGGACAGTCTCTGAGCCCCAATGTCAGCTTAATACCGAGACAGGGTAAAAACAAATCTCGAGCTTAGCGGCTTAGCGTGTTGATCGCCATCTCCGTTTCGGCCTTGGCAATGGTGCTGCTGGGCCTGTCTAGCGCGTCGAAGGCAGGGCTGCCTCGACGGCCTTGATGTCAAGTGGGAGGGCGGCGACGGCACTGCTGCTGCTACTACAACAACGACTATATCCTAAACCATTACCCCATTCCGAGCACTTTTTTCCGCCTTTCAAGCCCTCCTGGGATACATGTTGAAACAGACTTTGTCAGGCCTTCAAGCCGCCTGCTGCAGTCATGGCAAACCGCCCGCGCATCCGCGCCGGGGAACTCAGCCAAGGGAATACTATAGGGCCTATGAGGGCCTTAAATACTTACCAATTCTATGTTGGGGTTCCTCGTTATCATTATGCTATAAGGGGCCCCAATACCCAATTCTAATTGTCAAGGCCCCTATACTAGGGTTGCTCAATTCAGAGCTTTGAGTTCAGGGTTTCGGGCTCTGAAGGTGCAGAGCATCGGGTTCAAGCGGAATTGCCCACACAGTTCCCAAAGGCAGGCATGCCATTTCGGCCGTCAAGCCTTTGAGCATCTTCGAGCATTGGCTTGTGCCGGTGGACCAAACCACTGGCGAATTCATAAGACAGTTGTTGCTTTTTCTGGCTGGCTGAAGTGACCCTACGTCCTACGTAAGTGCCACGCAGGCTTTGGTTCTGGGTTCCTATGTTTAGGGTTTAGGGTTTAGGGAGTGCCGCCCTGCAGATGGAATGCCCTCTAATCATATCCACAGGCCTTGGTTTGACTTGAAATGTAGGATCCGCAAAAGCTTGGCACCAGAGTTATGAATACATATATGTATATATACACATACATACATACATACATACGTATGTATGCTTGTGACTCTGTGTACATATATGTACAGACATATAAACGCGGTATGTTTATATGTACGCACATGTTTCTGTGTGATCATCTCATTCAACTCTGTGCAGGCACCGAACAAAGGCTACCGAAAGCCAGATCCTCGGTATCCTCGGCAATGCTGCAAAGGCTTGTCCAGCGGCTTCACAACCTAAGGCCCACAGTAGGTTTAGAGCTTTCGACCAGGACTTATACATTATTTTATTTCAGGGATCTAAAGGGATTTAGAAGGGATCTGTAGAGGGCCGGAGACTGGCCTAGCTGCGACATCTTTCCTGCCTCTGAAGCTGATTTCACAGGCTCAGGCAGAGACCCTTAAACCATTCCGAACCCTGAGGGCTGTGTGCATGTTGGCTTAGTGGATGAGCATTTCTGATATGAACTTTCTGCCCTGCTGTCTGAAATCCCGGGAAGCCTGCATCTTGGCCATACTTCCCAAACCACCCTAGCTGATCTTCAGTTACTACCGAAGGATTCGAAATCCCGGCGGGGGGGTTCTGGGACCCGCAAGGCCCCCGCAAGGCCCTGGGAACCCTAAACTCTTAGCCGCCCAGGGTTTCGTCGGTGCTTCGGGTAGAGAGGGCCGAAGGCCACAAGAATAACAGCAGGATACACAACAAGAGCACCACCAAGATAGGTATCTACAGTATGCCTTTGCGAAAGGATTAAGGTAGTAGTAGTAGTAGTAGTAGTAGTAGATGATGATGATCGGGGGGCCCGTCGCCCTATCAGATCCAAACCGGAAACTCAAGGGTTTGGGAGCATGGTCAAACCGTATTCTTCAAAGCAAAAACCTGTAATACCGAAACCTCAAACCGTAAGCCACTCATTCCCAAAATCAAACATCTATACCAAGGCCGCCACCTCTCCGTGGTGTTCCGTTGACACCTCGTTTACCTAGGCCCGGTGGCTTCTTGAAGGAGCTCGCAGGGCTCAAGGTACTCAGGGGCCTCCTTGCGTTCTGTTGAGGATGTTACTAAAGCACCATTCCCTTGCAGTCTCTATATAGAGGAGCTACCCACCCCCTACAACAGCAAATAGTCTAAGATCCGTGATCTTCTGAGTCTGACTCCGTGAATTCTCAGAACGGTTTAGTCCGAGTATTCCTACTATCCGTCGAAAGTTCATGTGGCTTAGGGTTCAGGATTTGATCTTGGAAAACGGGGCCCTAAATCCCCAAACCCCAGGTGCCTAGACAGACGCGACAGTTCGTTCACTGGCGGGATTAGGCTGTGTTCCCTAAACCCGAAACCGGGCTGGGTCGGGTATTGCAGGAGACTGTTGGTTGGGCGGTTGTTGGAGACTGGCTTTCTTGTAGCGGCGCAGTTTCTGATCTACGTTGCCTTCGTTCTACCTCTTCGTGGTAGTTTCAGTTGGAGACCCGGTCACCATTAGAATTCCAAAGCAGTCATCTGATCCCCATGGAGTGATGGTTCGGACAGCGAGGGACGCTGTAGTGTGTCATGGCTTGGACTTGGATGGTTTGCCTTGGATCGGTCTGCAACTCTGCCCAGGCCGAGGTACTAGCTGTGGCAATAGTCGGAATCTGTGAGTTAAAACAGCAAGTGTGGGAGCAGCAGAGTGGGGGCCGGGAAGAGGAGCGGGATGCCAAGGAGGAGCTGTGTTTTTGCTAGGTTTGAGTGTTTTTTTCTGAGATTGGGCGTGCAAACTACGGGGCTTTCAGCTGAACACTAAACCCTAAACCCAAAACCATGCAGAATTTCGGGTCCAGGCAGCATTCGGGGATCCTTTTGAACCCAGAAGCTTGGCGCAGGCCCGCTCACTTCTACGACTACCGGCAAGACTGGTGGGTCGGGAGCCGAAGAGGGTTTTTTGCTTTAGGATGTAGACAGTATGTATATGTATGTCTATACATGTTTTCTTTCTCCCAGCATACATACATACATACATACATATATATATATATGTATATATATATATATATATGGATGTATATATATATAGAGAGAGAGAGGCAGAACAGCAGCAGCAGCAGGGGGAAACGCCAGGAATTGGAAAGAAATGGTGATCGCCTGACCATGCCAAGGTCGATCGACGGAGTTTGCTGGATCCAGAAAGACCACCTGGACTCAGGAGCTGCTCTCCCAAAGGGCCCTAACTACCTGTACCCACATATGTATATATATATATATATATATAGATACATATATTGTTTTTATTCATTTGTTTATAGTTATGTCTATCTATCTATCTATCTATATATATATATATATACATATACTATAGGTATACATGAATATATATATATATATATGTATGCATATATATATATATATACACATACAGATGTATGTATGTACATATGTATATATAGATATGTATTTCTACAAATATGTATAGATAGGGATGTCGGGTTTCGATATTCGGAATGGCTATGCTACTTGGGGAAGTATATCCCATATCAGCACCTGGACCTTCTGAGTCCGACACACATCCGTCTAACGGGTGGCAGATCGTCTTCTGATGCATTCTGGTCTGGGATCGCAGCGAGATCAACATCTCAAGTTTGAGCTTTAGGATTTGGGGCACTTTGCGTGGGAGACCCTTCATGACCAAACACCGGAATGGAACACTAACATACATGATGAAAAGCTGACATGGCACTGTCGGGGTAAAACAGCGAGGCATCAATAAGCATTTAGTGCGGCGTTTGGAAACCTAGAACCTTGAATCTCTAAGCGCTAAGACCTTAAACCAAGACTTTGAAGGATCCCCAAGACTGTAGGACCCGAAACCCGGCTGCAAAGTCAGACTTTCATGCGTCATGTTCTGCAATCGAAGGGTTCGAGTGCTCGATCTAGGACTATTCCTGAGGATTCGCCATTCTACGTATGCTATAACGTGCCCCACAACCCCATTCGAATGATTAAGGCAGCTGTATCAACGGCGAGTTTTGGAGTTTTCATTCGGAGCTAAGCTCTCCCAGTATGTCTATGGGTGTGGAGACGATGGGGACGTAGAGGATTGCGGTGTTGAAGTACCCACAGGCCCCAAAGTAGTTCCTTTTTGGGTTCATATATAGAAACCTATAAGGTAATCCCAAACAGGAACTACTTTGGGGCCTCTGGGCATTGATAACTTAGGATCCGACTCGACGTTGTGTTTCGATGTAGGGGAGTTGAGGAGTCTTGGAGTTGGGTGGTTGCTTTTTGGTTCCCTAATATCCTGTTATTTAGGGTACCCAGGCCTCAGGGGTTTACGCAGGGGCTTCTCTTGAAAAACGGACGGTTTTCAGCGTCAAGCTGCGTTCTTGCCTCAATTTCGGTTTCGCATACCGCAAGCTTTGTTGAAGGCCGAAGCTAGCAGTTGAAGGCACCTGAAGAAGGCCTGATCTTGAGTCCTGAGAGTCCTTCTCGTAAGCGTGCTGTACTTGTTGGTGCGCTCTTAGACGGGTCGGCGTACGGCGAACTTCCGAGTCATTCGACATCATTCGGCTGATGGATGCTGGCGGCAAGATGCTGCGGGTTGAGGGTGCAAGTCTAAGTTCCATCCCGACCAGGAGCGATGCAAAGCCTCCGCCAACATTTCACTACTCCGATGAGCATCGGAAGCCGAGATGACCGGTGCCCAGCCCACCTGACCAAAAAGCCTCCAGAAGCGCTTGGTCAGGCGCAGGTACTCACAGCAATGCTTGCAGCAGGTAAGTGCAGGTTTTGTCGTAGATGCAGTGATGTTCGTTCTCCGTGGCCCGAGCTAGCCAAATAGAATGGCCAAGATAGCACGGAAACCATCGCAATCCGCCTAGAGCCTAGAGCTTGCAGCACTGTGATCGAAGTGCCTGTGCGCATACCGCAGGTATGGGTAGAGATCGACAGATACATAGACAGCTACCCAGGCAGCTAGTTATACCTGTGGAGCTAGGTAGGCAGGTAAACAGATTGATGGATAGCTAGAGGGATGCAGATGTGGAGAGAGAGAGAGAGAGATTCCCAGAGAAATAGAGAGACGGAGAGAGATTTAGATCAACAATAGTCTAAACATAAAGACACCAGACACAGACAGAGATGTGGATGCAGGCCACAAGGATGCCTGGAGATGGTATACTAGGTATCATGATGTTGGGTTCCCCTTGCTGTTTATTATAGAGCCCTAATTGTAATTAATTTTGGGGACCGTTGAAATCGACACCAGGTATGCAATGACGCAATGAAGGATGAAGGGCAGACACGTGGCGTGTAGGAAACCGCGTACACACACACACACGTACGCATGAAGTGAGTCAAAGATGGACCTATCGGCCACTGCTTCGACGAGCACTCACGAAGATAGAGGGGCAGGTGAACGATGAGTCAACTGTTGGTCGACCGGCCGATTCGAACTCAGATGTATAGATACGGCGATACATGCCCTCAGAAGTCAAACTCCGACAGCCCGGCTGGCCCGGCAAATAACTATGCCGCACTAAAGCTTGTAGTGTTTTATAATACTGGGCTTGTAGTGTTCTATAAAACACTACAGAGCTTCAGACATTGGAGACTGTCCATGAGCCATTTTGGCACAAGCGCAGAAGCACGCCCCTCAAGAGGACAAATGCAGCCTCCCACCACTGGCCGTCTCCTCAAGCTGGCGAGAGGATTACACTCCAGAAAGCCGGAAAGTGGTGTAGCGCCGGTTTGGGGATGATGAAGCTTAGGATTCTCCATTCTGTCACATACAAGGGCATGACGATAATGATGTCCGAGCTTCCTGATTCTACTGTACATCATGTGGCCAGTAAATAATCTCGGGCGTGGAAGGGGGGGGGGGGGGGGGGCCGGGTGGGCGCTTTGGTGCAAAGAAGCTCTCGTGGTGGCTGTGCTGCCGCATGAAGATTGCTGCTACCGTAAATGCCGTGTGCTTCACTGTCTTGGTCTTGCAGCAGTGGTGGTGGTAGTTAGTGGCAAAGTAGTTGCAGCATAAAGTGCATTTGTCGCGAAGGTGGCACTACTAGTGGCAGTGACTGTGGTAGTGATAGTGACAGTTGCAGTGGTAGTAGCCGTCGTCGTGGTGCCCGCAGCCGTCGTGGTGGCGTTGGTGGTGGTCAACCGATTCATTCGTCAAAGTCGTAACTTGTAGTTAACTGTGGCCTTCACGAGAAGGAGCAGGAGCAGCAGCGGCAGCAGCAGCGTCGATCCCACCAATATTTTTCTGGTTAGTACTGTTGTTGGTCTTGTTGCTGTTGCTGCCGCTGCTGCTGTTGTTGCTGTGGCTTCCTCTGAATCGTCGTGGCAGCAACGGCCGTACTACCATGAACGTAGCCTGGCGCTCGTGTCCATGGTGAGTACTACTCTGTCCCAGTTGAGAGAGCATAATGGTGATGAAAACCATTGGCTTCAATTCCAAATGAGAAAACGATTAAGTTTTTTTGCGCTACGTTCCGAACTTCAAGCAGTGCAAATCCAGCCACACAGCTGCATTGAGGTCTTTGCTGTGACTAGTGCTGGGGCCGAGATGGAGCTGTTCGAAGCCAGCGAGGTCGGGTGAACTTCGGTGTATTAGGTTCCCCTTGGTCTAGTTATTTCGGCCTCTTTGTTCGGGTCGCAAGGCTGAGGGTTTCGAGTGTAGAGTTTATTGTCTGAGGATGCTTTGTGAGTCGAAATTAGTCTCGAGTCTAGTTGTCTGGCTCTTAGCATGTGGGTGTTTGGGCCCTGCACCCTCAACACCTAGTCCCCGAGGCCCCAAATAGCAGCCCGGCACCAACCGTGAAACCCCACATAACTCCCAAATCCTGAGCTGCCCCTAAACCCTAAACCCCTAAACCGTAAACCCTTGCACTGAATTGAATCCTGGGGTTGGTGTTCCGCTGTCTAGCCTGGCTTTTCCCATGGTGCAGGATCCGGACAAGCTCTGTTCTTACAGCACAAAGCAGCAGGCACGGAGTCCGAAGCGTGAGCTTTAGATGTGTGTCTGCAAAGCCCGTTCGGCTTCAACTTTAGGCTTCGCGGTCGCAAGAGCTTTCAGATCCCACTCCTGTCATGAAGTCTTTTGGGAGGTCGAAATTCGAGACAAATGGCTGGGCATAATTCAATGCACCATGCAGACTGCAATGGTCACGTACATTGCTGCTCTGGCTGCACCTTAGGGGTTCAGAGCCTGCAAGCTACCAGGTCCACCCCTACGGCGTGCCGCGACAACACCAAGCCCCGCATGAAAGACAACCCCGAACATCCCCGAGTTCGGCAGCACACCCCGGAGTGGAGACTAAGCCCTAGACCCTAGGCTAAGCCCGGACCCCTAAACCCTAAACCTTTTTCTTTTTTTGAAATTTCAATTCTTGAACCTTCAACCCCTAAACTCCTGAACGCCTAAACCCTAAGACCTGCTGAGGTTTTCGGAATCTTCATTTACAACCAGGGATACCTGGATTACGAGCCTTCGCAGGCTCGGGGTGGGGCCGTTTCTGGATTTTTTGTTTAGGGTTTTTAGGGGTCTTAAGGGGTTTTGGGGGTTTAGAAGGGGATTAGGGGATTGGCAGTTCAGGGGTTTAGGGTTTGAGCTGAGGGAGTGCCCTTTGCTGCCTTGGACCCGAGGCCCTGACTCCAGATCGCTGCACTGAACGTTCGACCTGGGATTCCATGAAACATAAGAGGGAGGCTCAATTAGACTTGATTTCAGTTGAGTTTGTTACAATCTGGAAGCAGATCCCAGTACATAGAGCCTCAGGACAGCCTGTGGATACTTATGCATAAGTCTCACGGTACCATGGACCCCCTAAACCTAAACCCCTAAACCTTTAATCCCTGAACCCGTAAACCCGAACACTCCTTAAGTCCCAAACCCCGAAACCCCTAACACCTCAACCCCTAAACTGTTCCGTATTCCTGCTGCTTCCCCGCCCCAACAGCGGAATGGGCATGGCTGACAAAGCAGACCAAAATTCAAGGATTCTTGCCGGTTTCGGAAGGCTGTGCCCGAGGATCTAGAAAGGAAGTGTTTTTCCTCAGCCCTGGATTGAGGGTTTCGGGGCTTAGGGTTTAAGTTCAGTTGGGGTGTAGTTGATGAGCAGCTTCGCTGCATATGGTTCTTATCTGCTGCTGCCAAAGCTGTTGTGCGAGCGTGCTCTCTTGTGCTAATGCTCCTTCTATTCAGGGGTAAAAGGAGGGACCCTTAATAAGGACCCCTAGGTATATACCCTTAATATAGCTATCCTTTACCCATTATATAGCCCATTATAGGGTAGGGGTCCCCATTGAGGGTCCCTCCTCTTCCCCTTTGATTCTACTACGGTTAGTAGCAAGCAGGGAAACCCTCAGGCCTGACTGCCACAAGCCGTAAACTTACTAGGACTCTTTCCGGCATGATCATTTCTGGGTCGTCGCATGCACTGGATGCTGTTATGATTCTGTCATATAGAAGCTTAAACTGAATCTTGTTAGTCTTATTCCTTCTTATTTAGGGTTCCTTACTACAGTTCTACTATCACTAAGGCCCCTACATAACCCTCCTTGCCGATTGCCCCTGAAACTGCAGGGTGCTATCTCAACGCACGTGCATGGGAATTTCGTGGCTGTGAGCAGCGGCAAGCCCAAAACTCGTGGCTTTGGCCTGTGCTGTGGTTTCAGAGTGATGTAGGGCCTTAAATTAGGACAGTGTTTCGGGGTATAGTATTACAGTATTATATTATAATTGTACTAAAGAACCCCCCAAAACCCTATTGTAATTACTATAAGGCCTCTTACATGATGGGTTCAGCGTTTCTTCTGAATCAAGTAATTATCCACCTTAGCTTTTTCGAGCTGGGACTCCAAAACAACACTCTTTTTGTGGCAGTGACAGTCGTGCTGAGGGCGGTCTTCATGACTTGCGCCAGTTCAGCTAGGAAGCAGGACATCAAGTCGACAATCTCCCCTCAATCCTGAACTCCTCGAGCCCCAATCCTCTGCATCCCGCACTATCTCAGCTGAGGCTACTTCACAGCAGAAGAGATCACATATCCCGGCCTCGATGCTTGCCCGCATGAACCCAATGTCCTCAACGAGTGGTTCAGGTTTGAGGCTTAGCCACATGCCCGCAACCACGGAGCACGTGCAAGAACGCTTGGAAAGTTAAAGCCCTTTGCCCTGGTCTTGCAACATTTCCGGGACAAGAGACCTGTCTGTAGTCTGTAGAGGTTACAGAAGGATCCGGGCGATGCTGCTTGGTGCTCTGCTAGCTGCGAGCCCAAGGAGGCCACCATTTAATGTTCGCCAAGCTGCACCCATGTGAGCCTAAGGAAAACGGGAATCTCTTCGTCGCCACACGGCTTGACATCAGCCACCAACAGCGGGGAGTCTGTGAAGACAAGCAGCTCCGATGCGAGACGGATGCGGATTGCCATGCACAGGCTGGATGTTCAGCAGTTCTTGTAGCTTGATGGTGCACAGGGCCAACTCTGCGATAGGGTTCAAAGGAGGCTGCTTGCCTCGCACCCCCCGGATTTCAAACCCCCCGGCCCCCCCAACCGCCCCAATAGTACTTGAGTGCAGGGACCTGAATCACAATGTTGTTCCACAGAATACCCCAACATTACGTAGTTAGGCCCTGAAGTTTCGGCTTGAATCCGCAGGTGAAAAAAACAGACGTGCAACCTTTGCTCAGGATTCGGGAGCTTAAGGCTTAGGCTTCTCTTGGGGTCGCAGTGCTGGAGCCCGGCCCTGGAACCTTAGTAGTAGAGTAGGTAACCTTTAACCTTTCTTAGGTAGTATACTCCCTATATAATCCCGATATAACCAAAAAGGTTAGCCTTGAGTTCCCCACGATACCCGACAAGTATACTGGAACTCATGCATCAACTAGCCGAAGTGGCCGAAGCGATCTCTGGAGGTGGACGGAAAGTGCTCCGAAAAGGGCTTCTGCATTGAGCCGTCCTGGTGCCCTATGGAGGAGCAAGGCGTCACTTAGCAAAGTCGAGTCATTCTCAATCTTCATGACTTCTGAAGCTTATGATTTATTTTGGGCTTTTCAGGCAGGCGTCAGGGTTCAGGGCATGGGGCTTGGGCGAGGTGCGAACAGAATGTACATAAGCAGCCTTCAGCCTTCTCTCTCTCCTCTGGCGCTTTGGCCGGGGCAGCTCAGCGGTGCGGCGGGGGCCTCTGTTTCTCTCTCGATAGGTTAAACTGTCATATGATGTTCTCGTACTTCACCATTACGACGACGACAACCGCCAGCGCCAGCGCCACTGCCAGCTGCCGCTACTAGTAACTCTACTACTACTACTACTACTACTACTACTACTACTACTACTACTACTACTACCTTCCTTCCTTCCCTCGCAGCAAAGATCCGTCTTCGCTAAGCGTCCCTTCGTCGGCGACATCGGTGTCTGTCGGCGCCAAATGCGCACCCCGTTTGGGGCCCGGTAAAAGTGGCTCCGGCACTAGTGCCTGCAAGCCGGTCTGATAATGTTAAAAGGCTCCACACATTCGGCAGTGCACTGATAACAGGCTCGTCAAAAGAGATGAACGAAGTTCATCAGGTCCCCAGTTCAGCAAAGCACCCCATGCGATGCACAGCAGTCAGACAGACCTGACCAGTGCGAACACGTACCCTTGATGCATGGCCGAGTCAGGAAGTGAGGCTTGGGCCACCAGACGACGATTGTCATCCGACAGCCAGCATCGGCCCCTGTGCAGATCCACGGCTGGGTCCAAGAGCACTGAAGTGTAATGACCAGCAGCAGTATGCGGTCCGTGGTGCATAATAACAGCCACTACATGGTATCTGGCTCGAAAGGTCGTGAGATGTCTGCCCCAAATTGGCACAAAGACTGAATCAGGAATCGTGATAGCCTGGCTGTTCTTGACAGCCACCCCGTGATCAAAGTCATACCTGGCCAGTTGCACAAAGCATAGGGATGAGGTTTGGCAGAGAGCATGCGGCTGTACCTGATTGTGCCATCCATCAAGGCAGTCCTGCAGTGTCTGATGCCGCGTCTGTATATGCAGGATAATGGGAGAGTGCAATCGGCCAGAGTCCTCGCGATATGTTTCGCCCCCTTCCAAAGTGCGGGATTCCCAGGTTCCTTGGAGTATAGGCGGCTGCATTTTCGCAAGTACATGGGTCATGAAGGCTGAGACGTCGTGCTGTGCCGATGGCCGCTCCCACCCTCGCCACAGAGGGGCCCAGGATTGCAGCCTGAGCAACACTACACTAGTGCGGTGGTAGAGAACATCTCTCCACGCCTGCACTTTGGTTCCAAAGAGCTGTGCTTCAGGCACCTTCAGAAGCTGATGACACCACAGTAGTGCGAATGCAAATGAGTTGGCATAGCAGTGCTGGGAGCGATTAATCAAGCAGAGCCTGTGTAGTCCTGCAGCAATTTCTGCGCGTCGTTGGCAAGCGCTCCTCTTGAGATTGTCCCGCTTGAGCTGCATGCCGCACAGCTGCAGGGCTGTCGAGTTCGACAGGAACTCGAGGGCTGCCCAGACCTTCTCGACCCCTGTGGCCCTCAGTCCCACCTCCAGGAGAAAAGTCGTGATCTGCTCCGGATTGGCCGGCAGGCCATTCGTGGCATTGAAGCGATGAATCACGTCCTTCCCTGTCACTGCAGTCACCAGTAGGGTGACATGATTGACGACCTCCTGGTGCGTCACTGCAGCCCGGGTGTCGTCGGTTTTGAGCACCTGGTTCTCCGGGTCCCAACGCTGGTATACCCACTTGCCCTCCGTGTTCAGCCAGCCTTTGGTTTTGGCCTGAGCTTGTTGATCCTGCTGCGTGGCTAGGGTCTGCAGGCATGCAAGCAGGGTCTGAAACAGGGTGCTCAGCAGAACTGCCCGGAGGGGAGCTTCCATGAACCTGGTCTTGGAGGCCTCGCGGTAGGTGGCTGCAGTCTTGAATAAAATCGGCATGGCCCCGGACTGGCCCGGCTTCAAGTAGGGGGTCCAGGCAGAGTTTTGCTTCAGGACCTGCAATTGGGTCTCTTGGCGTATCACTAGCCTGCCCATCGCCTTGATCAAAGCCACCTCCTTGTCCTGGCGACCCGGACGGTTCTGCCCCCTGTAACGAGGGCCGAAGCCCCCTCCGGAAGGCTCTCCAAAGGGCGCTCTCAGGCGCTTGTCCGTCCGCCCGTCCGTTTTGGAGTGTTTGTGTGGACGGTCGTTGTCCGACAGCGTATCCTCCATGAGAAGATGGGCTAGCTGGCCTGCTCCCTCCGTGGCCACTGGTCCGAAGATCTCCGCGATCTGTTGCTCCGCCATGATGCCGTGCAGCTGTGAAGCTGATGCAGAATTGCCACAGAACAGTGCACTGGGTATTATGTGCCCTAGGCTGTGCAAGTTGAGCTTTACAGAAGTGACATGGGGAGCTACAGCGGGGGTATGACTGACACATTTTGTGGGCAGCATCATTGTGGAGGCGGAATAGCTCAGCATGGGTACGGCGGTAGTGCAGTTTCATGGCTTTATGCGAGGCGACCCACTGGCCACACACTAGACAATGCTGAAGGTAGACTTCGTTGCCTGCGGAGTGAAAGATAGCTCTGGACTCATACTTTCGGACTAGGTCAGGCCAAGGTGATTCAGCAAAGAGTGCTGGCCTTTGGGATGCTGGCACAATTGGCTCGACAGGTGCAGCAGGTACCAAAGCGTGTTTCGCAGCACAGTAGTTGCCCTCCACATGTCTTTGTAGAAGCTGCCAGGTAGGAAAGCGTTTTCCACATGCTGCACACTGGGGCATTCCTCCTATAGCGTCGACTGCCCGATCAAATGTTGGTTGTTTAAGTTCTAGCAAGCTCTCCGGATGCTGCTTGGCCACATGAGTTAACAGTGCAGATCGAAGGGCATAGGTGATGCCACATATCGGGCAGGCGCATTGGGATATGTTCAGGGCAGGCACTTGGATCACAGCCGACTCAGATGGCGGCTGAAGGCTTGCCTCGACCTGCTTCCACCATGGATCATTGGGCCCGCAGATGAATGGATCAGCCGATGGTGACTCATCAGATTTCCTCCGAGCCTCTGTCTGGAGGAGTCGCTGCAGCATAATGTGCGGCAGTGCAAGATTCGCCTGTTGGGCTATCTCTGCATTGGTTGTGAAGGTGAGATGGACTGGGCTCCTGAGAATGGCACGGAGGTGCTTGATCACAGCAGTTTCCAAAGTTTTGTGACCTGATGGGGTCAGACCGCAGGCAGGCAGGGCATAGGATATGCTGCTCCAAACACAGGATTTCCACAGATCGATTCTCTGAGCGGCAGTCAAATGATGCCGTCCTTTGAGGACAGAGCCGAGGCGATTGTAGGTGGCAGTTCCTTTCTGTAATCGATACTGCAGAGTTTGGTTCTCAAAAGCTTGATAGCTGACTTGAGCACCGAGGTACGTGAACTGTGATACCAGGGGAATGGCCAGGACCCGACTGCGAAGCTGAATGCGAAGAACTCTGCCCCCTGGGACCTTGCGAACATATCGGCGGGTGATGGTATTGCTCAAGGTGCCTCGTAAGACCAGGACAGCTTTGGATTTGGCATCGCTGACCTCCATTCCAAAAGCTTCGAGGGTGCTAAACAGGGCAACAATGCAGTCAAGGAGTGCCTCAAACTCTGGTATACTGCGAAAGCTGTCGGCCGCAAAGTGATCGTCGGCAAAGACAGTGAGAAGCTGGTCTACCTTTTGTTTGCCTATGCGGGCCGCAAGCTGAGTGCATATAACATGAGAAGACTAGCCACAACAGAGGCGAGGCAGAGCAGCCTTGGCGAATGCCACGGCTCGCAGGGAAGGTGCGGGATTGGTCTGCGTGGTGCACAGTATATCGGATTTGTGAGTGCCATTGCATGACTACAGCCACGAGACTGTCAGGCAGTTGCAGGTCTCGCATGCCTTGGAGAAGATGATGGCGAGGCATTCTGTCAAACGCCTGTGACAAGTCTAATGTGATCATCAGGGCACCAAACATTGGAATGGGCTTGTGGCCTGCTTTCCGGGCATGCAAGTCCTTGCGATGGTAGCCAAGTTCGTCCCTCACCGAGGCACAATGTTTGAAGGCTCTGCGTAGTGCATCGTACTGGGCCCGACCTTGTTGGTATGCATACTGCGGAAATTGTTGAATGGCAGCAAGCATCTGAGGTACATAGGGGCCAATCAGGCAGCTTAGAACCTTCTTACCTAGGGGGCAGGACAGACCTAGGGGTCGATGGTCCTCCGGTTTGGTGCCCGGTTTCCCCGGTTTGGGTACTAGAGCTAGGTCTACATCTGCCCAGCTAGGAGGGACAGCGACCTCCGTGTGAGCCCATGTCTGCGTGAGGCAAGCACATAGCCATGGGGACACAACATCTGCACAGCATCGCCAGATTGCACTCGGAGGGTGTGCTTTCGGAACCGCTTTGCGACGTGGTACTAGCATCAGCTGGTGGGAGAGCTCGTTGGGATCAAGTGCCGGAGCTGTAGAAGTGGACCAGGGGCCTCTGGTCGCATCCAGGATGGCAGGATCTGTTTCACAGAAGCGCTGTTTGAAGTGACAAGCCAAGAGGTCCACCTCTTGGGTGGCATCAAGCATTCGCCCTTGAGCATCTTTCAATTGTAGACGATGTCTGGTCTGTTTCGGGGCAATTCGATTCACAACTTGAAAGATCCCACGTGCGTCGTGCTTGTATGCACACTGGCGGGCCTCGTCCATAGCTGTGGTCAGGACCTGTTTTCGTTCAGCACGGTAGGCCGCTTGATGCTGCTTATGGTGAGCAGTAAAGACACGCCAAGCCTTCCAGGCCGCAAACCATCCTCGTAGCCCGTTCTTTCTTATTCGTTTGAAGGCCCTTCACTTGTCCCACATGGACCTGATTCCATGCTGGACGTCAGGGGTTTGCCAAGGTTTGGCAGGTACTGAGGTGGCAGCCTTCGGGAAAATTTGCAGGCAGGCCTGGTATAAGACCTTGTGCAGCTGCTCAATTCCAGCAATCGTAGGATTAGTCTGCATGTGGTGCATGGCAGTTTGGCGAACGTGGTTCAGCTGCCACGCATGCTCGACATGAGTGGGGTTATCAAGTGCAGTCAGCAGGGCCTCTCGATCAATTGAGTGAACAGCTCGTGCTGGAGTGCGAGTCCAGTGCGGTCTACGCAGGTTGAGACAGCACAGCAAGGGAAAGTGATGGGCTCCACTGTGCCTGGATGCGCCCACATGGAAGCTTCGCATTGCATATGCCTGCTTGGCCTGCGATGTGGCATCTCGTCTTTTCACCCACAAGAAATCAATCTGGGATTCTACCTGGCCCCATTTGAAGGTGGAGGCAGCTCCGGATGTCGGGTGCCTCCAGGTATTCAAGGAGACAAGGTCAAAGGTGCGATACAGGCCAACAAGGTCCTGAGCATCCTCCGGTGGATGCTGTGGCATAGGCAGCACGTGATGTCCTACATGGGGCAGATCGGTAGCCACAGGCGTATTGAAATCCCCAGCCAACAGGATTGAGTCTCTGACAGGGACACGTTCCAAGCTTTTGTGCAGCGATTGCCAGACTTGCTGGCGCTGATCAAGACAGGTGGCCGCCTTCGGGTTGTACACTTTTTGGTAAACTCCAAATATGTGCAGATGTCGTGCCTCTCGCCCCGGTAGAGGGAGGCGGACGTGTGTGATTCGTCCCTGCAAGGTGTGTTCATACCGTAGTTGGGACGGGGGCACTAGGGACTGCCTTATCAAAATTAAGACTCCGGCTTCTTTCCTGGTCCGACAACCTCCATGTATACATACCCAATCTCCTGACGTGAATTCGAAGTGGTCTGTCCAACGGCTTTCTACCACTATGGCGATATCGATGGAGGGCTGAGATAAATAAGTCATCAACTCCGGGTATAGGCCTGAGCCAAGTCCACCCGAGTTCCAAGACAGTACACGGAGTCCACGAACACGCTCCTGTCGGAAGGAGTGCCGAGTTGGCACACTCACTGGAAGTCCCTTGAATCGAGAAGGCACGTCCTGTGCCCACAAAGTACGCCCGCGATAGCGGGTAGAGCCTTGTTGCAGTGCACGGTGGCATGCTCGGTGGAAAGCACGCTTGACGCAGCGGCTATAATCGCGCGAACTCAGACCGTGACTATTAGGGAGGTCACTGGGCTTCGGCGCCGAAGCCAGAGGAGGCAGTGTTGAGGAAGCACCTCCAGCAGCTCTAGTGACAGGAGCTGCAACCCTCGCTTCTGATCCCACGGCGGTCACACACTCAAGTTGCATGTAGAGAACGAGAAGTCTGTGCAACCAGCATACGTGGGATCCTCGGGACTTGGGACCCGAGCGGCCAAGTAAAGGAGAAGTGGCGGATGCCGAGGCAGTGGCTGAGGCACCTACAAAGGTGCGACTGGTGCATCGATCTTTGGGAGCTGTGGCTGAGAGACTTGCCTCCCTTCCAGCACTTGACTGGGTCATCGTGCGGGCACCACAGTGCCTTCTGATCAACCTGGGCCAGCACTGGAGCAGTAAGAATGCAACTGGGCTGAGTACCCACAGTTGAGCTGGTTGGCCTGCCTTGCTGTGAGGTGGCACGTAGGCACGTGCCATGCAGCTGGCCGAGAGGTACCTGGACAGGGTGCTGTAGGGCAGCATAAGGATTCTGGTGAGGCAGGTCCAGACAACAGCAGTGCCAGAGCAGTATCACCCGGGCAATTGCATGCAGCGGTAGGACTTTTTGGCATGGGAGGGCCGGTCTCGGCTGCTGTGGTGAGAGCCGGCCACAATGGAAGAGCTGCAGAAGTGACCATAGGAAGAGCTGGCAGAGTGGATATTGCGCAGCTGGCAGACATCGTACGCCAGGCCACCTTGCTTCACCTGAGGGAGGGCAGGCGTGGATGTGTGATCCAGGCCGTGGCTAGTCGTGACCGAAACCAGGCTGGTCATAGCCACTAGGACTAAGGGGCCTATGGGTTGGGAAACCAAAGGTGCCCACCTGGTGTTCAGGTCTGGAGCTGGCGAGCGCGAGCGGGATCGAGACCGAGATCGCGGTCCGCCTGCTGGGGGGTCCAGTGTCTCTGGGTGTCGATCGCGGCGGTGGTCCTCGCGATACATGTGGAGCCTTTCGCGAGTAGCATGCAGGCATGCAGTAGCCTGTCCCAGGTCAAAGCAAACCAACCCGTCCTCCGATTCATACAGCATGTCTGCTGCATCAGGCACGGTGCCTGCTGGTTCATTGGGAGTGAGGTGGTCATGCGGAGGTGGCAGCACTGAGGTCGTAGAGGTCGTCACCAGTGTAGTGGAGGGAGGCCGTTCAGCGGCAGGGCCTCGATCGTTTTCTGAGTCCGAGTCCGAGTCCAAGGTGTTCGGGTCAGTGGTATGTCCCTCTGACTCCATCTCTGGTTCGACCCCACCTTCCTCAAGTCCTCGGTCATCTGGCAGATCGAAGAGAGGATTTCGAAAGTCCTGGATGTCTGTACGCTCCAGCATGTACTCCTCTGCCGGCGTAGCCTCCCTGAGGCTGATCCTCAGAGTACTCAGGGGCCCTCACATAGGCCGGTCCAGGCAGTTGGAGATGCTGAAGGACATTGGCTGCCAGAGTGCGGTGCCACCTTGGAGCACCTTCGGTCCCTCCTTCTGGTACCCTGGTTGGCCATGTCGCAGCTATGCTCATAGAGTCCACTCCAGCTGAAGCCGAGGATCCTGCACTAGGCTCGGTTCGTCGAGCTCTGAAGTGGGCCATTGTCGGCGGAGCATTGACTGGCTGGGGTGGAGGAGGTCCATAAGGCGGTCCATGGAGCGGGGGTGCAGCCGGAAGGTGCTCCCGTTCCGCCCTTGTCATCGGAGACGTAGGTACCGATTCCTGATCACTCTCTTCCCCTTCGTCCGCAGCATCGGCTTCTTCCAGAAAGCTGTCATGCAAGGGGTCGCGATCCATTGGAAGGTCTCTCGGGTAGGCACAGCTAGCACAGGAAGGCTGCACCCTTATAGGATCTAGCAACCTGTCGGCAGGAAGGAGTGGGCTGAGGACATCAGGGCCCAGCGTGTGACCTTGAGGAAACCATAGCCCCCTGAAGTTTCATACGCCTAGGTTCATCCTTGGGGGGACTAACCCCGAGAGGTCCTAGGGCCGGGTGAAGGCTTGCTGACGCATTGCATGTGGCATGCGTTTGTGTCTGTGTCTGCCTGCTTGAGCATGGTCCGAACCACAGGGCAGCATGTCACAGAGGGTCAGTTGCAGTAGCTGTAGCAGCTGCATCAGACAGCTAAGCCCTCTGAAAGTAACACTGCGACCTTCTATAAGTCCTGCAAGGGCGCACTGAAAGATCTCGATAGCAGCCGGCACACCGGGAAGAAGTAGGGCAGCAGCTCGACAGACCTGTGGAGATGAGCAGGCATGGGTGGTTCGTCGTCGACGACGGTATCGTCGTGCAGGGGCCTGTGGTTTAAGCTTCCACAGCCGGTTTCGACGTCCTATGCAGCACTGCTTATACACAGGACAATGTTTAAGGTGTTCTTCCCTATTCTCACGGCAGTCATCCCTATGCATCCCTCGTCCTGGACATCCTGGCTCGGATAGACTGTTCCCAAGATGTAGTTCAGTCCAGGCAGTCCAGTGCCCGCTCGCAGCATTGTAATTTACCGATGGTACATGGAGTCCACAGGTAGTGTGCCAACGCCGGATGCGCCGATTGGCACCACGAGCGGGTCGCCGGCAGTCGGGTGAGGTATTTGGAGGCCGCAACAGCTGCCAGGACATTCTCGGGATCGCGTCTGCTCCAGCACGCCTCAAAGAGGTCGAAATATCGATGATCAGCCCTATAGCCGCCTGCTGCGTCGTACAGGTCCAGTAGAACCATTCTAAGGAAGTCATTCTGGGTCTGGGCATCCAATCGGGCGTTGTCTGCAGCACGGGCACACACGGCACAAGAGGTAGGTCTGCTGGGAACGCCCCAGTCATGCACCTTGTTGCATCCATGCTGGAAGCCGAGAAAGCATAGCCCAGCATCGCCAGAGAATTCCAAAGGATCCATGGCATGATGCCGTTTGGCAAGCCGTGTTGAGTTCAGGGCCCGAGACCTTCTAGGGAGGCTTACCGTTCAAAGATCGGCCCCAGAAGCCAGTTTTCGGCATCGCCCACTCGCTGTGGGCCGAGAAGCTTCTACTACTACTACTACTACTACTACTACTACTACTACTACTACTACTACTACTACTACCACTACCACTACCACCACCACCACCACCACCACCACCACGACTGCTGCTGCCGCGCCGGAATATTTCCATTGTATGAGAGCATTGAGCGCATCAAAGTGGCAGCGATGCTAGCAACAAGATTGGTGTGCAGGATATCACTGTCGCTATCGGAATGCACTAGATGCAAGTACCATCAACATTGCAATGGTGGCAATAGTAGGTGTAAGGCTACTAGCCACAGAAGTCAGAATCATGATTCGGGAGCTTGTAAGTTTGTATTTTGATGAGTGCAAGACAACGAACCTGAACAAGAAGCGAACCTTACAGCGCCCTGGCTGGAACGAAGTACAAGAGGCATACCTACTGACCGTACCCCCAAACCGATACACCGGGCTATTTTTGTGAGCGACCTTTGAGAGTGCAGTTTTATGTGTGCCAGGCCTGGAATATCGCAGCGAAATATGTTTGGAATTCGCTACTGTCGTGTTCCAGTTCCACGTTCAAGAAGTTAGAGCTGCTGACCCAGGAATCTTACAAGTTGGACGCTTCGGCCGAACTGGCAATCTGGGTGAAAAGCGCCATCCAGTGCCTTGGCCCTGCTGTTTGCCGTCTTGTGGGTTATGGATTTCGGTTTTGGTATTGCCAGTGCTTGAATAGACGACCGGCCATACACGTATGCACATATTCAGGTACAGGTATACAAATTATGTGTACATGCGTGTAAGTACGTTACTCTGTGAGTAAGGAAGGAATTGCATACTGCATCTAAGTATCCTAGTGTGCAAGCCTGCATGCATGCATGCATAAGCCAGTAGGTCAGGAAGTCAGGCAGGAAGGGAAGGAAGGGAGCCAGTCCTCTAAGATACTGGAGCAGCACCGGAGTCGGCCTCTTGCTGTCTCGGGTCTGACGGCCTGACTGAGAGAGTTCCGTGCGGAAGGATGTAAATGAAGTAAGTAGGTAAGCAGGTCAACAAGTCCATAAGTAAGTAGGTAAATAGGTAGGTAGGTAGGTAAGTACATGTGTGAATGTATGTAGTTATCTTCGTTTCTACGTATCTATGTATCTATGCATCTTTGTACCTATGTGCCAATGCTCTATGTACGTATGTACCTATGTGTCGAGATGTATTGATATCTCGGTTTATCGATGTATGTCTGTATGCATGCATGTATGCCTGTATGTATGTCTGCATATACACCCATATATATGTATATACATAGATTTACATATGTATGTCATGTATGCATGTTGGTATGCTTGGTTGGTTGGTTGGTTTGGCTTGGTATTTGTTTGCTTGGTGTGTTGGATGCATGGATGTATGGATGGATGTGTTTATGTACATCTACTAAGGCTTACGTATCTATTTATCTATCGATCCATTTGTCTTTCTTTCTAGTCTCTCTAGTCTTTGTAGTCTCTCCAGTCTCCCTAGTCTTTCCCTGCCTCCCTCCCTCGGTATCTCTTGGTGCGTGCCTCTCTCTCTCTCTCTGTCTCTTTCCCTCTCTCTCTCTCTCTCTCTCTCTCTCTCTCTCTCTCTCTCTCTCTCTCTCTCTCTCTCTCTCTCTCCCCTCCCTCTCTCTCTCTCTCTCTCTCTCTCTCTCGCTCTCTCTCTCTCTCTCTCTCTCTCTCTCGCGCTCGCTCTCTCTCTCTCTCTCGCTCTCTCTCTCTCTCTCTCTCTCTCTCTCTCTCTCTCTCTCACTCACTCTCTTTCATGCTCTACCTACTTTCCTACCTATTTATCGAGCTGTCATCTACCTGTCTAGCTATCCATCCGTTTATCTCTCTCTCTCTCTCTCTCTCTCTCTGTCTCTACTGTCTACACATGTGTACGCTTTTTAAACAGGTGTGCATGTAAGTACGCATGGTAAACTTTTCAATTAATCATGTCAGCACGATGGATCATGATGATGAGAACAATGAAGGTGATGATGAGGAGTGGGAACAGCAGCGAGGAGGATGAATGCATTGACAATTGTTGCTGTGATGATGAAGAAGATGATGATGATGTTGCGGATGACGATGATGAGGATGAGGACGGCGATCATGATGATGATGATGATGGCGGTGGTGGTGATTATGATGATTCTGATTCTGGTCATGATTCTGATGATGGATGTTGGACTTCTTTAGGGCTACTCTGTGCTGTTACTGCACAGCAGCTACAAGGTTCAATGGCATGGCTCCGGACAAAATCTGGTCGACGGAGAAAGATCATGCCTATCCCGAGCCGGGCTACAATTTGTGTCTGGGTCACATTTGCAGGAGGGTGTACAGAAAGTGGTCTCAAACATGTTGCCACATACTTTGATGCAATGTAGGGCACGGGAGTTTTGCTCTGCGGCTTGCGATTGGGTTCATTGGGTTTCACGTCTACACTGCATTGTGTCAGCAATCTGCCAGAACCAGGCAACTCCACGCCCCCGCTGTATGAAAGGCAAGACTCTAAACCCAACAAACTCAAAAAGAAGAATTGTGACAAGAGAACCGCTCGAACCCCCGACACCCGAACATCGGAATGGCTACCGGCAAGACTTGCGGGGCCGGGGGGCCTTCTGCAGGCTTTGCCTGAAAGCTCACAAGCACTTTCTATTATGGTATTATAGTATTATTGTATTATAGTATTATAGTATTATGGTATTATATTCTACGAGTAGCAACAGGCCCCTAAATCCTGGTATTACTTTAGGCTACAAGGCACTCCAAAACCCCATTCCAATGACGAAGGTTCCTGTACAAGACCCTGATGGAACTATACTCCCACACACCGGAAACCCCATTCTCGGGACTTAGGCTCCTATAGTAGCACCCCCCCCTAAACACCCCCCTAAACCCCCCTAGATCCCCTAAATCCCTTAAATCCCCGAAACCCCTACAACCCATATAAGCCTTATAACAGCATCGCCAGGTTCACGGTCCGTGAGCTTCTGCTGCTGTGCGAGCCAACGCCTGTGCGCTTTGAGGTTGGGGGTTCAGGGTTCCTGGGTTGAGCATTTGGGAGGGTTTAGGGCTTAGGGGTGTTACGGGGGGTTCAGCAAATTCAGGGTTCATGATGGGCCCCACATTGCTACATGCCGAAACTGGGATCGCGGTTTAGGATGTGGTTATTGTGGCTCAGTGGAGTACCTCGAGCAATTCGGTTGGATAGCCGGCAAGTTTCTGGATTTCGGAGCTTGGCTAGCGGGGCGTACTATGAGCATAAGCCACAATCTTACTATACCGTATACCCTAAACCCTAGAAGCCGTATACAGCAGCGAGTCCCGAACACGCGGCGTAATTACATGGACCTGGAGCCTCCCACGGTGCAGAAATGCTTGAGTGTCGTGAATATTATCTTTAAAAAATAAGTGCACACATATATATATATATATACATATGTATGTATGCCTGGTTTCTAGTATATATTCATGCATATTTAGTTGTGTGGTTCTTTGTTGGTATTTATGTGGGTATTTATGTTAATATGTATATATCTTGTTGTTGATTCGCTATGTATCGTTTTACTGGTGTAATCATTTACAGTTCGTCATCTACGTCAGCTGTCTCTGCATGTGCCTATATGCATGTATATATATAGAGAGAGAGATACATATATATGTATATAGTGAGTGTATTCTTATATACATATATGCTCATTTAGATACATGTATGTATATATGTATAATTATTATGAAACTATACCCCTAAACCTTAAGCCCTAAGTTCCAAAACCCCTTAACCCTAAACACTTACACGGCAGTCTGCGGGGATATCTGCAGCTTTGCGAGCTCCATCGTTGGAAAGTAGGTGGGTTGATTCTGTACTTAGTAAACTCCGGGCTGTTCGAAGAGGGTTAAGGGGGGTTTGGGGGTTTAGCGAAAAGACGCTGTGTACTATGCCAGGGTTGCCCCTTTTTCTGCCAGGAGATTTCGATGCTTGGTGCTGCCATCGAGGTTTCCTTTGCGGCTTGCTAGCAGCAGGAACAGATGGGTTATTAGTTCTTTGTCTTCATGGGGCCTGCAGCAGCTGTCCACTTCCTGAAAGTATGGGCGGGGTGGGAGGGTGGAGATCTCCATCTGGGGAAAAGGGTTCCCGGTGAATGTCAGAGTTCAGAAGTTGAAATTTGTAGGTTCGGTCCCGGAGGTACAGGTCCAAGATCTGATGTCGTTTCAGAATTTGAGTAAGAAGCGAGTAGGGCAACAGGTATCTCCAGCAAATCCCACACAAGGAATAACACTTCAGCAATCTAAACTTCTATACCGACCAGCAGTCATCGTAGTTGTAGGATACTGTTGTAAACAGCACCAGAATCGCTCTCAACTTAACACTGGATGTTTCGCCTAGGCCTCTCTAATTGCTATGTTTCATGAGTCAGTGATAAACCCTCTATGCCATACAAACCCTCTGAATCCCATCAACCCTGTAAATCCCATAAACCCTATAAGCCTTCGATCCCTATCAAACCACCCTTTTTAGTCTTGTGAACCCCCAAAAATCCCATGGCCCTATAATTCCTTTTGAGCCTCTTCAATGAGCCCTTTGCAGCCGCCTGAGGTTTGGAATTGTCACATCAACAACGACAAATGCAAGCCCGAAGTGAAGGTTCGAAGACTGGACACGCACCCTGGCTTTTTTTAGTTTAGTGTTCAGGGTGCAGATGTCTTCGATTTGCAGCCGGTTGGCGTAGGGCGTAGGTTTAGTATTCAGGATGAGTGAAAGCATCATATTCAGGCAGGAGTCGCCATGGCACCAGCACGTTCGCCATGAAAGACTTGAAAGTCACAATGTTCGACTTCTTCTTCACCACACCATCATCACCACCTCCATAAGAATCACATCGGCATCATCATCATCATCATCATCACACTCATCGTCACGATCATCATCGTCGCCAACATCAACAACACTATCGTCATCAGCTTCAGCATTAGCACCATTGATGTTCGTTATCTTCACAGCATCGTCATCATCATGACTAACACAATAGCCATCATCACCATGAGCATCTCCGCCAGCACCACCAACTCCATCATCATCAACACCGTTATCATCACCAGATCGATTATGGAATTTCAATATCATGTAGTCCCTTGACATCACCAGTCTCGTTTCCATCATCTCCAGCGACCTTCTGCAATTTTGCTCCGTATCCCTCTTCATCTCTTTCAGCATCACCACCATCAGTATCACCACCACCACCATAAGCACGTTGCTTTCCTATCATCCTTATCCTGACCTTCTGCTTCACAACAAGATCGGCAGCATACGGGCCCAAATAGCTACCAATACCATTTTGCGGGTTCCTTATTATATGTATAATCAGCATAACATACCCCAAAGCCATATTCTAATTACTAAGGCCCCTATATTAGACTGCTGTGGTTGAGTTTGAATTCAGGCTATTCGAGGAGTCCCATTTCGGCTACTCCGTTGCCTCCGCTGAGCAACTTTGGCTGCAGTCTCGAGAAGAAGACATGCCACTAGTGTATCCTAAACCCTAAACTCTAGAAGCCGGGAGCTCAACCCTCCTGTTGCGGTTCGAGTTAGGCTTTCTATGGCTGCCCAAGATGGCGAGTGCTAGGCGAGAGGTTTAGGGTTCAGGGTTGTAGGCCACGGCGAGTGTTAGACACTTCATCGCCGAACAACCTTGGCACCTGCGAGTCCGAACTATCAAAGCCCCTCTACCTCCAGCCTTCCAGGGGTGCCGAAGACAAGGTCCATTCGGTTCGATCGGGATTGCTCGAAATTCTACGAGGTTGGATAGGGTACTGGATTGTACATCTGGGATTTGAAGGTGTTCTGCTTTTATGTTCACGGCTCTGTTGAACGAGGCTCTTCAGCTGAGGTATCCGGTTAACAGCCAGAGAAGCACCACGGAAGATACGAGACTTTAGTGTTGCATTGGCCCTAGACCCTAAACCCGAATCCCTTTAGCTGCACCAACAGGTAGAAAAGGGCCCACACCAAAAAAAAAGATCCTTAAACACTAATCAAGCCCACTGGTTTCTTCCGTGTCGAAGACTCAAGAGGGTGGTTGTAAAAATTAAGATCCCTTTTTTGGGCACCCTAAATATTAGGTGCCGTATTATAATAGAGACCCAAAAAGGGACCCCAATTCTGACAACCGCCCAAGAGGAGATCCGGGTATTTGGTGGTGCCTGGCCAGGTATGTCAACGACGATGAGAGATACCAGAAGCATGCGCATGGAGTCAGCATCTTCCCTTCATTTTGGCGACTCCGTGTGCTGAGCTTAAGGTTTAGGGTTTAGGGTTAAGGTTGGGAAGCGTTTGCAGGGTTTTAGGGTTTCGCTTTGGTTCCGGCTTCTAGGATTCTAGGATGTCTGAGATTTGAGGCTTTCGGGGCTTGGGGTTTTGGCCTGGGGCTCATCGAGGGTATAGGGGGTTTCGGGTCACCCGGTTTAAAAGCACAGAGAGAACTTCGGCTATCCCGAAGTGATAGACCTGTGCCGGCTGCAGTCATCCGCTTTCATCCCAGGATTGATGTGAGAGTTGGAAATACGGCACCCGAATAACGACACTTTACACCGTACGACCCTCATCAGTCCAGCAACATCATGTTCGTCTATCCTTACTGATGAGAATTCGCATGGCATAGTTTCGCGTCATGTGTGTTTGGGTTTGACGGTGGGATTTTTGCATGCTTCCACAAGCACAACTCTCACACTCAACCCTAATCCCTAAAACCCTAAACACTACACTTTAAGAAAAAAACCTAAACCCCTAAACAAACCCGAAACCCTAATCCATAAACCCCTAAACCCTAAACTCAGGGGTCACTGATGGTCACTGTCCTTGGGCCGGCTCAGGGTCGGCAGGTTTGATATGAGTAGGCCGAGTCACCGGAGAATGACGGTGCCGTATCAGGCTTCCTTTCAGGATGCCTTTACGGGTTCCTTTATGGGATCCTTTAAGGGTTCCTCCAAGGTTTCCTTACTGTGCTTATATAAGGGTTCCTTTCAAAGGCATCTTTCAATGGGGCGCCGGTTCTTTGCGATAGGCGCCTTCCTCAAATTACCAAAACGTGCTTCGGTTGCGGAACGATGACAACATTTGGGCTCTCGAAACGGTCTTCCTTCCCAAGCCAGGCCATACACCCCAAATGCGAACATGTCCTTGGAAACGCACCTTGAAACGAGCAAACGCGCCGACTGTCAGTTGTGCTGAACTTGTAATCATCGAATTCCGGATCTTTGCCCAGGAATCTTCTTGAGAACTGTCGGTTCCGGCCATCGCCTTTCTGTCATCAAGCTGGTGATGAAGGCGGGGGATTTGGGGTGTTGGTCTAGTTTTCAACAGCTTTCGGTTTAGAGTTTAGGGTTTGAGGTAACAGCCCTTAGCGACATACGGAAACGGTGCCACACCTCAACCTCCCCCTCTTCCGATTGAAATTGGGTTTGCTCGCTGATCAGGACCCGAAGAAGAGCAGCCACGAACAGCCAACTCCATCACCCGATCCGCCGGTCTTGTCTTGGGGAGCCAGCCTGCTACCTTGCACCAGAGCCTGGTATGGAGGTCTGCACGAGAAGAACTAAGAACCCCACATTGACATGGTCGTTGAAAATTACTTCCCAATTCATCCGCAAGCCGTATTGAAATTATACAGGCCCCCGCATGAAAACACAAGAGCTTGACGGCATCCACTCTGTCGCCCACGACCGGTATAAGAATAACTACTGCACGTGCCCAAAGCCATTGCCCCCCCGTACAACCCCAAATCCTGCTGAACCGCCCTGGCCCTGCGTTCATCCACCGTTTGCCACCAGACTCACTAGACGCACAGCCCCAGACACCCAAACCCCAAGCCTCGTGTTGTCTGGCACCTTCAGCTTTTCCGCAGGTTCAGACCCACCCCCCCACGCCCAAATCCCCAAACCTGAATCCGGAAGTGAGAGGTTTCTTAAACTTCATAACCCCTCCCCAGACACCCGAGAGGATCTAGAAAGTAGATCGCCTAATTTCGGGCCCTACACTTCTAAGGGTACTTTATAGGAACCTCCATTAAGGGATCTACTTTTTGGACCCGGGGGTTTGGGTCCTTGGGGTTCCTTGGAGTAGGATCCGAGTTTCACTGTTTCGCTGGACTCCGAGGCCCCAACGAGCCTTGGAGTCTGGGTTTGGGATGTAAAGACTTTTATAGGGGTTGAGGGGTTACTGGGTTGAGGGTTTAGGGCTTAAGGGTTCAGGGTTTAGGGCCTCAAGGGTTTAGGGTTTAGGGGTTTAGGGTTGAGGGGTTAGGTTGTAGAGTATACCTGGACCCTAAGGAACCTACCGTTTTAGGGACCCCTAATACGATTTCTTTATATAAGTCCTTAAAAAGGTAGGTTATTTGAGGTTAAGGTAGGGTTTAGGATGCAGCTAGGGCCTAGCTAGGCTTTGTGCTGGCGCTGAGTCGGTATTATGTTCAACAAGTCCTCATCCAGCGCTAGTCTTCGTAGTGGCCGTGATGATTGTATATCACGATGATCAGTCCAGTAGAGAAGACGAACCAAAGGCTCATATAGTGGAGCGTAGACGGCGTAGATCTGGAGATCCATGGCACCTCAAGCTCTAAGCGAAACCCTATCCCTATATCCTAGTCACTTGCTCATAGTGAGATCGCATGAGGCTTGCCTCGAGAATAGGGGACCCTAATATAGTACCCTAAATAGTAGGATCCTTATTATTTTAGGACCCCAAAATTAGGTACACCCTCTTTTCGGATATTCCCTTTATTGCCTTCGGCTTCCCCAACCTTTCACCCCTAGGCACGACCCGGAGCTCTAGAGCCTGCAATCCTGAATCCCAATCCCCTACAGCCTACAGGGAGTTTCCGAAAATTAGGGTTCCTCATTTTGGTGTCCTTTTAATAAGGATCCTACTATTTAGGGTACCAAATTAGGGTCCCCTATTTTCGGAAACCCCCTACAGTCCCAAGCCTATGCCTCAAGCCCTACAAGGTCACACCAGTAAACCCTAAATCCGAAATGGCGAGCTACTCTGGTACAATATACCCCCCCGCTCCCAAACACTATTCTACAGGATTGAGGGTTTATGATGGTTTGTGGCTTTAGTTCGGGTTTAGGCCTGAGGGTATGATTGAGGCCAATACTTTAAGCCCTGCACCCTCAACCCTAAACCCTGCAGCCTACTTAGACCCCCCAACTACCCTCTAATCTCTAACAACCTCCAGGCGTCGACGGCGGGAACGCTTCTCACCGTGGCACCGCTCATCGCCGACCTTCTCATGCTGCAGGCGGTTCTTGGTAGGGAATGGGGGCATGGATTGTGGAGACTATCATTGGGGATTATTTCGGAATTATTATAGGGTTCCATTCCCGCATTCCCTACTAAGCACCAGACAGTCGGCAAGAGAAAACTTGATACAGGCTTCAGGGGCTTGAAAAGCGTTCCTTCAAAAGGTTTCTAAAGCTCTTGCCTCTCTGCGCGTATAAGTTTCTATCGGCAACCGCTCGACTGTTCTACTACCCGACTGCATGGAGTATTTTGTTTCGCCTCGACAAGTCCCAAAGCATCCTGAGACTTTCTTCGCACGACACTACAGCCGGTTAGAAGTCGCAGTTTCGATAGATAGGAGGAGGAGGAGGAGGAGGAGGAGGAGGAGTACCAATTGTAGGGTTTGTGGTTAAGTTGTTGCATATCGGTTTGTGAGTCTCAGTGTTGGAGGCTTAGCGTGTAGGGTCTGTAGGGTTTAGAACTTGGGACATGTCAAGGTGTTCGCCCTGAGCCGGAAGTACTTCGCTCGCAAGTACGAGGCTGGGTGATGGCGGCAGAAAGTTTTAGCCACCCAGGACCCAGGGCAGTTCGCATGCATCTAGCCACAGACGAATCAAGGGTCAGTTCCATTGCACCTAAAGTCTAAACATGAGCAGATGTGGTAGTCGTATGATTCACCTAACGCCCGGCTCGAATCTTAAACCGCAGATCCCATGCGCCCCGCCCCTTCTAATCCCCCAAGTTGTCCTGACTGGTGAGGTCTCGCCAGACTTCAGCGAGTACATGGACCAACTCATGGCCAAGAAGGCAGCTTGGGTGATTTTTAAAGAGAAGTACGTCAGCTGTCACTTCGAACGATTGGGTCTGTATTGACTGGAGACAGACCGATAGGCTGGATCGTTGGTCAGCTACGGGGTGATTTGGTGAGGCTTAGTTGGTTTCCAAAGCGTGATCCCGTGTCGGATGCTCTTCAGTGTAATTGTGCTATGCTGCTTGTTTACGGTTCACCAAAGTCTCCATTGTTCAGGACAGTCCCTTGATGGCATGCAGCCCACATATTCCAATTGCCAGTGCTAGTGTTCCTAGCGCTGTGAACATGCAAACTCCAGATGCAACCTTCGGACCCTGAGAATAGTTTTTTGAAGTTTTTGTTTGCAGATGCCTGAACACGTAAACCCAAAACGCTAAATCCTAGAGCCCTAAACGGGTCCCCAACCTCTCGAATCTCTGTGTCCCTAAACCTCTCTATCATGTGAATATGCACATCTGTATGGTTTTATCATATATGTATATGTCCATGTTAAGTGACTTATCGATAATTACGTATGTTTCAGCAAGCATCGATACGATTGCAGGGACCAGCCGCCGTTGCATGCAAACTTACTGGACATATTTCAATTTCGAGCATCCGAACCTAAAACTGAGGTATCTTCGATAGGACATTGCAGGGTCCAGCCGCATCAAAACGTAGGTTTTTTCAATCAAATTGCACGGTCCAGCCGCCCCAAGATGTAGGGTTCAGGCATTGTCGCTCAGGGGGCTTGCTGGTCAGGGTTTTGTTCAGACGGAAAACAGAAAGAAGAAGGCTTTCCTGATGCTATGGGATCCAAAGGTGGGTGGGTAGATATACGATACCGGAGTAGCGAGCCCGATACGATAGAGAATGCTCGAACCGGAGGTGCTGAACCCAAAACCGAAACCCCTTAACCCAAGAGCCCTCAAAGCCGAGCCCCAAACCCCAACACCCTACGCCCTCAACCCTAAACCCTAGACCAAACCCTAAAACCCTAAAACTCTAAACCCTGAAACCCTAAAACCCCTAACCCTAGACCCAACCCTGAAACCCTAAACCCTAACACCCTAAACCCAGAGGCCCAACAGTAGTTCCTTTTTGGGATTACCTTCGAGGATTCTGTATAGTATATGAACCCCAAAAAGGAACTACTTTGGGGGCTAACCCTAGACCAAACCCTAAAACCCTATAATTCTAAACCCTTAAACCCTAAAACCCTAACCCTAGACAGTACCCTAAAACCCTAGACCCTATAAACCCTAACCCTAAACCCGAGACAGTACCTTGAAACCCTAAACCCATTGTTACCGCATCCGAGGAAGAGCAGAGTCGGCTCCCTGGCATGCTCGCCGAGGACGATGCCGCGGCTTTGGACCCGGGGCAGGCTTATGGTTCAGGATTTATAGGGTTTACGGTTTAGGGCTTAGCGTTTAGTGTTTGTGTATTAGGATTGTGGTTTAGGGTTTAGGATTTTTGGGTTTAGGATTTTGGTTTAGGGTTTAGGATTTGGGTTTAGGGTTTTTGTTTTCGGGTTGTGGTTCAGGGTTCGGGATTTATTATTTTGGCTTAGGGTCTTTGGTTTAGGCTCAGGGTTCTGGTTTAGTATGTTGAGTGCAGGGTGTGTTTCCAGCAAAGCTTCCCTTGGGCTTCCATAGAGAGGGGTGTTATAAGGTTGTATTCGGACTTCTAGAAACGTGGTCTTGTTGAATGGGGCACTAGAGGGTTATATAAGGTTGTGAGGGCTCACCGTCTATTTAGGAAGTTTAGGGCCCATGCTGGGCGTGAATGCCAAGGAAACGATTCAACAAGGTCTCGTTATCGTTGCAAAACTAAGACAGGGGAAAGGCGCCAGCTTCAAGCGCAAAGTTGAATCCTGCGACGAGGCTTCCCGAGAGCCTTCATCGAACTAATTTAGGCATCAAACCCCTGAGCCTTGTTCTGCTTGTAACTTGGCTAAGCCCTGAGCCGCAAAGCCTTTCCTTCCTTGCCAAGGAGCGGGATCAAGATTGGCGCCGCAGGCTTGAAGAGCACGACTGAGCTGAGCCTTCGACCCTAAACGCATGAAGCTATTATAGAGGCTTGTTGTTGTAACTATGGTGTAGTGGGCCCCAAAAACCTATTCTAGATATTAAGGCCCCTATATTCTGACTTATAACTCTAGACCCTCACTCCAACCGACCCCTCAGTCTGCGCGGCTTCCTCGGTCTTCCAAGAAGCCTCGATGACTGTAGCGAGACCTTAAGCCGCAGCGGCTCCCTCGAGCAGCGTGCCGCCGTGGCCAAAAACGAGCGTGTGTTCTGACTGTGCAGGATCAGGGCTGCAGTGCCCTGTGCCCCAATATAGGGCCGAACACGCACTGTCTCTACTATACGACAACTTTATGGGATGTGTGCATTGTAGTTGGAGCACGAGTTATGCATAACCTACAGCACAACTGGGTTGAAAGTGTGCAGCAGCATGTTCGGCCCTCATCCTAGGATCTTTAGAAGCTCTGCTCATCCCGCGCAGACAAGGCAGTCTTGTCCGACGGCCCTTGGTTTCAATCTTAGTTCTCCCTCAGACGGCGCCTAGCCGGGAGACCTGGTAATTATAGGACTCATGATAGGGTTTAGGCTTAGGGCTTGGGTGTTTGGGCGATTTCCATTCAGGGCTGCCTGCTGCACAGCTCTGCTTGGTCTCGTGCCAGGCTCCGTGAGGCCCTCACGCATGCGGAGGCCAATGTCCCGGCCTCAAGAGCCAGCTAGAGGTTTGGGCATTTGGGGTGTAGAACGGCACAATAGCAGAGGCAGCTTCCGACAGGGTGGACTCGAGTTCATCGTGCTGTTGGGCGGGCGGTCATTTCTTCACCCTATCATCGCAAACACTGGCAAGTGCTGTTCAGAGTCAGTGTGTTTACCACGTCATTATCCCACCTCATCATCCCACCATCGGCGGCCCAATCACCCAAGCCAACCCTTCTAAAGTTTGGACCACAATTCTGCAAAATCAGGCACGTGTTTCATCTGAGCTGTTTCCTGGAGCTTGTTGATGCCTGTTTTAGGGTGGTCGATGTCTTCGAGGTAACGGAGGTACGGGTTCGTATATGCCGTCTTGCACTTGGGCTCATGAAGGCGTCTTGAAGGTTTTATAGCGGTTGTAGCCGGGCTTCGCAAAATCCTGCATTACTCATTATAAGGAATATACCATAGTTCCCATAGTTTAGAGTCCTTAGGGTCATGCAGGATTTTGTCCATCAACAGTTCGATCCCGACTCTTTCGCTCGCAGCCAAGGAGCATCAGAAAGTTTCGGATATGGAGGCGCGAGCTCTCTGCTCGGGGTCGTTGTCAGTCCTGCCCGGATGACTAGGGATCTTAGTAAGCCGGCGGGGATATAGAGGCCGGACTAAATAGCAATATCGCCCTTAATAGCCTGCAAAATAAGTACAGGGCAGTATATCCAAGAACACGTGTGTTCATGTGCATAAGTACATATGTGTACTTATGAATGCATACGAGCATACATAAAGGCATGCATGGATGCGTGCATGTATGAAACAATTAATATAAACATGTAAGTATGCAAGTGTGTAAGTTTGTAAATGTACATGTATGTGTATGCGTATGTGTATAGAATATATACAAACACACATGTATGTGTGTGTGAAGTTTTTGTCGATGTACGGATATCTGTACCAATACATACACATACACACATGCGTGTGTACATATATATATATATACATATGTATATATATATATACCCGTATGTATTTATGTATTTATATATGCATACATACATACATAAATACATACATTGATACATACATACGTACATACATACATAACAGTGTATGTGTGCATATATATATATATATATATATGCACATGCACATACTTGTTGTTCGTGCATTTATCTGTATGCATGTGTGTGCTTGTAGCTGCATGCACAGACGCAGATGCACTCTATAGTTTTGCTTGGTGCAAATCACGAAAGATGATTCTTCATCTCGGGACATCTCACTCGGAGTCTCCTCAAATCATGTTCAGCGTCGGTGTTTCGGAGTGGGACAAGCAAGAGGGTTGGCACATCAGTTCAGCAATGTCAGGTATTTTTGCTAAAGAGTGTAAAACCCCTAGCATCGAGCCCGAAAACAACCGAAGCCCCAATCTAAAGCTCTACGTCCGCACGCTCATATCCGAAGCCTTCGCCACCCCCCCTCCCCCAACCCCCTCCCTCCGGATTTCTATGCAGTTGTGAGGTTCGGCGACTGCGGACTGCGCTCGCCGCCACGACCGACGCTTGGATGGCCAAGAACGGAACCTTCAGGTTGAAGAAGCTACCCAAAGGCCCCAAAGCATATATAGAATCCTAGAAGGTAATCCCAAGAAGGAGCAGCTCAGAGGGGCCTTATAATGATTAGAATAGGGCTTTTGGGGACTTGCTTTTACTATAATTATAGTAAGGAACCCCCAAAACAGTGTTGGTGTTCCTTTTTACTGAGCTACAGTGCGACGCAGAATTGAACCTCAATCCTGGCAATATCAACTCCAAACAACGGGAGATGTCATGGGTACAAGGCATAGGGTAAGCTCTTGGTTCTTTTCGCAATACCCTTGGAGACCTGAGGCGAAGCTCGAGCGCTACGAGGCCTCGTCGGTGGAGGCCCTCAGAAAGAGCTTCGCAGGGTTGTGATTGCTGTTGTTACTATTACTGCTATCATATATTTTTACAGGTATTGTAATCGATATTTGAAGTTCGGACCGTTGAGCATGCTGGGTGCAAAACGTGGTAGCATGGAGGCGCGCTTGCTGTTTCATTGTTGGTGCTCACTTCTTCTTGCCGTTACTATGAGTATGAGTGTTGCTACGAGTAGTTGCACTCATATAACCACGAACATTTGCCGTAGGGTTATGTTTGGGGTTGTTGTAGTCATGCTTGTCGTCGTCGTTGTTGTTGTTATGTTGATTATTATGCTGATGTTTATGAACGCTATCTTGTTTAGGGTTATGATGATGGTGATGACTATGATGACTATGATGATGATTAGTGTTGTTATGATTAGAATGGTCACTTTTCATATGCTGATTAGTATTACAGAAGACTAGGAATAGACGTGAAAGCTACTTTGCGGTGTCGTGCTGCGTGTACCTTATAAGCGTTCTAACTTGTTAGAATGTAAATATGCTACAAGAGATGGGTCTGCAAAAACCCATGCGCCACAGTAACCTGCTCTCGATTAGTACTATATATTGTTATTATTAGTAGTCGTCTTGGTTATTCTTTTTGCGCCAATTCGAACCGTGGTTTCCTATTGCAGGAGTTGGATATTGTATGGTGTTGTCTTTGCATCGGACCTCCGGTATGGGCAGGGGAGACCTGGAGGCATGCGTGGAACCTTTAATGCTGATTAAACCCTATAGATCCTAGAGTAGAGAAAACTGACTAAACCCTGAGCCGTAAAACCTTAAGCACTATAGTAGGCCAAACCCAGGGCCCTGATACCCTGAACCCTATAACTATAGTAGACGAAACTTTGAGCCCTAAAACCCTAAAGCCTGTATAGTGAGCCCCAGAAAGTTGGAACATTGGTTTAGGATTATTCATGCTGGAATTCCCTATACCTTATACTTTAAGGGCACGAGGATAATGATGTTTCATCTTTCTGGCTTCTGCTGTAGTAGACCCTAAACCCTAAACCTCTATAGATCCCTTTATGGATCCCTTTAAGGCTGTAGGTCTTTCATGGCCTGTAGTAGACCCCTGAACTTCGCGCCGCAGGACTCCCAGCGGATCTTCGTCTCCTTGTCCCTGGGCACAGCACTTTTGGTGGTAGATTTCAGATTGAGTGTTTAGAGTTTGGGGTTCAGAGACTGCGGGCTTAGGGTTCAGGGACTTCGGATTTCTGAGGTTCGAGCTGTTTCGTGGTGTTCTTTCTAGCCAACTTCCGATGGGTGAAGGAAGCCTCCCTAAACCCTGAGCCATATCTCTGAACACGCGGGTCTTTCCTCGGCCGGCAGAGGTGAGCCCCCAACTTCCAAAACTCCCCAAAATGGCCCTCCAACCGCCAAGTTCGACTCCCATCCCCAAGTGAATTTCCTCCACCTTCCACCCGAAATCGAACTACCAATCAGGCTCTCGATCCTTATCACGAGGCTCGCAGAATCCATTAAGATCAATCCATCCAAAGCCCGAAAGCCTAAAACCCAATATAGACTCCTATAACCCAACTTAACTTACCTTTGGCTAGTAGGGAATGGAGGAATGCGGTACAAGTATAATTTCTATTTCTACCATTCTTCCATTCCCTACTAACCAAAGGTAAGTTAAACCTGGAGGTCGGATGGTCTGTCTTCAGCCGGTGCTGCCAAGGCCTCGTCCTCGGCACAGTGTGTTGAGCTCCGGGCGTCTGGGAATTCAGGGTTCCAGCGTCCCTATTTAAACCCTAAACCCTACACCCTAAACCCTAAACCCGAAACCGTCTGCATTGAGGTTTGAGGGTTTGGGGATGCTCTAGCAGGACCTTAGCAGGGTTACGGCCGAGATCGAGCCTCCGAGTGGTTTTGACAACCATATTCCCAATAAAGCTTGGGGTTTAGGGAATAGTTGAGGGTTTAGGGTGCATAAAGTCTTAACCCTATATAATCCCATAAACTCAAGCATGTCGTGCACAACCATAATCCCATAAAGCTTAGGGTTTAGGGAATAGTTTAGGGTTTAGGGTGCATAAAACATAAACTCACGCATGTCGGAGCTGCCCAGGTTGTTAACTTAAGAGAGTAAACTGCTGGCCGAAAGACCTTCTTCTTCTAAGTAGCTGAGTTGGTAACCTTTAACCTTTTGGGGCTTATACAAGGGGTGCCTTTGAGGGATTTTGTTTGGATACTATCAGGGTTTAGGGGTATGGGGCTTATATAGACCTACCATAATTGCGATGGTTGACCGTTGTTTGGGCTAGGGCTTGCTTCGTGACCCGACATCGAAGCACTGGTACTCAGACAGCGCAACCAGTTTGAACTGCTGCAATGCTAGAACTTGGATACTGCCCCCATGCAGTAACAGTCTATGATAGGGCTACTATTCGGGTCCTAATTTTTCTGTAAATTATGAATATTCTTCGACTGTTACTGAGTGGGGGGCAGTATCCAAACTAGAACGAACTATTAGGAGTGTTGACGATTGACAACATTATCAATGCGCATGTTAGCCAGAACAAGAGCTACTGGTGAGAATGAAGAAGTCGTCATGTAGGAACCTGATTAAGAAACCCTGGGCCTAGAACCCAAAAATAGTAGGGTTCATACAAGAAACCCAAATAAAGGCCCAAGGTTTCTTAATCAGGTTCCCACATTCGTAGTGAAGACTGATCATGCTAGCGCCTTCCTAGCTTTGCGTCCGATTTCCGGGCCCACACGGGGCACCTATCCACAAGCATCCTCTGCGACCTCTCCAGCACCTTTCAGCACCAAAATCACGCAACACTGAGCACCTTAAATGTACTCATAGCAAACCCTTAACCCGCAAGCCCTCAGCGCTCCTTGAAGCACCCTTTGATTGGGCAATCCTAGCTTGTGCTCAGGTCGAACCAGACACCGCCAGGCTCGGATCAGGGAATCGCTTTTTTGGGGGGCTTTGCCGCTTCGAGGGGGATACTATGAGCCCAAAAGAACGAAGAGCAAGTAAACATACCTTAGGGTTTAGGAGTTTGGTGTATAGTCATGTTTAGAGCTTTAGGGCAGGATCCTATGGTATATATTTACATGATTTCTATGCACTTGTGGGTAGTAGTCCTCGGGTTGAAGCTCTGGGAGGTTATCTTCCAAGGGTAAAAGGAGGGACCCTTGGTAAGGACCCCTAGGTATATACCCTTAGTATAGCTGTCATATACCCATTATATAACCAATTATAGGGTAGGGGTCCCCTTTGAGGGTGCCTCCTTTTCCCCATTGATTATCTGGGCGCATCTCAGGTTCCAGACCTTTTTTGACATCTGATGCGTGCGGTAGTCCGAGTTTCAGTGTGTGGTTGCAATCGGGAGTCGACGGATAAGTCCGCACCTAAGCTGGCCTACCCAAAGGCCCCAAAGTAGTTCCTTTTGGGAGTTCATATATAGAATCCTATAAGGTAATCCCAACAAGGAACTACTTTGGGGCCGATTTGTAGTGGCCATGGTTGGAGCCATCGCCCTCATCCCACACCCTCATACTCGAAACTCGAAGCCTTAAAGATTTGCCCACGACACTATCGACAAAACCCTACACCCTGACCCACAGCCCTAAACCTCAAGAAGCCAATTTCCCTGAAAAGCCCAGCACATACCCTGAAATCTCAGAGCCTTGATTCCTAAACCCACAAGAAACCCTGCAAGTTTAGCCTCATTATAATTATAGTATCATGGGCCCCAAAACCCTATTCTAATTATGAAATCCCCTACATTATAATGCCCTGATCGTAACCCTTATATAGAGCCTTTTAAAGGGAGCCCTATTCTACTTATCAAGGCCCCTTCTATTCGAAGCCCAAGAGCCGCACAGGACCGTCGTTGCTGGCCCGGATCTGATCCTCGAGCGCAGGGAGCAGCCGAGCCCAGGAAAACCCAGGCCTGGGTCTCCGATAATGGGACCCTAAAATTGATTCAATTAGGGGTTCTTTTAAAGGGGTCTACAAGGGTTACTATAAGGGATCTATAAAATTACCATAATAATGTAGCCTGGGTCTCTGGGTCTCCGAAGTCAGAGACTCCAATAACCCCTCAATTAAGGATTATACCTTAAAGTTATAGTATGATTCCTAATATGATTTAGGGTATATTCCTTAATAAAGGGTCTCTGGGTCTGCGAAGTCAGAGGGTCCACATGGGTGGTTGTGAAAATGAGGGTCCCTTGAATAATACGTGCCGTACTATAATAAGGACCCGAAAAGGGACGCTACATCAGAGGGTCCATACGGGAGTTTCCGAAAATTAGGGGTACCATATTATGGGGTCCTTAGAATACGGATCCAACTATTGAGGGTACTATTTTAGGGTCCCCTATTTTCGGAAACTCCCATATGCACTAGCATTGGTCTCCATTGTAGTTCCCTTTTTTGGTTAACCAAAATCTATCTTGTAGGATCCTAATCATGAAGTTGGTTAGCCAAGAAAAGGAACTACAGTGGAGACTATAGGTACCATTATGGCATTAATGGTAATGTCGAGCATCTCCAGGAGCAGCGTTCACATCACGTTCTTGCACGACCTTGGCTGCGACATTTTTCCTCGCTACATGCAAGCCAAGTGTCAAGGCATACCGAAGATATCTCAGCACGCCGTCAGGTTTTGGCTCCCACCGAACTTCTTGCATTTCACCTCCCTCGGCTTCCTTTAGATGATGGTCCGCGCACACCGCCGGACATGTTTCGAGCACGGTGCCAGTCGTAGTATGCTGGAGTGTCTTGCTGTGTTTCTCTCCTTGGCCAGAGTGGCCGTGAGCGACAGCTGCAACACTACGGAGAACTTGGCGCTTTTGCAGAGCACTCGCATCCATCCAGTAGCACTCGAAGGCCAGCCGTGCAGACCTCCTGAGCCTTCACCCAACTGTTAAACTCTTACATTCGATGGACTGTTTGTGAGGTCAGACAACGGAAGGATTGCCCGGCTACCATCGACGCAACGATAGCTATCCGGTTCCGCCGAACGCTGGCTTTGAGAGGGCTCAGGAGATGGCTCTGTCGCAATCACCCACCTTCGGATCCTTGGAGGGTGTTGCTGCCGCAGACTTTGATGGCGATGGCATCTTACACCACTTCCTCTGCAGCTCGAACGATATGAATCCAGGTGGGACTTTCCGAAAATAGGGGGCCCTAATATAGTACCCTAAACAGTAGGATCCCAAATATAAGGACCCCCAAAATGAGGTACCCCCCCTAATTTTCGGAAACTCTAAACCCTAAACCCTTTATAGAACCCCTATAGATCCCTTAAAGGAACCCTTATAGATCCCTTCAAAGGTACCCCCTAATCAAATCTTCGGAAACTCCCAGGTGTTTCCCAGGCCGAGTCTACGCAGCGGTTGTTGCGGTGTGTGGGAGGTCCTGACGGCGCCTTTGAGGAGGTGGAAGTTTCCGAAAATTAGGGGGTACCTTTAAAGGGATCTATAAGGGCTCCTTTAAGGGATCTATAAGGGTTCTATAAAGGGTTTAGGGTTTAGAGTTTCCGAAAATTAGGGGGGTACCTCATTTTGGGGGTCCTTATATTTGGGATCCTACTATTTAGGATACTATGTTAGGGTCCCCCGTTTTCGGAAACTCCCAGGTAACAGAAGCCGCAGGATTATTTGGTCCTCGCTGCAGTGCAGTAGCAGCGGGGGACCTCGACAATGACGGGGATGCGGACCTTGTCACTGCCAACTATCGAGAGCCTAGTGGCGGTTGCAAGGTTTGGCTCAACGATGGCACGGGCGTTTTCACGGAGGTGTCAGGAACTTAGTCATGTCTCTTGCATCCCAGCTGTAGCGCAGGTTTCATGCGTGGTCGTGCTTAGAGGATCATGGGCTTAGTAACTAGGGTTATACGTAAGGTAACTATACTGGAAAACTACTTATAGCCCAATTAAGGTACTTATAACCTTACTTACTAAGTCCCATGAACCTCCAAGTGTTTCGTGAGGGAAGCAGCTGACCCGAGGCCGGATGCTATCGACACCGCGAGCTGCCCAGGCTTTCCTGGATCAGTCGCCTTGGGGGACGTGAACAATGATGGCATGCTTGACGCATACATCGGTGCTTTCAATGACATTGTTGCCGATACGCAGAATCTGCCAAGTTCTTTGCTCATCGGAGATGGCACAGGCAACTTCGATCTGGCTGTAGACAGCGGAGCAGAGTTTCCCGAGTGGCCGTGCGTTGCAAGCTTCATGGACCTGGACGATGACGGCGACTTGGACATCATAGTTGCCACCTGCAATAGGCTCGTCAACGGTCCAGGAGGCGTGGTAACCCCGATCTTCACACCCATCTACATCTTCCGGAACAGCTTCGCGCAAGATGGGAACGTGAAGTTTGAGAATGACGTAGATGGCTTTGGCATCGGCGTCCGCACCGGCCTGTGGATGAACGTCGCTTTCGGAGACTTGAATGGCGACGGCCTATTAGACATCTTCATGGGCCAGGCAGGATGTGCGACCTTAACCGAAGCTGGGTTCTTGTTATGGAAGTTAGTTTTAAGTTACCATAATAGGCACTGAAGTACAGTAAATAGTATGGCTTCCTTATGATGGTAACTTAATATCGAGTTTAACAAGAGCCCAGGAAGCCGGCTGTCCCGCGGGACTGCGTCATGCCCTTTTTCGCAACAATGGCGACGGCACGTACACGGATGTGGCAAACGAGGCTGGGGTAGGGATCAACATATTCATCCGCGATGCTTGTGTGTTTATTGATCCCTTTTTTCCCCTTTTTTGATCCGGCAGCCGGCAGCCAACGAGGCTGGAGTGGCCATCCATCCCTTCAATTGGGGAGCTGCCTTCATTGACATCGAGAACTCAGGCACGCAGGACCTGATCACCGTCGGCAAGCTTCCCCTTCTGGTGGCCCCTGCCTCTGTGAATCCGGGAACAGTGTACCGCAACGACGGTAGCTTCCCCTGGACGCTCTTGGACCCGCTGGATGTTGGAGTTGACTCTGGAACGGGACTCTCCGTGGGCGACATCGACAATGATGGCCTGGAAGATGTGGTTGTGCAGACCTTTGGACCGACCGTGCCTCCTGCAAACGCCGCCCAGAGCGTGGCTGTGTTCCTGCAGAACCGCAACAAGGACTCCGGTGTGTTTAGGGCTTAGGGAAAGCATTCACCAACTCCGAGCGTGCTATTAGTGCTCCTGTCAGACGTCTTCCGTCCGATGTCAAAACCAAACTCCCGACTATATTCCGGAAATCTAGGGAAACCATAGGCAGGCCGCCGATGCAGGCCACGCAGTATGTGAGCTTTTGGCACGCAAAGCACTCGCATAAACTCTTTCTTGACGGTCTGCGCGTTGTGCAATTGACAGGCACGTTGAGTTGACTGTACCTGTAGTCTCCATTGTAGTTCCTTGTTTTGGTTTAACCAATCTGTATATTAAGGATCCTAAAAGGTAACCCCAGAAAGGAACTACAATGGAGACTATAGGTAGGTCAGCAGGAGAGCTCGGTCAAAGAGGGATTTTGAGCACTTCTGACTTCAACACTGTTTCATATGGGTGTTTGTGAAAGTTACGGTCCCTTCTTGTTTCCCGAATATGGTACGGCACCTACTATTTAAGGTACCCACAAAGGGACCATCATTTTGACAACCACCCATATCTGTTTCATCGACGTCTAAAGCTCTGAGCAGGCGAAGAACGGCTGGCTCAAAGTGGTTCTTGAGGGCAGGTGCTCCAACCGAGATGGCATCGGTGCCAAAGTGACGCTTGTATGCTTGTACTCGTGTCTAGGACCTAGAGTGGGCCCGTATTCCCTTTCGAAGGGTTCAGGTTCCCTTAAAAGCCCCTTTAAACCAAAAAGGGCACCCTTTTTTTTTCCTAGGTTACTCTTGGGTCTAGGTGTCAGGGGCCAGCATGACACAAGAGCACAGAAGTGCAGGGCAACATGAAGCATGCTGGGGTGCAGAAGTTTGGGTTGTTGTGCAGCTCGTCAAGTGGCGTGCTTCTGTTTTGGGGCCCAGCGCAAGCCGAGGAAGTTGACCTATAAGACCTATCTGCGCAGCACAGGCCGGCGTTGACAAGTGTAGAACCTCGCTCAGCCTCGCTCCAATCCAACCTCGTCACACCCCCACTTGCCACTATACAATCGTTTAGGTACGGCCCCCACTCAGTAATAGTTGAATAATATTCATAATATAGATATATTAGGACCTTAAAAGTAGCCCTATTATAGACTCTTACTGTAAGGGGGCCGTACCTAATCAATCGTCAGATAGGCTTAAACAGTGTACGATGAGTTTTTGCAGACTAGCTCTCGAGGTACCCTCCAGGTGCCGATCCTGAACCCCCTAAAGCCCGTAACAGCTTTAGACATGCAGTCCAGTGAAGGTCGTCGCTGGCGCAAGGTCGTTCGAAGGCAGGTGAAGGCGGTGGTAAGCGGCTCCTCTTTCTTTTCCTCGAACGACAAGGTGGGGACCTGGGAGCAAACTGTAGCACGGACATGGGAATTTCTCAAAATTAGGGTACCCGATTTGGTAGCCCCTATAGACCCCTTTAAGCAGGAACCCTATTCTAATTACTCAGGCCCCTATATGAGCAACCCTAAACCTTATAATGCTCTTCCCTGCTCAGGTCATCACCTTCGGACTTGGCTTGCGCGGCAAGGCCAAGGTCCTTGAGGTGCAATACGATAGTATATAATTATATGTATATATACACATATAATATGTATGTATAGTTGTACAGTTATATAGTCTTGTATATGTATATGTACATATATATATATACTATGGTTTATGTTTTATTATGTAGTATATATTTCCAGTATATATTATAAGATATTTGATGTGAATATATCTATATATATATATGTATATGTATGTATGTATGTTATAACATATATTGAAGATTGTATGGTAGCCCTTGAGGTGCAATGGCCTAACGGAGCTATGCAAAGATTGCGTTTGCCTGAGCGGAAGCAATCGAAGAAGCTGGTGAAAGTCAAAGAGAATTGTAAGCGTGCTCGGCATCGCAAAGCGTACCGCTGAGCAGTTGGGTCGTGACATCCCGCCCCTGGCTATACGAATGCGTGAGGGGAGTGATACTCTCAGCCCCACCTATTTCCGAGCTTCCATCGTGCCATGTTGTGCCACATCCCTGTTTAGCGAGTAGTCCCAACAAATAGGCCCCACACCTATTTCCAACCCTGATCGCCTAACCCCCTCACCCCCTCTGCACGTAGGGCCGGGGCTTGAAGTTACCAATTTTGGTAGGTCCATTGTGTCCAGGTTTATCCAGCATGTCCAAGCATGCCTTGGAAGTACGACACGTTGGATACGTTCGGTCCGTACGTGGCAAAGTCCAACCCTGCAAGTGCTGTCGCGCTTTTAAGCCCTTTTTTCAATGCAGGCATGCAGGAGGAGGCTATGGGGGTAGCCTCCACGCAACCATGCAGGAGCAGGACGACGGCGCAGACTTGCAGAGTACGGAAATCAGCAGCAACTGGCAGAGCCAGTGCTGGGGCACTCTCGCAGAAAAGGTCCATTGTCTCCTTTGTGGATGCGGCTAGCATTTATGTTCTCCGAAGCCCTACCGCCTGAGCCGAAGCATTTCAGTCATATATCATATGCCCCCAAAAACCTTTCATGATTATTAAGGCGCCCTGAATACTGCAACCTTACAGTACTATAGGTACCCTTCAGAGGAACCCTTCAGATACTCGTTAGAGGAACCCTACAGGTACCCTTTAAAAGGAACCTTTCAGATATCTCTGCCGGCCAGGCAATCGCAGCTGGGAGGCCAGGGGCTCGAAACGTAAGGTCTAACCGCTTTACATTGAGGAACGGGATTTAGGGTTCAGGGGGTTTAGGGTCTAGGGGGTTTGGGGTTTATGCAGTTTAGGGTTTAGCGGCTGAGGGGCTTGGGGTTTAGGGGCTTAGGGTTTATGTCTTGTGCTAGATGACACCAGAAGTGGTAGTCCGGGTCCACTGCTTTGTTGTTGCTGCCTGTGCCACAAGTGTCTTGAATTCCACTGCATGTCTACTTCGAAGGGAATCCGCAAGCTGCTTAATTTTCAGGGTGGATGGGCAAGTGTGCGAACGGATCGACATTTGCTTGCGGTGCCTTTCGCCGGTTCTGGAAGGAGCTTGATTATCCTGACTCTGTGATCAGCGATGACCAACAGGCAGCGTGGAAGAGCAAATTAACCAGAATGTCTTGCACAGGCCAGATTTCCAACGCACCAGTCGTTCGGTCTTTATGCGATGCCATGCCACCATCAGTCGGTACGAGCTGTGGTTCTGACGATGAACGCACGTGTTCAAGGAGCTAGCTGAAATTGAGTAGATGGTTTTTTGCAGTTGCCGTGGGGGAGTGAGCGATTCGCATCCAATCGCCAGCAAACTCTAGATGTGTTTTTCGGAAAGTAATAGGGCAGGGGCATGCAGCGGCCTAAATAATTACCAATGTTCCCTATTATAATATTTTTGGTATAATGAGCCGCAAAACCCTATTCTAGTTATGAAGACCCCTACATTACGTCCACGCGGCTTTGACACTGGTAAAGTCGCACATGGCATGAGGCATCATTCCTGCATTGTCGACCTGCCTCAAAAGAAAACCATGCGCCTTACTGCGCGCAGTGGCGCACGACTGGGGCCTTGATCCCATCACTGCAAGTTATCTCCCAAGGCCTTCAAAAGCCCTAATAATAGAAGCCCGAATGAATGGAAATTGAGGCTCACTGACTATAACGAATGAGCTTAACACCCGACTAATCAATTATTATATAACTCCCTATATTGCACCAGTAAGGGTTCACCCATTGCAGCCAACGACCTGCAAACCTCGCAGTCTTTAAACTCTCGCCCCCCTGAGCCCGGGCCTAATTTGCCAATCAGCTATAGCATGAAATGACCAAAAATCTATTCTAACTATTAAGGCCCTTCAACTAGACCGAACCCAGCGCCCCAACTAAGTAGAAGAGGCATAAATGGTATACGTGAGCACATACCAGAGAACCAGCAGTCTGAATCGCAGTAACCCTAAGCGTAGTATCCTTATTCATCAGGCGCACACCTTTAGCCCTGACCCTGCACTTAGTACTCTACCACGACAAGCCTTGGACGCCCGAAGGCCGTAGGCCCTAAACCCGAAATCAGGAGCCCTAAGATCACTGAGCTCTATGTCAGCCCGCTCTATTTAGATATACAGACCCTCTATATATATATATATATATATATATGTGTGTGTGTATATGTATGTATGTATGTATGTATGTATGTGCATATACATATGTTGTGTATATGTATATGCATATACATATACATATATATATATATATACATATACATATATGTATATACATATGCGTATGTGTGTGTATGTGTATGTTCTTATATGCATCTATATGCATCTATATATAAGCCCTATATGAAGGCGGTATAAAGCCTACATAGACACATTAACCCTTTACACCTCCCAGCCGAACTGAGGCCTTGGCGCCAAAATCCGCCCTGTGGCACGGACGTCCACCAGCCTCGTCTCTCCCGCTCGCCAAGGTCTCCTGCCTGCGTTGAACCTTGAATCACCCAAAAAAACTTAAACCCAAAACCTTGAACCTTAAACCCAAACCCTGAATCCTGAACCCAAAATCCTGCAGACGGTTTTGGCTTTGCGCTCGGAACAGGGAAACCGAAGATCCCAGTTCTCGAACGCTTGTTCCTGCATGGTTAAGCTGTTTGAGGTCGCTTCGCACTCTGTGCTACTACTGTACTACTACTTATAGTACTATGCTACGGTACCATTGTACTAACTACCGCCGTACTGCTACTGTACTACTATACGACGAAGTACAGCCACAGACATCCCTCTCCCTCGTCTACAGTGTTGGGAAGCACCCCCTATCTCCTGCTACAGTCAAGGGACGCACCACCCCCTCCCGTCCTTCTAAGAGCATATCTCCTTCTGCCTCTAAACAGCCTATCTCCCTTCAATGTTTCGGAAACCCGAAGCACAGTGCCACATTAACCTCCACCAAGAAGGCCCTATAACTCTTTATCAGCCCCAAGCCATCATGAAGTGCACCAAATCCTAAACCCTAGACCCTAGACTCTGCACCCTAAGCCCTAAACCCAAAGCCCTAAATCGACCCTTAACCCTCAAAGCCTAAACCTTCAACCCTAAAGCCTTAAAACCCTAGAACCCTAAAACCCTAAAGCCCTAAAACCTTAAGACCCTTACTAAAGCCCGAAAACCCCAAATCCCTAGAACCCTAAGACACTAAGACCCTAAAACCTTAAAACCCTAAAACACACTAAACCTCCACGTCCCTCTCACTAAACCTAGACCCCTAAGCCCAAAACCCTAAAACCCTAAACCTTAAAGCCCTAAGACCCTAAACTCTCAGGCTTCAGCCCTTCGCTGGTGCCCCGGAGCTCTTCCCCTGCTGGGCCGAGGTTCCGTGGCTGCCGTAAGCCCGGCCCTGGACCCCAAAACTGAACGGGCTATGATTTAAAATTGTTTGTTCATGACTCTTTTGTCTTTTCTTGATCCTTGGACTTAGTTTTTGGCTGATGCCGAATTGAATTCAATTGAATCTGAACCGGCTATGATTTAAGTATTGTTGATGCCCATTATAAATTTATTGATCCTTGGACTTAGTGTTTTGTTGATGCCTCTTTTAATTGTTTTTATTGTTCCTTGGACTCAGATTTTTTGATGCCTATATTTATTTTTGATGCCTCACCCAAACTGAACCCCACAACACCCTATGTAATGCAGGGGCCTTCATGATGAATCCGGAACCCAAAAGAATAGCAGAATAATGTAGGGCATTATAGACAAATGAATGAGGAACCCTAAGGAACAATATTGGTAATTACTCAGACTTCTACATGTTCTGATCCCTGACGCCTTGAGCCCAATAGACGCCTTTTCCGCGGCAGGCACACGATGGCCGAGCTCACCTCAGCACCGCCCCAGCGAGCGCCGGGGGTGCCCAGAGTTTGAGCGTCAGGGATTACGGCCTGACCTGGACCCGAAGAGCTTTTCAAAATCCCGTAATGTAGAAACCTGATTACGAAACCTTGGGCCTTTATTAGGGCTCCGTTTATGAATCCTACTATTTTGGGGGTCATAGGCCCAGGGTTTCTATAACAGGTTCCTACATTATCCTAAATCCTGAATAATATAGGGGTATAATGCCAGAACACGATTCTAATCATTAAGGCCTCTATATTACCCCAAAAATAATCTGCAATTCTGACCTACACCCTCGTGTGCCAGTTGGCCCTGTCAACTTCCAGATTTCCTCAGGCATCGACCTGCCTTCCCACATCCCTTTCCGATTTCCCCCAGACGCTCTCGCAGACAGGTTCCGGTTGTAGGTTTAGACTTGGTTGTTTCGATAGTCGTCCCAGGAAGATGCTCATTTAGGCCTCCTTTTTTCGACGTCGGTCCCAAGAAGATGCAAATCTGGAGTGAAGGGTTCTGGCCTTGGGTTTTCGGGTCTAAAGCGGCAGTTGTTCGCTATATTTGCTTGTCCGCGCACTAACACCTAAAGCCACAAATTCTGCTAAGCTTCGCAGAAACCCGTTCATCCTTGAAGCCTGACGCTTCAACCAACATACAGCAGAGCCTTCTTCTAAAATTGATCGTGGCCCTCTGTAGTTTGCAGACCCCTGCCAGCACCAAAGGACAGGGAACCTTGCAGCTCTAAGCCCATAACCTTGATATAGAAGCCTAAAGAATTACCAATGTAACATACCTGTTAGGGTTCCCTTTTATAACTACTATACCATAAAGGAACGCTACAGGAAGCCCAAAACCCTAGTCTAATGATCAAGGCCCTTCTCTCTCTAAGCGACCCCGAAACCCCGGAAACCCTGAACCCGAGGGCCGCTTTGGTGTAGTTGCCCGCAGGGTCCAGCTCTCACCGACGCCGATGAGGCCGTTAACACTAGGGGTGATGATATAAATCCTGCATTACCTTAAGGACCCTAAACTATGGGAACTATGGTGTATTCCTTATTATGGATAATGCAGGATTTATATCATCAAACGTAGTAGTTGGCTAGCACTTTACATCTTCATGGGTACTTAAACCAATAAGGAATAAGAATGAACATGTTTAGTGCCATCCCGACCATGAACTAGAGTTGTAAGGGTAAGACTAGCAATACTGGTACGGCTTAGGGTTGCAATATTGGTACGGTTTAGGGTTTTAGGGTTTAGAGTTTTAATGGGTAAGACTCGCAATAATAGTAAGGTTTAGGGTTTTAGGGTTTAAGCTTTTAATGGTATGACTTGCAATAATGGTACGATTTAGGGTTTCAGTGTTTAGCGCTGAGGGTGTACGAATAATAGTAACTGTAAAGGGAGTAAGTTATGTAGTATATATAGAATAGGGTATGTGGGTCGACGTGTCGTCGAATTACTTCGGGACTATGAGGAGATATTACAAAATTGTGTTCTGTTGAGGGGAGGGAGATTTTGGTAGTACAGGAGATACTACAGTTGGGGTGTGCTGTAGGATAATTACGGAGGGAAGACAAGGGGAAACTCTAATGTAGTAACCCTATTAAGAGACCCTGGCCCTTTAAACCCCACGATACTCGGATCATATTAAGAACGCTAGCAAGGACCCAAGTTTTCTTAATCAGGTTCCTACATTAGCCCGCTACTTCTGTACGAGTTTAAGTTCACGCTTGGGCGGCTAGCCCTAACGCTCCATGTACCCATATAGTATATACTTAGGCCTTGAAGTCCCCAATAGGGACCCCGTTTAAGGCTTAACATGGAGCCTTGGGGTAGGGCTGCCAGGGTTTAAGGTTCACGCTTGGTCGAGGGTTTGCCATGGGGCATGAATGGTTTCATGTTTTCAGGGCTTCAAGGTCACGGTTTCGCGGCTTTGTGGAGTATAGAAGTAGGATCCACGGCATGCCCTAAGCTGCATTTTCCTGAGCTGGCAGACAACACTCAAGCCAAAACATGGCGAAGAAGGCAAAACATTCAGAAAATAAGCATTGGCGTACAGTTTCGCGTGATTCCAAGGGTAAAAGGAGGGACCCTTAATGAGGACCCTTAGGTATATTTCTATTATATACCCATTATATAGCCCATTATAGGATAGGGGTCCCCATTAAGGGCCCCTCCTTTTCCCCTTTGAGTGATTCTTGAGAACTCTCGGGTTCTTCGGGCGAATATCAAAGCCTGAATACTTTGCAATACGATTCTGTAGCATACCCCGAAGCCTTCTTCCAGCAGTTCAGTAGTCATGTTGATTACGACAGCCAGCACAACGGCCGTAATGCTTCACGGCCGAAGGATGGGGAGAGCTGTTGAAGAGGATTGAGGCAAGGATTTGGACCAAGTTTCGATACCAAACGGAGCTGGCCGCTTCCGTAAAGGATTTACTACCGCCGCTGGATCACCGCTTTTTTGTTACGCCGCCTCCTCCTCCTCCTCCTCCTCCCAGCTGCCGCCGCTGCTGCTGCTGCTAGTGCCGCTGCCGCTGCCACTGCTATTACGGCAAGTACTAGTCGTAAAGTATTAGCTGTTATGTGCTTAGTACTGATAGTACTAAAAGTCGGACAGGCATTAACGATGGGCCTAATCTCCTGCCCTGCTTGCCTTCAATCAGGGCCCCGGCAACGGGCCAAACCGCGATCCAGGCCTGCCCGCGCAAGCTCAACATGGGGTTTAGGTTCCCGGGGTTTAAACGTGTTTAGGGCTTGGAGTTTTGCAGTTTAGGCCGCTGCGGTGCAAGATCTCCTTCCGGTCAGCGGTCCGGGTTGCGGTGCCGCGGGAAATGGATTCAGGCCGTGAGTTCCGGCGGCTTTTTCGAACTACTGGCACGGCAAATGCTTGTGCGCATCTTTGCAGAAGGCGTGTTTATGACAAAGCCGTGCATGAAATGTGCTGAGGAGAGGGAATACTAGGCTAAAGGCATGCTTGTAACAGGATTGGCAGGGCAGGGCAAGTTCGGCTGGTCACTCACCTCCCTCAGGCGAAAGGGGTCTGCCTACCCATGCCAAACAAGCTTTATAATAGTCGTGGCAATTGCAATCTGGTTTTGGAGATGCACTGGATCGATGCAGACATAATGGTTCTTCGAAATCAAGGGTCCATGGATGTACTCCGAGCTAGAGCAATTCCTGTGATAGCGACTGCACAAACAATCCTGGCTGACTTCCTTGCGCCGTAGAGTTGCGGAGATCAACCGCGGATTGGCTCAACATGCCAAAGCCAGTTCATCCCCTTGCAAAGCCCTGTAGCGCCCGATGCAACCCACAAGTAGAGCGGACCTATGCTCGTTGCCGCAGCTCACAGAACTCCAAGAGCCCAATACCCCTTTAAGTCTGATCTTTAAGTCAGGGTGTTTCTAACGTCATGCTGTGAAGCAGTAAAGCCCATAATTATAACCGAAGGAATCTTCTTCGAGGGGTATTGAGCTTGCTGGAGGTCGGAAACCAGGAGCTGCAGAAGAGTTGTCGACCGGTTTGAGCCGAGAAGTGGTCACACGGTGAGATTGGGGTCAAACCGGCCAGTTCATTTCCGTTTTCTGTGGCCTTCCTTCAGGCGTGTCCTATCTGCGGCATGGTCATCGCACAAGGATGATGGTGAGACATGAGGACGAAGTTGGAAGCACTAGCATCACTTGCAAACACAGCTACGGCACGAGCGAAAGCATCGACAAGATAAATGCATCTGACAAGGAGTATCCACAACAATACCGTAGATGACAGAAGAGAAACAACACACACACAGTCGAGAGCCAGAAATATCATAGGCCACACCTTTCACCTGGCCTGTTGTGTGCGCAGGCTCCCTCGCCGTCGAAGCTCCCGGCAAGGCTGCGGCGGCCCAAATAGGTATACTTTCAATTACCTAAACCCATGCAATCCCTGTAATCCTAAGCATCAAATCCCCGTTGTTGTGGAACTTTTCCGTCTTCAGGGTATGGCGCTGGTCTCAGGGCTGAGAGCTGGATTTCGAGTGGCGCATGCCTTAAGGCAACGGGCTTTCAAGTGTTGGCGATGTCAACGGCTCGTGTTGAAATCAGAACTCTATTGTGTGCAGGTTGTTTTCAGGAACTTCCGTGAAGCCCTGAACCCTAAAAGACTTGATGTAGGAACCTGATTCCCTGGCTGGGCCTATAACACCAAAATCAGGTTCCTACATCATCAAAGAAGTCCTTAGTGCAGTAACCCCTGTAACATGGATCCCTTACAGGAGCCGTGATCCTTCATGCCGAATCCCGCCCAGTCCTGCCATAACCCCTTCACTGGACCCCGAAACCTGAAGTCCTAATAAATATAGGGGCCTTAATAGCTACCTATACTATTTTGGGGTTCCTTATTATAGCTATAGTATAACGGCCCCTGAACCCCTATTCGAATTATCAAGACCCCTAAATTACACTGCCCTGAACCGCCAACCCTCCCACCCTCAAAACACGAATAAGAACAAGCACGCTAATCGTAACTACTTTATCACCGTATTTTTATGAATAACAACAATGGTTCTGATTGTAATTGTAATATGTGTTACTGTGATAACTATTGTTTAAAGCCGCACCCTAAAACCCTTCCCTGAAAACTACCCTCCGTCGTAACACCTGAACTTCTTGCTGAGGAATATCCTGCCCCATTGAAACTAAGCTCTAAGACTCTACACTCCAATGCGACGCGCGAAAGCCTTAAAAACCCAATCCCCAAAAGCTTGAAGCCCTAACCGAAACCCTTTAATAAAAGAACGAAAGCCTTAAAACCCCCATCCCCGAAAGCTTGAAGCCCTGACCCTAACCATTTAAAAAACGAACGCGAGCAAGCCTCAGAGCCAGGATGTCCTACCCTTTGTTAAGCCACCGTACAGCCCTGTGAGATTGAGAATCCCTTAAAGACCCTTATAAGATACTCAGACAGCCCTTATGAACATTCGACGACCTTGTTTGAAGTTTCATGCAACCCTACACCCAGAAAGCTTGTACGAAATAAACCCTAAACCCCTGAAACCTTAAAGCCCTAAACCCAGAACCGCCCTGATGACCATCACTTTTACCTGCCTGTTACTATCTTCAAGTCTTACAGTTATGTACGGAATAGATAACTAAAACGTTTTTTTCTGTTCAAGTTCCTTAGAACATTGAGTAGTTGTCAAATTTAAGGTCCGTTTTTGGGTACCCTAAATAATAGGTGCCGTATTATAATAGGGACCGAAAAAGCTACCCTAATTTTGACAACCACCCATTTATGAATAATTTTTTGCAGGCTCTCCGGATCGGCGTCGGCCCGCCTTACTCCGTCGATTCCTGGCCAGGTCCGAGGGCTTTGGATTTGAGGTTTAGGGTTTAGGATTAGCGTTTTGGGGGTTTAGAGTTTAGGTTTTTTGGGTTTTAGGATTTGGGTCTAGGGTTTGAGGGTTACTCTAAGATCAGGAATTAGGAATTGCACTCAGGGCTTTAGGAGTTAAGATCGGCTTTTATATTTATGCTTTAGAGGATGTAGGCTTTTGGTACAGGGTTTATACGCTTTAGGAGTCATGTGGGTGGTTGTCAAAATTACGGTCCCCTTTTGGGCACCTTAAATGTTAGGTGTCCAAAAAGAGACCCTAATATTGACAACCACCTGTTTGGGTTTGTGGCAGTTTAGGATCGGGGTTTAAGCTGCCTCCGGAGGAGAAGCATGGGCCATTCTAATTAACTAACCTGAGGCAGGCCTTTGTAATTCTTCAATCATGGTGTCCACGGCGTGCCAAGCGAGTGCACATGCGCGTGAGGGTGCTCATTAATATGAGTTTGTGTGTGTGTGTGTGTGTGTGAGTGTTACAAGTGCTTGTATTTCCGTTTCAATCTCGGTCTTTAGCTTTAGCTGAGTGGCTCATCGAGTGGCTGAGCGAACGAGTGAGGGAGGAAGGAAGGGAGGGAGCGAGTGAGTCATTGAAGCAGGGAGGAAGGGACGGAGACGGCAGAGGCAAGCACGGAGGAGGGAGAGAGGGAGGGAGGAGGGGAGTAGTGAAGCAGGGAACGCGCGAATATCTGTCTTACCGTGGTTAGTAGGGAACGGAGGGATGGGGTAAAACTAGAACTACTATTTCTACCATTCTTCCATTCCCTACTAACCAAAGGTAGGAGATGTGTAGGTGTGTGTGTGTGTGTGTGCCCGTCGTTTGTGCCGGTCGTGTGTTCGTGTCTGTGGGTTGGGCTGATGCCTTCGCTGCAGGTATCTTCACCAGCTCCGCGGGTCTACAATGCTTGGACCTTATGTTTGGTTTTGGGCTTTAGATTTAGGGTTTAGGGATTAGGGGTTAGGGTGTCTGTCGAGGTGCAGGTTCCAGGATTCCCAACAGGTGAGGCCGATGCATATGGGAGTTTCTGAAAATAGGGGTACCTTATTTTGGAGTCCTTAGAATAAGGATGCTACGATTTTAGGTTACTATATTAGGGTCCCCTATTTCCGGAAACTCCCATATACACGCTTCAAGGAACAAAGTGCAACTTGCCTGGCATGCGTTGTTCCCTGACCTTCTAATTCTTAGCTGCACAGGAGGACCCTGAAAAAAGGAGGGACTGAGAAGTTCGGGGGAGTTTCTTGATGCTTTTCCTCGTGGCTTTAGACACCACTTCAGCATTTCTTTTGAGCTTTTCCTGGCTGTAAATGGGCGGCTCGAGCCCTGGACTGCTGACGAGGTTGTGCGGTCTGTCCACGCATCGCCACACACGCAGGCGGACAACCCTGGGCTTCAAGTTTCAGGGTTTAGGGGTTTCGGCTCCTTTCCGGATTTGGAGACCGCGTTTCAGTTTCGGGATGACTCCTATGTCCTGCGCCTAGCTGCTCTAAACCCTTTTGTAGTCTGATTGTACCCAGTCTTGCATGACTTCTCATCAACTTTCTTCGCAGACCTTGCGTAGAAAAGCTGAAGCTAATGCGGAAGTCTGCTCTTGGATCACAAAGTCCGCTACGATGCAGGCCCCGATAAGCCACAATAGTAGAACAGACCTGAAACCACAAAACCTCGTGTCCATGCCCACAGATCGGTTGAGCTTAATGACTCACAGGATTCATCTCACCTACAGGAGAGCCCGCGCCAAATGGCTTAACCTAAACCCAAAAAGCCCCCCAAAACACACACACACACAGCGGAACCTTCTTGACCAAAAACCCCTAAACCCTAAACCCTTTTGACCAAAAAAACCTTAAACTCCCCAAACCCTAAACCCTTTTGACCAAAAAACCCTAAGCCCCTAAACCCTAAACCCTTCTGACCCAAAATACCCCAAACTCACTAAACCCTTTTGACCAAAAGAAAAACCTAAGCTTAAGACGGCCGGAACCCAGCTGCCAACTTCGCCTCCAGGGCACCGTGCGGGTCGTGAGCAACATCCAGGCCAGGTTCCTTTAAAGGGGTCTCTAGGAGTTCCTTTAAAGTGATCTCTAGGAGTTCCTTTAAAGGGGTCTATAAGAAGAAGTTGGGCCCAAGGATGGCTTCTGACATAGAACCAACTTGTAGGGCGCAGGTAGTTCCGGGCTTAGGGTTAGGCTTAAAGGCGTGGGAATGTAGTACCTAGGCAGTTAAGTGCTCAAGATCCGGGGATCAGTGGAAGATGTCACGCTGATGCAATTTTAAAGGAGTTCTGCGGCCTTTCGTTGCGGCCTGACTCAGGATGATATTCTAGGTTCCTGAGCAATACCCCTTTGCCCTCTTTATTTCACGGTCCTCTAATTAGAACCGGTAGGAAAAGGTGTACCCTCGAAATTATGAAGGGGCTACTCCGGAACCTAGCATCCTTGGCAGCATGGGATCTCGGAGCGTTATCTCGTCTGTGTGGAGTTGAGTGAACAGCAGACATTGTGACATGATAAACGAGGCTTCCGGAAGCTAACCTGTGCTGGCTTCGCCGAGGCTGTAGCTTGAATAGCTCGAGGTATACCTATTTTTTACAGTTACCATCATCATCATCATGATCATCATATACAACAGCATGACCGTTAGAAGCATCGAACAGACAAACACAGCAGCTGTAGCCGTAGTTGTAGCAGTTGTAGCAATGGCAGTCGTGTCTGGCGGTCGGTGGTAGTATCAGCAGGAGGGAGGAGGAGGAGGAGGAGGAGGAACAGTAGCAGTAGCAGAGTAGTAGCAGCAGCGGCAGCAGCAGTAGCAACTGCAGAAGTGGTGGTGGTGGTGGCAGGAGTAGTTGTTGTTGCGGTCTCAGAAGTAGGACTAGGATTCGGAGTAGAAGTAGCTGTACCAACAATAGCTCCCTAAGCCCTAAACCGCTGGTAGTTACGGTTGTTTCGGCCTTCATCCTTCCGCTCGAGGGCACCACCTCGGCCCCGGCTTCGGTCCACTGGACCACGCCTAGGCCGACCCTTAAAATTGCAGTTCGCGGTAGGGTAAGGCATCAGGGTGCAGGGCTTGATAAGGTCGTTATGTCGATTGTTGCAATGCCCGTGGTTGCAGTGATTAGTTGTTGGCTCTGCTCGCTAAGCATGCAGTGTCTGTAACTTGCAGATTTGAGGTGTGAAGGTGGGGAATGGTGGGGATTCCGAAGGAGTCGAGGATCTAAAGCTCATGCTTTGGAGCCGCTTTTTGTTCGCAGAAAGCTTTGATGATCCTGGGCTTGGCTGTCTGTTGAGATCTGGGGTTCGGGTGTTGCCGGGCTCAGATTTTGGTGCCCATGCGGGTGGAGCATGCAATGATTGTTCTGCTCTCCGCCAAGTATGCTCCATGTGCAGGTCTAGCATGCTCAGTGGTCATGATGTATGGTGATAGCTTTTCCCTACAGAGGCCCCGTAGACCTCGCGCTTGCGCACATGAATGAGCCGTGAAAGAGCGGTCACATCCTATAGTGATCAAGTTTGTGAACTCTTCCCTGCTGCTAGCCTTCACCTGCGGTCATATCAGACCTTGTCAACCATATTGAGGCAGTCCAGGCCTTTAATCACGATCCCTAAACGATGCACACGAGGCCTGTAGATTAGAAGCCGTTAGATTTCGAGTCCCTGGAAACTTCAACCGCAAAATCTGACATCCGGAACCCCTATTGTTCGAACTCAATGTGCTATAGGGTCTTGGGATAAGCAGCAACACGTTGATCAATCTTATGGTCCCTAAATTACATGTTAGCCGTGGAGTCTACAATCTACTCTATCCCAGAAGCTTGCTTGCATACTTATTTGCACCCCTATACTAGGCCCTGATAGTAACGCTTATAGAACCGCCCTCAGAACCGTGTCAATCACTTGCCCGAAACCCTGTAAAAATTGTGAAGGCCCACATCTTCCACCATAAAACGCTTCTGAATCCCTTATGTATAGGACCCGCGAACTCTCATAGAAACCACTATAGATCCCGAACTCTCATACAACTCTCTCAAGCCTCATAAGCAACGGAAGGCCCGGTCCAGACCGGCCGCTGACACCCGTTGCGGGCGTTGTGCAAAGGCGCCGATAGGGTGCTACGGGGCTTCGAAGGGGTTCTGCAGGCTGTGGGGTGGTGTAGGCTTTGGCGGGTTTTGCAGTTGTGAGCGCTGTGGCATGTTCGTTGCTGCGTATGACCCGACAAGCAGTCAAAAGATGAGTTACGATCGCATGTACACGGGCTGCTACAAGCTAGGATGTTTTGTTGGGCAGGTTCATATTACAGAATGCCCGTTTGCCGTCGGCACACTGAGCAGGATGTTATTTCTTCTAACTGACTTGGCCAGCCCTCAAACCCTAAGGCTCCATGTACCCATATAGTATATACTTAGGCCTTAAAGTGCCGTTATAGGGACCCCTTTAAGGCTTGAGTATCTACCATAAAGGTACATGGAGCCTTCTTGAAAAGCACCTCTTCTTGAAACCTTAAACCCTATAATCCCTAAGCCCTCAAAAGCACCTCTCATTGTCGCAGGGTCACCCCGCCGCCACTTGCAGCGATGCGAAAAAGCTCCACGGTCCGGCTGCCAGAAAATGAGATGGCTTCTGGGGATATGTGCACATAGATGTGTATGCATATATATATATATATATATATATATATGCATACACACGTTTGTATATAGTTAGTATCTATACACATATATATATATATATGGTTGTAAAAAAGTACAAGAAATATGTCGGTAACTATGTAACTTCATGTATACATATATAGGGCACACTTTGATTTTGCAGCTTTGGGGAGGGCATCATGCATGGCTCGCATGCAGCACACGTTGCAGAATTCGAGTGCCCTCCGGAAATTCCGATCCAACAACGCGCCTTACGTTATCCCACAATTTTTTGGATTGTGAATATAGGGGCCTAAATAATTGCCAGTACTATTTTGGGGGTTCCTTCTTGTAATGGTAGTATAATGGGCTCCAAAACCCTCTTCGAATTATCAAGGCGCCTATGTCAAGCTGGGCTCCAGGACTCAAGGGGATGCCTTGATATCAAACAGATAAGTGTGTGGAGCTGTGACATGTTTATACGGGATGGCCCTGCAAGCGTTGCAGCATTAGGTAGTGGTATTGCTATGTGCTGGCGACTGGGTGACGATGATGCTAATGATGATGATAGTACTACTAATGATAGCAATAATAAAGACGATGACGGGGCTGGGCACGGCACGGGTTTCACTCTGTTCCAACTCCTGCACCCAGTCCTTCTCTCAATGCACCCGCCCCCCTCAGCAACATATTGCAATCCGCAGCCCGAGAAGCCCCAGAAGCCTAAGCTCTTGCCGCGTGCCGCAGCTCTCGCGCACGGGTTCGCTGTCGCCGCCGCCGATGTACGCTGCTCGCCGGGCCAGGGTCCAAGTATCCCAGCGAGGTGTGTCCTGTCAAGGACATCGCAGCTTGTACTCTGAGCATGGGGATTCGAGGACTTTAGGGCGTGAGGCTGGTGCTCGCTGATACATGCACCCTTCCAAGCCTTATCATGCTGAGTCCTTGCATTGCGATCTGCGGCGCGAGTGTCGGAGCTTCATCTCACAGTAAGCTCGGGTCAGGGTTCTTTTTGTTTAGAGCTTCATCTGGATGCGGCTGCGTACCCCAAAGTCTTGCCCGTAACAAACCTGCGCAAACTTGAGAACCCAAACTGCGAAGCATAAAGTTTAAAGACGCTGAGCCCTACACCCCAAAGACCGTACACCATCCGGAACCCCAAATGCCCGAACCCGCAAAACCTAAAACCCTAAAGTTCCAGAGACCCTCAGCCCCCCAAAGCCCAAAACCTATGACCCTATAAAGCCCCAAAACCCCTGAAACCCTATAGAGCCCAAAAACCCCTAAAGCCAGCCACAAGCTAAAGCCAAAAAACACCCAGGCCCCTAGAGCCATAAACCCCCTTAGACCACTTTTGGACCCACGTTCCTACCACCATGGCCCGCAAGGAAACAACGTATCCGTCCCTGGTGACGGTGCAGAACAAGGTGGGTGGGGCCAGGAGATCGGAGCTTGCCTTTGGCTTGAGGGTTCCGGGGTTCAGGGTTTAGGGAGATAAAATTTAGGCGTGGCTTTAGGGTTCAGGAGTTTAGAGTTTAGGAACTTAGGGGTTCAAAACTTAGGCTTGAGGCCGGGAACCCTGAGCGAGCTGCTGTTGAAATATTCCTTGACGCAAACCCTAAGGGCTGTACTATAGAGGGCTAAGTACATACCTGTACTATTTTGGGGACTCCTTACTATAAGTATAGCTATAGTATAATGGGCCCTAAATCCCTATATTATCCACAAACACCTTATACCCGATTTGGGCCTTGGAGCTTTGAAGCTCTGAATGGAAGCTTTAAGCAACCCCCTTGAGACACACTCGGAACTTGCCGAATGTGTCACAGGGCAGATGCAGTTTAATACAGGGGCCTCAGTATGGGAGTTTCCGAACACAAGGGACCCTAATATGGCACCCTAAATGGTAGGATCCTTAGTATAGGGATCCCCAAATAAGGTACCCCTAATTTTTGAAACTCCCATATCACAGGAAAACTGTATAGGGACCATCAGGGCGTACTGCGCATCAATATTATGGTTTGCAGCCCGAGTTTGTGGTGCGCATGTCAGGGTTTCGAGCGAAACCCTAAACCCTAAACCCTCGGGAAAGTATGGGGTAATGCCTAAATCCAAGACCCGGGATGGCCTGTCGTGTGATATCAATTGACTCACGCTGCAGGCCCAGTTAGTCGAGCTCTCCATTTGATGGAAAGTGCCCCAAGCTCAGTCAAAAGTCCGATTCATATGGATTCTGCTAAACACCATGCAGCCTTCAGAAAACGAAGCTTGTAAACACTCCTTGTGCAAAACAAGCCTGTGTATCTTCCTGAGGTGCGGATGTGCAATAGGTTGACATGCAGCATTCGGGGCAAGAGTCTACTTCCCGAAGCTTCCAGTGGGGCCGTGTGCCCACCATATGTGGGTTTCTTACCGATGGACTCCCCTAACTGTGGATAGTATGAATGAGGATCCTCCTATTTGGGGGGCTATAGATTACGTAGACCTCCTTCATTTCCGAAGTGGGAAGCAAACATCCAGCCCTCACCCTAAAGTTCGTGCGCTTGTCAGTAGCAGCACACATCGGACCGACTGACAGCTTCCTTTTGGTTTTCAGTTTTCTGTTGCTCCACGACACGCTCATGATTGGATTCAGGCTTTACCTTAACCCCTAATAACCTACCTTTTTAAGGACTTATGTGAAGAAAGAATATTATGGAGCCCCAAAACGGTAGGTTATTCGGGGTCCAAACAGGGCTCCTGGTTGTTGAGATCCAAGGCACTAGGATTCCACACTGTAGGTTTCTACGGGTCAACACAGAGGCTCGTCAGGCTTCTTTACATACCATGTTACAACATACTGTATCATACCATGTTGCAACTTATCTATTGTACATTAGATTATACAATACTCTACGTTTCTGTACTTTTAACGTACTATTTCGAAATAGTCCCTGTCTTATGTGTCAACCCCAATCGCTTTGACAGTTTGACTCTGTCGACAAGTCTTGCAGAGTCGCGCTAGGCCCCAAACCTTGACAGCTTGAAGAGCAATCCTGACTTCAAGTGAGACAACCGAGGACACAGAAAAAGAGTCTGAAGAACAGGCCAACCTATATTACTGTCGGCAGATTCCGGACTACTTGTGTGTGCTCTAGGGACCCCCGTTGAAACCCCAAAACAGTTGCAGAAGCATGTCGCGCAGCGAGGTTGTTGTTCGAGCTTTTCCGTACATCGAAATTGCCAGAGCCAAAGGAATGAGTTGCCTCTTTGTGCTGAGGAACTCAGGAACTTTGGATTTCCGAGTCCTCTGGACTCTGGACCATGTCAATGCCTCACTCCACTTAGTAGCTTCCACCTTCCTGGCACAGCCCGGGCCACACTCCGACCGCCTAATATAGGGGCCTTGATAATTAGAATAGGGTTTGGGGGCTATATATATAATAAGGAACCCCAAAATAGTATGCGTAATCCTTAAGGCCCAAGAAATTCCGTAGTGTGTGTCAAAGCCTTTGGCCAACTGCCCTTCAACTGAATGACCCTCAGCGCTGAAACCTTCGCCCCGAAGAATTTTCTGCAGAGTCGAAGAACCTAATGCCAACGGCTGTCAGCTGGGAAGGGGCATGACTATGAGTAGCAGCTGCCTGTGACGGGTTTGGTGCCGGGTGCTTGGTGTGTTAGTTCTGATAGGGTGTCTTTCAGGACCAAAACATCCACCAGACCCTTCCTCGTCCCGCTTCTATCATAACTGACGCGTTAGGGTTTAGGGTCAAGAATGGCTACGGGTTTAAAGGTGAAAGATAACTCCTAAATTCTGAGCTACACCCCAAGCCCTCCAATCAAACCCGAGACCTTAAACCCCGAACTCCGTTGTGGCGAGAGGAAAAGGGGCGACTTATAAACAAAAGGCGAACTCCAAAAGCAAAGCCCTCTGCAGGCCCTAAACTCCAAACTCCCGAAGCTGAAAACCTGGAACGCAAGCTCCCCAACTGAAGCCTGAACTCAAAGCTCAGAGTGTGGGGTTTCCGGCTTGGGGTTTAGGGTTTACGGATTAGGGTTTTTGGGGCTTAGAGAGCCCCGTGCCCTCGTCATTGCAGCTGCCGCTGCATGCCAGCCTCTTGCCAAAGATTCGCAGGCGAAGCAAAAGGTTCGGCATATATATACATAGATATTTGTTTATATTCATATTTATAAGTTATGTTGCATTGACTCGTTGCTTGTATTCCCAATTGAGAGCTTCAGAGTCTTATGTCACATATGTCGACTGCTACGCGACTACGACTACGCGAGCAATGCAATATCCGGAGCGAAGGGTTTGGGTTCAGGCCAGTTGGGCTTAGGAGGGCTTAGGGTTCAGGGGTTTAGGGTTTAGGAGGGTTTAAAGTTCAGGAGGCAGTATCTAGGTTAGATCCCGCTAGAATAACGAGGCTGAGGAGCATGTTGTGGGCAAGAAACTCAACATTTTGATGTGGTGGCTGGGGTGGCGCCACCCGAGCTTGTCCAAGGAGGGCGGTGTTTCGTTTTCGGCCCGTGGCCATTCTCAAGGGAGCCGCTTCCGTACACAACAGTGTGCCTGTATCTTGTTGCCGATTGTCGCAAGGGTTTCGGAATCTGCGCAACCTAGCAGTCCAAAGTTTAAGCCCAAAACATGGCTCGACCTAAGCTCTACATTTTGGGGCTTGATGGCATAGGCTGAGCCCCACAATTCGGTCGGCGATCGGGCTCAGGGGATCAGTCACGGGTTCAAACCTTTGGACTCGGCCGTTGGACACATATTGAACCTTGAAGTATGGGGCTCGGGTTGATCTTTCCATAGCTCTCTTCGGAGAAGAAGGGCGTGGAGAGGCCACGTTGACGCGTGCTCGCTGCTGCAATTCACCATGAGCCAAGGCAATCAAGAGAAATATAGCTCCAACACTGAGAGTGATGTGCGGAGGCAGAAGGATAGCAACAGCAGCAGGATGTGCAGCAATTCGATCGGACCAACAACAGGGTCATGGCAAGGAGCAGCTTTGACTACCATTCGTCGCTTGAACTTGGGCAACAGGGGCTATCCTGAGACTGCAAACAGGAAGCAGTTGTCCGCAAGGTCTAGCTGGAGCTCTATGAGAACATGCATTGCCAGACGCTCCAGGGAAGAAACCATGGAAATATCAGAATGCAAACAATAGGTGCGCTAGTTCAAAGCTTGAGCTTTAGGACTTAAACCTAAGCCCTAACCCAAGCCAGCCCCTGAACATTGAGCCAAAGCCTTTAGCTCAGAGCCACGCGCACGGGTGCGCAGCTATGCGCCGCGGCCCTGTCCTTTCAGCAGGCTCGGCCCCTCAGTCAACCAAATCCCAGTGTTGATATCATGACTTGTCGATGATTCGACGTCGAGATACAGCTGGAATGAGTTAGCGTTGCCGTGAGGTTATTCGTGCCAAGAGAATGGCTATACGTGCTATCATTGCTCTTTTGATGTGTGCTAGTAGTGATGTTGTAAGTATCGAATCGTAGTGTCTGATTGTTACGAAACCCTGTCGTAATCCTGCTACCACCTGTTAACGAACTCTTGTAGCAACAGACTATTGCATTGATAAAGATCCGTTTACTGCACCGAAAACCCAACCGCCACAAGCACTAAACCTTGAGTCCTTATATCTCTACATATACAAATATTTCCACCCCTACATTCACACACACACACACCTATGCATTATGTATATTATATATATATATGAGATATATATATATATATATATGTATGTAAATGCGTCCATGTATGTCTGTGTGTGCAAGGCGCCCAAGTCACTGAACGGCCCGCCTCCTGTTTTCCATCAGCAAAATCATAAGTTTCCCCGCCCCAACAACTAAACATCGCGACGGCAAGACAGCAGCAAACAGCAAAGTCATCCCGGAGCAACAACCAAAAAGCAAAACTAAAGCACACCGAAACAAAGACAAGAGCACACACAAAAGAATGCCACCCTGGCGGTCTGTGGAACTGGGAAATTGAGCCGAAGGGAAGGGATAGGCAAGGCTGGGGCAGAAAAAAAGCAGCCACGTTTTAGGATTTATGGTGTCGGGCTTACCTACAGTCTCCATTGTAGTTCTTGTTTTCGGTTTAACCAAATATAGAATTTGGATCCTATGAGGTAACCCCAAAAAGGAACTACAATGGAGACTATAGGTAGGGACCAAAGGTTGCCATGTACTCCTTCCGCGCAGAGGGCGAGCCCAGGACTCGGCACATGGTTTCTGGTTTCGCATGATTTGTCTTTCAGCCCCTTATCCCGGTACACCAGACCTGAGAACCCTAGACCTTAAAGCCAAAAACCCTAGACCCGTCCGCGAAGCTCGAAACTCTTCAGGCTTGAGGAATCGTTTACGGCTTCAAAGGATAAAGGCTTAATGGCTACGGCTAAGGGCTTTGGAGCTTTGGGGGTTTTGGGTTCGGCTTCCTTCATGTGACCTGTGGTTGTCAGGCTTGGACGCACAAGGCTTTAAATCCACTGGACTTTAAGGATTCAAGGTTTTTTGACATGTTCGCAGATCAAGGTCGAGGACCTGCGTCCTGGGAGTTTAGCTTGCGATGTTTCAAGTTGCAGGGTTCGGGGTTTAGACTATAGAAGTTTAGTACTGCGCAGCTTCTGCTGGTCCAACCGCGAGCCCCATCGAGTCTCAGTGTGCCAGGCTGCCAGGAAGGGCACATGAGAGTTTCCGAAATACGGGGTATTTTATTTTGGTGTCCTTATAATAAGGATCCTGCTGTTTAGGGTACTATTTTAGGGTCCCCTATTTTCGGACACCCCCACATGGAGAGAAGAAGTCTTTCCATCACCCCAGGTACGTTGGCGAAACACCAGTCATCTGACCGCCCACCCGTGCCTCCACACCGAATTCTTGGTAGTAACACGAATAGTAAGAGGCATAATGACAGCGATACTTGTACTAACAATGACACTTGACGAAAAAAGTCATAACATCCATTAGTATAGATCCACAAGTGGTCCTAAACTCGAGCGTCTCAACCCCCAAGCCCTCAACCCTAAGCCCTAAACCCTCAACCCCCAAACCCCTCAGCCCCCAAACCCTGAACCCTAAGCCCACAGCTCAGGTGCGACGAGGCGGGTCACTGGCCGCCCGAGATGGCTGCGCCCGGGACCCCAGCTTCGATCAGAGCCCTGAACTTTAAGTAACGCTTGGGTTTAAGGGGTTTAGGGGCTTAGGGTTTCAGGTTCAGGGATCAGGGTTTTGGGGTTTAGGGCTTCAGGGTTTTGGGGTTTATGGCTTGAGGGTTTCAGGTCTCAGGTTTAGGACTTGGGGTTCGGGATTGGGGTTTAGCCTCCCGGGCGAGCATTGCGCGGCACTACAGTCTATTTCCCGTGCGTCCTCGGCACTTGCGGCCCATCCAGGCTCGCCCATCTTCACCGAAGGTGCCCGAGCCTATGGGGTTGAGTAGGGATTAGGGTTCCCATAATGGGGTTCATATTAAGGAATCCCTACCCCAAGAATCTTAAACCCCCCCGCTTGGCCTCCCATCAAACGTCAATGTTCGGCATGCATCGCGTCCGAAAGCATCCGTGCACACACCCATAGTCGAGTGCATCCCGTTTTGGAAGCATCCATCCCATCCCATTTGGGCCAGTACCCGCACCCGCACTCTTAAGATACTTGATAACGTCCATGTTCTGATTGCATCCCAGGGAAGCATCCATACCCCACGAATGGCCATGTTCGGAATCGGTCCATCCGATTTGGGAGGAAGCATCCATAAACGTGCGCCGGCAACTCGCCGAAATCCGTGCAGATCACGCCAGCTGGCAGTTGTTGCAACTGAGTGCTGCTGACCCAGACAGCCTTTTCAGAGACGGGTCTAGGGTTTAGGGCTTTAGGGTTTAGGATATTTCGGGTTTAGGGATCTTACCAGACGGGTATCACACTGACATCGACTCTTCAATGTTCTGTCCCTTGCAGGGACTTCATCTTGGGATGGGTGTTAAAAACAATTCATCCCCCGGTTTACCAACGCACTCTGGCACAAAAAAGTTCACATTTTCGCTTCTCCCTAACATAAGTTAAATACATGTCTAACTGCGGCAACACGTCCGTGCGCAGCAGTTAGGGTAGACATGTGCATTAATTTGGGTTCAGGGTTTGGAGACGTGGCGGTGTCCGACAATGTTGTCAAAAGACAAGATCCACTGGAGAAATCGAGGGTAGAAGAACTCACGCACACATCCTGGATTCTGGCTAGGGGGTTTAGATTCATAGGAACGTGTTGATCTCACGACTGCTGGTTGAGGGGCTGTTGGGCCCCGCCGTAGGCCAAGCTCCAAGCAAAGGAGCCTACCTTGTGGGTTTAGGTCTCGGCCATTGTAGGGCTTTTTGGGTTTAGGCTAAACCCTAAACCCCCTAAACTTCAGGTCCTATCTCTCTTTGTTGTGCTCGCTCAAGGAAGGGTGTGTGCGTCCCAGGCAGAAGAGACCGGTCGTGCAGGTCCATGACATCTCGGACGGTGGAATCCTCAGAAGCTCATGGAAGACAGTGCAATGCACAACATCATATAATATGGTCATGAATCATACGTGTGTATATATATATAGTTATTTATGAGTTACTAAATTACAATAGAGTATAATGAAAATGCCACTACCGGCCTGTCGCAGACAGTCTGAGTGGAGCGTCGACAGAAAACCACTTTATCGTGGCACACACATGCACATACTATGGCTGCCGCGGGTGGCAGAAGAAGCTGTAGTATCGTCGTAGGAGGAGCATCAGCATTATGATCGAAGGGCTTTGGATGGAATGTTGTGTCGGATTTTTGGTTTTCGGCAAGAGACGCCCTCGTCCTTGCGCGCCGTATGAAGCAGTAGTGTGTGCTCCTTCCCATGCACAGTCGTTTTACTTTCCGGTACTGACCTCCTCGTCGCGGTGCTTGCGGTTGAGCACGAGACACATCGCACAACTTATGCGGCCCAGACGGTCTTCGGACCTTGATGATGATGGGTGTGGTGACCCTAAGCCCTAAACCCCAATGGTGGCCTTTTTTGGTAGGCATTCGAGCCCCAAGGAGCGCACTACAAGTAGTGTAAATTCTCAGAAGAAGGCATCCATGGGTCTCAGGGCCTGAAAGTGTGCCTGCATTTCGGAACCTTTTCAGCCTCGCGGAAAGTTGAGCTCTGTACCCCGGACCACGGAGACTATGCCAACGTACTACCCAAAGGCTCCAACATCCCTTCGCTATAAGTGAGGAAGAAAGTACCAGCCATCCAAAGGTGAGGAGGAGCCACCGAAAGTACGTCGGCGTCAGGCCGGATTTCAGACATGCCGCATATTAGGTTTGTAGAGTTGATAAGTTGGATGTAGACGTTTCATTCAGGGTTTAGGGTAAAGCTCCAAGGTGTTTTAGAATACTGTTAGCTGTGCGCTGCCCGTGTATGTTCGTGCGCTTTGCTCGCCAACCGTCATACTACTCACGCGGAGTCGACATGGAACACCCTAACCCGCGTAATTCGTGGCATCTAGTGTGTATAGTTACAGGGCGTTATCTGGATGTACATGTGCATGCAAGTATGTAAGTAGGTACGTAAGTAAGCAAGCCAGCAAGCAAACAAGTAAGTACGTAAGTAAATTAACTGACTGATGAACTAACTACTCCATCGTTTGTTTTGTTCTTTCATTCACTCATTCATGAAGCAACTCATCAGCTAGTTCATTAGCTAAACGAGTAGTTCCTTAGTTGATTGGTTAACTAGTTAATGAGCTCATCAATTCATCAATTACTTCATTCATTACTCATTCAGCTAATCGATTAATCATTTCACTATTTCTTGGATTCGGTAGTTAACCAGTTCTGCAAGTATTTAAGCAAGGAAGGCAGTATCTAAGCAACTGAGTAACTAAGTAGCTGTGCAACTACGTAAGTATGCATGTAGAAATGTTTGTATGCACATGCGGGGTTATTCAGACAATTATGTTTGTATGTTTGCGTATCCATGTAGTCCCGTATGTACGTGAGTACTTGTGTATGTGCTCATGTATGCTGGTATGCATGTATGAATGTGTGCATGTATGCATGCACGCGTGCTTTTTTTATGTTTATTAGTTTGCTTGTTCGTTTGTTCGTTTTCGTTTGTTGGTGTGTTTTGTTTGTTTATCCGCACATACGTATGCATGCAGCATTCACAGTCGTTTGTGCACTTGTAAGTATGCTCGAATGCATGCAGTTATGCACACACACATGCAGACACACGAACCTCTCCATAAACATGCACAGGTATGCGTATCAATGAGCGTCTACATATATGTGCGCACATGTCTTTGAGTCTGTATATATGTGTATACACACATACACATACATGGACATTTACTTATATATACTTATATATACATGAAAGTTACATGCATACATATATACATGTAAACGACTGACTGCTGGTGAAGATGCACTCTACATCCATCTGCACAGTGTGCGAGCATATCCTACTTTCGGTATCACTGGAAGGACTGCTCGTCACCTGATAGCTTCTCACACCTATGTGCAGTCATGCGTTTTGAACAGCAATACTATACGAAAGCGTCGACCCTAAACCCCAAACCCATTCACTACTTGCTTGAAGCTCTAAGCCCAAACCCCAAGCCCGAAAACACTGCATCTCACACAAGACGAAAGAGAGCCCGGAGGACGACGAGCCACCACCAGCGTTCGGAGCCGCCCTGGGCAGACTCATCTTGGGCCAGGAGGCATGAACTTTAAAGACTCATAGGAGGCCAAAAGGGGTTTTTAGCCTTCGGGGCTTTAGTAGGGATTAGGGTTCCCAATAATAGGGTTCATATTAAGGAATCCCTACCCCAAGAAACTTAAGCCCCCCTTTTGGCCTCCCATCAAGCACTACTTTGGACTTTGGAGCTTAGGGGCTTAGGGGTTTCAGATTGGGGTTTAGGGTTTACTGTTTGGGTTCAGCGTTTGGGGCTTAGGGTTCAGGGCTTAGGGATCAGGGTTCAGGCTTTAGCTTGAGGTTTCCCAGCTACCTCCTGATCCAGAGCCGAACTGGCAGTAAGCTGTTAGGGAGTGGGGAGGTTCTGCTAGCAAGCCCCAGGCCCCAAGCTTCGAGCCGAAGCCAAAGAGAGATGAGACAGGATGCTTCGTGAGTTTCGGGTTGTAGAACCCGTTGGCAGTTTAGGGTCGGGTCCAGGTGTTCAGCACCACCGTGACTTGGGTGTGTCGCACCGGGGATAGGTAGTTTCGCGGTGTTCATTTCAACACATCTCATCGCGGGTTCTGCAGCCCCCTGAGCGAAGGATCCCCGCCATTGCAACGCCCCCAACTTAGATAGTGAGCGGGGGAACTTTAAACTTCTTGGCTTTATATATTTGCTCCATCTTCGAAAGTTTGATTTTTTTGGGGGGCCCGGTTGTTGAAGAAGAGAGCCAATCCCTCAATCTTTATCTGTGCGGCAACTCTAGGAGCCCCGAAGCGCCATCCCCCCCCCCACTCCCCCACTCTCATACCAGATCCTGGTCAAGAGTAGCTTGGCCCATGAGAAGAGGGTTTTGAATCAGTCCATAGGTTTCTTAAAAGATCCTAAAAAGTCTATTTTTTTATACACCTATGCACTAACTTTCCAAGGTGAAACTGCCCCGCTCGAGCCTGACCGATGATTCAGGCCCTCGTGGACGACATCATCGCCGAGGCAAATCGCCTCGGCCCTGCGCCACTGGAGGGCCAAGCGTCGCGAGACCCAGATTCCTTGTGGTCTGTGTCTTTGTGTGTCTCTGTGTGTCTTCGAGTGTCTCTGCGTGTGTCTGTGTGTGTCTGTCTGTGTCTGTGTGTCTGAGTGTTGTCTGTTTGTTTGTGTGTGTGTGTGTGTGTTGGTGTTGCGTTTGTTCGTGCCAGAAACAGCATGAAGGCTCCACTACAGTCGTGATTCCGACGTGTGGATTTGGCTTAGTTTCTTTTTGTGGTACTTATTTGTCGGGGTTTACTGGAGACACATTTGAGGATACCGGCTAATCTGTCAGACAATACACCCGCAACAGCGCAGCAACAACAACAACAAGAACTGCGACAGCGACAGTGACAGCAGCAAGGTCGAACAGTTCCTCTGAGTGTACTTATACATGTGGTCTTTTGCCGTCAAAACTCAAAATATAAACAAGATCCAAAATAGTGCAAGTGTAGGTTGTTAGTGTACATACCATTCAATGAACCATCGTCATCCACCAATATAGAATCCACACAGTTATATAGAGGCACACATCAGCAGATGTGCTCCTCTAGCCCTAGATTGACCTGGCTCGGTAGCTCTATCAGCATTTTGACTGTAGGCCAGTTGGCATTTTGTACCCTATGTAGTTCCTGGTCCGAGATATGTATCCATATACCTACACATGTGTCTTTGGGGAAGGTTGAGAGTGCTGCACATGCCTGCATATGCGGGAAGTTTGGTTAGGTTTGTACCGACTGTTGTTTTTGCAGTATAACCTCCAGGAGTTTCAAGCAATCTTGGAATCTTGGAACTCAATGTAGCCATGTGTCTCTATATATCTGTATTATATATATATATATACACCTCTGTGCATGCGTCTATCCATCTTGATGGAATATCGGAATTCTCCATGCCGGTACATATGCGGAACCACCTAGGAGCAGCGAAGATACTGTAACCATGGGCACATAGATGAATACATGGTTACATACGTGACTCAAGCCGGTTTTACATACATGCGGCTACGAGCTTAAACGTAGCTGCATGTATACTGTATACGTTTACAAAGTTAGGAACTGTTGGAAAACTCGAGGCCTGCCAAAAGATCTCAAAATTGTTCATCCGCGCCACTGGTGGCACGGCAGCCGAAGCCCCAAACCCTAAACCCTAAACCCTAAGATGCGCTCCTCCAAAGTGCGTTTATGCAAGAAGCTTCAAGAACTACCGTGAAAACGCTTAATGTAGGGGCCTTAATAATTACCCATACTATTTTGGTGGTTCCTTATTATAAGGATGGTATAAGGGCCCCAAAACCCCATTCTAATTATTACGGCCCCTACATTATTCTCGTAGTTGGATTTACCTCTAGCCAGATCGAATCCACCCGGCCCCTGTGTTCGGGTCTTCGGCAGCGTTAAGCCCCAACTCCGTACCCTAAACTACGCCGCTTGACCCTGGACCATAGTGTCGAATCGTCGCGATTGCAGCAGGATTTCTGACTTCGGACAGGGTGTTGATGGCTCTAGGTTCTATGCTTTCGACATGACTGAATCGGAGGTTGGCGTCAAGCCTGTGCACTTGGTCTGCGCCCCATGTCTTCACTTTCCTTGCCCATTTTTCTAAGATTTTGCGGGACGCCTGACATCTGAAGACGGCCCGCAGGATTATCCTCTAGAGGTGTTCCAGGCTGACACCGAGCTGTGTCATGCCCAGGTAGCACCGTGGACTTCATTAAAGGTAAACCCCATAGCCCCAACATTCAAGTTCTCCGCGGACGCTCTGTGCTAAATAAACCATGAACAACGATATTAACTGCAGGAAAAGACTGCGAGTCACGGAGTCACGCTTGCCGCGAAGTTCCACGAAGAAAGCACAAAGAAACGGACGGCCCAAGTTAGCAGTTGCTGGAGCTATGCTTCACATTGTGCTGGTGCCCGAAAGCTCTTCCCCACCTCTGTGTTATTGACCTGCTACTGCACCCGTACAAACTTTCGTTGCCGGAGTTTGATGAGCTCTTGGTGCAAAATAATATGAATGTTGCTTGGCGATTGCGTGAAGCGAAACGATGACATGTTTGGTTGACGTGCCATGTGTATTCTAAAGGATACGCCCATGCACAGAATTGCTGACCTGACCAAGAAGCCACCGCTCCTGCTTGAAGTAGTTAGTACCTCGGCTAACTGACCATCTCACAATAAGAGATCGGCGTCCTTTATCAAAGCGATTGCATCAAGTTCTTCTGCGAGCCCTTCCAAGTATGCAGGCCACCGAACATAGTCATAAAACTGCAAGACCCAAGCGCGCAAGGTCTCCGGCGAGTATGGACCGAGAAGAGACGTTGGCATCCGAAGTTTCCCGCATCAGGCATCCTGCATCAGGTTGTCGGAAAGTTTGTTGCGTGCACATCATTGCCGGGTTTCCCGTTAGTTTCTTTGGTCAATGATCGACTGACGCTTTGCCGAACCCCTCCGTCTCAAAATTTCATGCAACCGGGCATCTTCGGAACAACAGCACCCGACCTCGAGGTTCCATGGAATCGGAAGAAACACCCGTCCCCCGACTAGTGCGCTTTGTTCGACCCGGCTGTTTGGCATGCAAGCTTGTCGGCAGAACTGAGATTCAAAGCCCGAATCGAATTGTTTATGGCAGCCGTGCTCCTGCGGACGATGTTCGGGAGATCCTCGGCTTGGGCAGGGCCCTCAGATTCATAATATGGGGGTTTCCGAAAATAGGGGACCCTAATATAGCACCCCAAATAGTAGGATGATTATTACAAGGACCCCGAAATAAGGTACCCCTCAATTTCGTAAATTCCCATATGTCTTGTTCGGGCTCAACAGCGCTCGGCTTGGGATCGGCTGAAGATGGTTCTTCTACCAGCTTATTGTCGGTAGTGTTCTTTGAGACGTTCAATGGTTTGTTCAGACCTAGGTTTGCGTGACCTCAGTTTGTAATTTGCTTTAGATCACGGCAGCAGGCGGAATTTTTCGCAGAACAAGGTCTCGCGCATTTCCAAGAACTTGATGCCAAGACGAACCTTGACCTTTACATACAAGGACGACATGAGTTTAGAAACCCGTTTGGGCAACATGCCAACAGCCTTTCGTAGTACCTGTTTTGAGGTTGCGACATGGAGCTGGAGCTCCCCGTCGTCCAGCCTTCCGCCCAGATCGGCACAAGCCTGCGACCATCCTACTGAAAACAGTTTTGGGTTTTGGAGGGAAGTTGGGCCTCATTATGTCATTATGACATCACCCATGTCCGAAAGACCCCGGGTGCTAAAGCTGAGACCTTCTACGTAAGCCCCCCAACTTCCTCAAGACCGAATGCCCAAATTAAGACCTACGACCTCCCCAAACTCCTGTAGCCCAAGGGTGACACAGAAGCAGAAAGGCCCAACCCATAGCACTCTAAAGCTTGAACCCCTTAGCCCTAAACCCTTGAACCCTAAACCCCTAAACCCTAAATCACAGAGCAGGCTTCATGCTTCGAAATTGATGAAAGGGCTTCAAGGCTTTAGCGCTAGGGGTGTTGAGGGTCGAAGATCTTAGGCCCCAAGGCCCTAAACCCTGGAATCCTACGCCCGAAACTCTGAAACCCCCCATGAACCCTGCTTTCTCAAAAAAAGTGATCCTGATAAGCACTGTTTTCAAAAAAAGCTAACAATCCCTGCACCCGCTTGACAGCGCGGTGGCCATTAGTTGCACATGGGTGGTTGTCAAAATGATGGTCCCTTTTGGGTCCCTAATATGATACGGCACCTAATATTTAGGGTACCCAAAAAAGGGCCCCCAATTTTGACAACTACCCACACGACAAAGCCCACAGAAGCTTCCACCCGCACTCCTCGGCCGAAGCCCTGAAGAGATAAGGGAGTTTCCGAAAATAGGGGACCCCAATATAGTAACCCAAATAATAGGATCCTTATTATAAGGACCCCAAAATAAGGCATCCCCTCATTTTCGGAAACTCCTATAAGGGCTTATGGACAATACGAAAACATCGGAAACCCGAGCCTGACCCAGCGTTTTTGCAGCTCAGGTCCCGCTACCGCCAGATCATGCGCCTTCTCCACCCTGACAAGCGCAGCCAGGATCCAAGCCATCAGCTTAAAGCCTAGATGTTCAAATCCCCCCAAAGCTGCATCCTGCACCCTTACACCCTTACACCCTACGCCCTCAATCCTAACCCCCACCCCCCATAATTCTGCCAGAAGTAGATGCCAGAAGCTCGAAATCCCGTAACTATTTGGTCTATTCGGCTTGCAACCCTGCCTTGTGCAAAACCTACGACTTACGATTGCCACAATCTGCTTTTCTCAGGGCGCCCATAAATTGCATATCATGACGTATCGTTTGGACCTACAAAATAAAGTAGAAGGCAATGGTGCTTTCTGACATGTGAAGAGACGCGGTTTAATTCCTATTTGGCTTCCTACTGTGATTTAAGGAAGATTCCTTAACTAAGGGGTTTGGGGAGTCTCTGGGGAGAGCGGATGTAGTCTCAGTTACCACAAAAAAAAGACACCATATAATTTTCTATAGATTCCTTTGAATTATGTTAACTTAGTTTACAGTCCGTAAGAAGAACCCGGTAGTTGAAGAGAGGCTTGTCTGGGGGTCCTAGGATCCAACCTAGACCCTCCATCTACCCTCTATTAGACCCTAAACGCCCCTTATTTGGGACCATATACCACCATTTGAGGGTACAAGGAGGGTCCTGGTACCATTTCACTCTTAAACCCTAAACCCTAACCCTAAACCTTAAACCCGTAAACTATTTAGGGTACTTTCTTGGGGTCCCCTTTTTTTGGGGAAACTCCCTTCCCAGAGGTGCAGAGGCCGAAGCATATCATGACGTATCGTTTGGACCTACAAAATAAAGTAGAAGGCAATGGTGCTTTCTGACATGTGAAGAGACGCGGTTTAATTCCTATTTGGCTTCCTACTATGATTTAAGGAAGATTCCTTAACTAAGGGGTTTGGGGAGTCTCTGGGGAGAGCGGATGTAGTCTCAGTTACCACAAAAAAAGACACCATATAATTTTCTATAGATTCCTTTGAATTATGTTAACTTAGTTTACAGTCCGTAAGAAGAACCCGGTAGTTGAAGAGAGGCTTGTCTGGGGGTCCTAGGATCCAACCTAGACCCTCCATCTACCCTCTATTAGACCCTAAACGCCCCTTATTTGGGACCATATACCACCATTTGAGGGTACAAGGAGGGTCCTGGTACCATTTCACTCTTAAACCCTAAACCCTAACCCTAAACCTTAAACCCGTAAACTATTTAGGGTACTTTCTTGGGGTCCCCTTTTTTTGGGGAAACTCCCTTCCCAGAGGTGCAGAGGCCGAAGCGTCCGCTGGCGGCAGAGTCGCCTGTGAAGAGGCACCGGGGCTCTGAGAATCTTGGATGAAGATCCCCTAAACCGGGGGGTTTAGAGTTGAGGGTTTAGGGAAGTTTAGGGGTTTAGGGAAGTTTACGGGTTTAGGGGTTTTAGGGTTTAGAATTTAGGGTTCCTTGAAGATTGTTTACAGGGTCCTTTCTGGGGATAGTTAGCCATCATCTTCCCTAATACTCCTCAAAAAGTTGTCCAACCATCCTCGAGTTGTTAAGTCCCTCGTATTCGATGTCAATGCGTTTTGAAGCTGTCCAGGGCTGCCATTCATCATCGAGGGGGTCGCCGTTCAATGATTTCACCTGGGTGAGAGGGCTCTTCAGTATCACCGGGTTTACGCATTTGGGGTTGAACGCCTGGATTCGACACCTAAGCTACAGCCTCTGTGTAGCTAATTTTGTGCGGTTTGGGACCTTTCAGGGGTTTTACCTCTTGTGGATTTTTTCGAGCTTCAACCGGTTCTAGGCTTCTAGTCCTCTGGCTCCTAGTTCTAACAGGTGTCTTCACTGGTCAGCATATCTCCAGTCCCGAAGGGTTTAGCGTTTTGGTTTAGGGTTTCGGGTTTGCCTAGACCCCCAACTGCCCCTCATTGTAGCCACAAATTACCTTACCTCTTAATGAGAAATATTCGAGCCCTTCGGGGGGTTCTGGTGGGGTACAGGAGTTTAGGGTTTGTGGGTCTCGATACCCAGGGCTTGGGAGATTAGGAGCTCCCTCGCTGATCACTGCTGGCAAGGTTATTTCGGGCTCACTGATTCCTGCGCGTTTACAGGGCGTGCGAAAGTTTGCACATGCTTCCTTAATATAGGGGCCGAAGAAATTACCTATGCCATTTTGGGGCTTCCCTTTGTATAAGTACGGCATAATGGCCCCAAAACCCTATTCTAATTATGAAGGCCCCTATATTAAGCCTGAAGCGTTTCATCATACCGTGGACACCCCCGACCTGATACCTTAAACGTGCCCCCGGCACGAAGAGAGTCACCAGCATGAGATGAGACACCCAAAGCCCTAAATCCTCAAGGCTCAGCCACGAGTTGCCGACTTGCCTGCCCCGTTGGCTCTCTTCTGCAGCTGGAAAAGGCGTTCAACAAAAACCTAAGCCCTAAGCCCTAACCATTATACACCATTACAAAACTATAAACAATACAAAAATTCAACCGCAGCTCAGAGTTTCAACCGGAGCCTCACCTCCGGTGTCAGGCCTTCCAGCGGGTCCAGATCGCTCTCGAAGCAGCCAAGAAGGATCCCTGGCGACTTGGGGGTCTTGGGGCTTCAGGGTTTGGGGATTTGGGGTTTAGGTTTGGCTTTTTGGGGCTTAGGATTTGGGGATTAAAGGTTTAGGGTTTCAGGGTTTGGGGATTTGGGGTTTAGGGTTTGGGGATTTAGGGTTTAGGGCTTGGGGGTTTGGGGTTTAGGGTTCAACTTGGGGGTTTTTGGTGGTATAGGGTTTCGGGCTTAGGGCTAAAGGTCAATAAAGGGGTCAAAAAATCAGGAACATGATTCCTAAACCCTAAACCCTAACCCTAAACTCTTCTGTGGTGTTTCGGAATGCGGTTCTAGTATCGAAGCTCCTCAGGGCTTAGCGTTAATTTGTTCTGTGGCTCCAGGGTTTCGAAGTTTTTATGGTTTTTTTGCAGAGCCTCAGGGTTCAAGCTCTAGGAGCTTGCAGGTAGGAAGTTGAGGTATGAACCGATTCAGGTACTGATTTTGGACAGAATTTCCATCGCGGCAATCCACAACTACACGGCTTAACTTAGGGCCCTGAGGGTTCAGCGTCATGCATTGAAGCCGCAAAGACCCTATTTTCAAACACACAGCTTCTGACCCCAAACTTGGACTACTGCGAGACACCTCAAGGAAGCAGCCGTGATCCCGAAAGACACCGAAGTCGTTTGCGTAGTGGTTCGGAAGGTGGGCTAACTGAGCCCAAATCTGAAGAAGCCTAAGGCCGACCTTCCGAGTCTCTTCGTTGCATGTTTATTCGGGCTTCCCCACCCAATCTTCTGCCAGAATTGTTGTTTAAGCGCACATGCATCTCAACACATAAGGCTTTCCGGGCAGACACGCCTTAGTCAGCACCACCCTTTCTATGCAGAGGTTGTCGGTGTCAGTATTAGGTAGTGTTTTGCCTTCAAGCGCCCTTGCGAGCCTGCTGCCAAGGATTCTAAAGACATCCTAAAGCTACATCCTGAACCCTAGAACCCAGAATCCTAAACCTTAAAAGCCCAAAATCCTAAACCTTGAAACCCCCTGTCCGCTTGACCCCAGACCTCCTGAACCCTACATCTATTCCAGAAGCCTAGATACCAATATTATTCCGTATTCCTTAGGGTTCCTTGATCATCAGTCTATTATGAAGGACCCCTAATCTAATCATGTATAGGCTCCTGTTTTACTAAATCCTAACTGGAAATTCCTCTCTCAGGAGCTCGAAAAGGGCCCCAAACCCCAAGCCCCGGATCCTAAGCTCCAAACCCTAAACCCCAAACCCCAAACTAGCTGCTGTAGACTTTGGGAAAAAGGAGCTCCACAGAAAAAGCCCTAAACTAAACGGAAAGCCCTCTCTGAAGGAGATCGAGAAGGGCCCGGACCCTTGCAACATCGCGCGGCAGAGCATGCGGCCGCAGTCTGAGAACAGGAGGCCCAAGGGATCCCGATAGGAGCAGTAGCTGCTGCTGCAGGAGTAGCAGTAGTAATAACTGTAGTAATAGTCGTTGTTGTAATAAGTGTATTATTTTTATTAGTAGTAGCAGCAGCAGCAGTAGCAGTAGCAGTAGCAGTAGCAGTAGCAGTAGCAGTAGCAGTAGCAGTAGCATTAGCAGTAGCAGTAGTAGTAGTAGTAGTAGTAGTAGTAGTAAGAATAGTAGTAGCAGTTGTTGTTGTTGTAGTCGTCGTCGTAGTCGTCGTCGTTTTCATCTTGGCAGGTCTGAATACGCTCCGTAGGGTCCCAGCCGAAGCTATGCCGAAACCTTGGCCGAGTATAACAAGACTAAGTACCGTCTGTGGGAATCTGTTTAAGAAGTTGGGGTTTTGAATGCTGAATTAGGCTCTCGCATGACCCTAAAATATTCTATTGGGCAATTAGAACAAGATGCCTGTAGACTCTTAAATTGCCAAGGCAAGCACCGTTTTCCAAAGCATGCGTTCGGCAATGCAGGGGATTCTTGGTGATGGGCCCGTGGCGCGTGTGGTCAAATTCGGGTGGAATGTGTACTGACAGGAAGGAAACAGTCTAGATGAGACACGGTCTAAAGTCTAAACATTACACTCGTCAACAGTAGACCAAAGGACCAACCTCGGCCTTGCTAAGGCGTATGCAGGAGCTGCAGCGGCAGCGAACGCAGCAGGCTATGCAGCGCCAACGTGAGGACCAGGCCATTAAAGTCTTTAGATGTTTTCAGGTCTAGGCCTCTGGGCTTTAGCAGCCTAATCCCTAAACCCAAACCCCAAAACCCGAAACCCTAACGGCAAACAGATCCAGGATCAGAGGGTTTTGGGCAAAAGCCGTGGGGCCTCCCCAGGTTTCAGGGCTGCGCAGCTGTAGGAGTTTGGGCTGAGGATCTTCCACCAGCTTCAGGTTTTTTGCCGGTCGAATACCATTTAAGGTATAGCATATAGTATATTTATCATCATAAGCTTGTTGTAACTTCTATAGTATATACTGCACAGTTGAAACACAGAATATATACAGATATATCATGTAGGTATATAGATGTATAGATCTAGAGAGAGATGTAGGTAGTAATCTATGCACAGGTATACATATTATGCTATCGTTTGATAAGGTTAGTGTATTGCAATACAAGATCTTAGATGGTGAAAGGAGGAACTTTAAACTTTTTGGCCTTATACATTCGCCCTATCTTAGAAAGTTTGAACTTTTTGTGGCCCGGTTGTTGAAGAAGAGAGACATAACACAATATAACATGTTTCTCTAGTATACGGTCTAACATTATATACATATATATATGTACATGTATCGTATCATTTTTTTGTATGTATTATTTGTATATGAACACATATACATATACATATACATATATATGTATACGTATATACATATACATATGCGCATATACATATATATATATATACATACATACATACATACATACAAGTATAGATACACATATGCATGCATATATATATATACATAGTTATTTATTTATTTTATTTATGCATGGAATGCCGGAGGGTGTGAATCTGAGTTCGCCTTTTTGGGGAGCCTAGCGTGTGGTCTTCATTGTGGCTCCTTTTTTAAGCAATTCTTGCATTAAAGGGTCCTAACTATGAAACTGGTTAATTAACAAACAAAAGGAACTACAATGGAGACTGTAGGTAAAGTGTAGAAGCAAAAACGAGCCTCACGCCTTGCTAGTCGGTTCGGCACCCGAAGAGGAGCTTCTTCCCCCTGTTTGGGATGAGAGGACCACCTGGGAGTTTCCGAAAATAGGGGACCCTAACATCGTATCCTAACTTGTAGGATCCTTATTATAAGGACCCCAAAATAAGGTATCTCCGACTTTCGGAAGCTCCCACCTGACTTTGTGAAGCATCATTTCATGTAGTTGGTGTCCCGTAGTTTCTGCAGCTCCCAGGTTTAGCAGTGCATTTTGTTCTGTTTGGGGTACCTTACCTTCCGCAAGTACAATTTAAGTCGTTGCAAACGCAGAATGAGATGAGTCAACAAACTGTCAAAGAGCTGACAACCTTCCCGCTTTCCCGAAGCCAGTGTTCTGCAGACTCCAAACCCCGTCCTCAACACAGCATTTGCAATCCCAACACCCTCAAGAAAGCACCGACCAGAGAAGCCCTTGCTGACAACCCTACAACACTGAAAATCAAACCTTGCAACAGCCGCAAAGGGCCGTTGCAGAAGCTCTTAACGATGAAACCTCGAGGCTGGCGTCCTAATGAAGGACTTGGCCACAGCTTCGAGAGCCCTTCCCCCGGCCTCAACCCTTTGAGATCGTCATGCAGCTCATGCGAGGGTTGCGTTTGGGACTAAAGCCCTAAGCTCTCAACCCTGAAGACGTAGGTCTCAACAGATCTGAGTGGGACAAATGTCCTTAAAGGTTGTCGTTCGGACCTGGGCGGGGTTCAGAGGTTTCTCTTCAACCCTACATCGCGAGGGAAGCTGACCGTGGCTCCCTGCCACGACCCTGTTCGACCCTGAGATACGGTTGATGATATAAATCCTGCATTACCTTCAGGACCCTAAACTATGGGAATTATGGTATATTCCTTATTTTGGGTAATGCAGGATTTATATCATCCACCGTATCATTCAATTTCTGGCAGCTCTTCCCCAAGAAGTCCCAAACCCGCAGAGTTCAGGGCCAGGCCCGAAGGTTTCGATAGGGCTTGGAATCCTTGGGCTACTTGCCTTCAGGCCCACAAGGAAGGGCATGCTGAACCTTAAGTGCTTCAGCTAGGAAAATCCTAAAGCCCTTAAGAAAAAAAGCTACAGCCGAAAAGGCGACACCACTAAGCCTCTTGAGGGATAGCCCCAGACCCATATCCCTCAAACCCTCAACCTGTAAGTAAGCCCTTTAAGCTCGAAACCCTTAAACTCGTGAGCCCGAAACCCTCTAATTAAACTCTAAACCCCTTAAACCCTCAACCCCTTAAGCCTTTAAGCTCTGAACTCTATATATACCTTAAACCCTTCGAAACCCTTAAAGCCCGTAGTAAACGTTACCCCCCGCCCCGGCCATCACCGCTTCCTCCCTCCGCGCTAAGGCTTCCCCTGAGCCTAGGCGGGAGTCGCTCCAAAAACAAAGGCCCCCAGGGTTTGGGCTTTGGGGCTGTCAGGTTTTAAACGTTTAGGGTTTAGGGTTTCTTTGGGGCGGTCAGATTTTGAAAGTTTAGGGGATTTAGGGTTTCGGGAAGGGTTGCATTCGGATTTGGGTGTGGCTCAGGGCCTGGGGGGTGCCCATTGTTTACGCTTCTGGGTCATTGGCGCTTGGAGGGAGCATATTTTCAATCCCGAAGTTTCGATTCCCAGACGTGATAGAGTTTAGCAGGGTTGTAGGTCGACGCCGTGCTTTCTGCTGCCACGTCTTCCTCGTAAGCAGGAGGCGTGTGTAGGGTTCAGGGTGAACCTGCTTGCAGATGCTGTGGGTTACTAACGCTTCCGGGGGGTTGTTCGCATTTGCATCCCCAAGAATCAAGTATTGCCAGAATGCTTTGAGACTTTCTACAAGGTTTTCAGGTTTTTTGGGTACTACGGTTGATGATATTCCTGAATTTGGGTAGTGCAGGATTTGTATCATCAACCGTAGTTGTGCTGGCCCACACTTACTTGAGAATCACCATACCACGAAACAGATCAATACCCAATTCCTCTGAGCCAAGATGCTTGAACAGTTCCAGAGTCTTAGAATACCGGTTCGGGAAATGCCCCACATCGTCGGTACTGTGCCTTCATCTCCAAACCCTCCAATCGACTCATATTGTGATGTACCAGATATCGACGCGTATGAGTGCTGCCAGCCCGGGTCCAGGTGCGGCCCTTCTGCTGAAGGCGCTGAGGCAGGGTTTGGCCTACTGTTGGAGTGTCAATTGCCCCTCCAAGCTGCAACTTACTAGCTGAGCGGATACACCTTACACTTTTTGGAATATTATTTCCTGCTGTAAAGCTGAAAGTGTACACTTTCCGGGGCTTCTGAACTCAGCAACTAGGGTAAGGACCCTTTACTAGAGCGCTGATTGTCCGTAGTCCTGGGTATGCAGACCCAAAGTGAAGGGTTGCTGGGGGGCCCGGGTCCAAGTAGTATATCACTGGGTCGGAAGCGGTTGATGTACGGCGTTCGGATTAAGATGCGCTGATGAGTCCCCGTTGTACAATACTGTCGGCATATCACGACACCAGAGTGAAGCCTTTCCAAAGGCAAAGCTCTATGCATCAAGCACACCCTTCATGTTCCCATACGCCTGGCACCCCAACAGCCCCGACACCCGACTTGCATTAAGCCACAGGAAGATGCCACCGCCCAAGAGATCATGCAGCTTCTGGTGGAGCCCTCGGTCCCTCCTGCTTCGAAGCTCGGGAACCCCAAGTCGATGCACCCAAAAGACACTCTGGTCCATGATCGTGTTTTCTTGAGCAAGTTTCCACGCAAGTCAAAGCTCTGGTCCATAGTTTCGTTTAGTGTTTAGGTTTCTCGGGTTGGAGGCTTCTGGTTTGTGCTTCAGTCTGTTTCGGCCCACTTGCCCATGGAGGTTCGCTCATACATTGGGGTCGTCGTGCCTAGGTTTCAGGCTCCTAGCCTAGAGGTGTGCAGTTTCGGTGCATGAAGTCCGATTCGCTGGCAGAATGCTGGCGCCTCCATAGACTTCAAGGTCTTGGATTCAGGCATGAAAACCATTTCGCCACATTCCCGCACCGTCGAAATGTGGCACCTACGGGAGGCCAGTGTCGTGGCTTGTTGCAAGCCTGCCTATGACCTCGGAAGTTGAGGGACTAGACGAAAAAGCACCTGCACACACGAAATGGAAGCCCTGTAGCTGAGCGACACCAGAAAGTGCTAGAGTTCATCCCTGTGAGGGTCCGTGAACCAGCCGGGTTAAACCATGGTTAAACCTCTAACCACCGGACCTTAAAACTTTGGCCTACGTAGGGTTTAGGAAGCCCCACATGCCAGGCTCAAATGAACAGGTCCTGACGGCTCGTGGGATGCTCGAAGAACGTGGCAGAACCTGCATGGCAACTCCGCAAAAGACAACAGTTCCAATCAGACAGCCCAGCTGTTGATATCCTTCAATGAAGATTTCAAGTTATAGTTAAAACTCGAACGAGATATATCATGATACCGATTCGAAGATTAAATTGAAAGGTTGTATAAGTTGCATTGAAAAACAAGAGTAGGAAGAGAGAATAT